>LPNX010893451.1:166597-235853 GCA_001517045.1 Pseudotsuga menziesii
TAGAAAGAGCCCCCTAAAGGTGTCTTGCGGTTGTTTTGCTAAACCCACCCCAAATTTTTTTAAGGTATTTGGGGGCTGTCCTTAAAAACCCCCCTCAAAAGTCCTGAGAATTTGACTTTTGGGGGCAGTTTTAAACCCCTGCCCCAAAAAAAACTCGCATGATGGATAGTTTGCCTCGACATCATGAAATGTTGTAAGGCCCTCCACATTGAATGTCGAGGATTAAAAAGAGGTGAAGATATCATATCACAAAATATTTCATGATGGGAACATGCATGCAAGATAACAAAGATGTGGATCGTGAAATCTGGTAGGAGCCACACCTGTGAACGATCCAGATTCGCCGTAGCCTTAGATCTATGAATGAAATGTTTTTTGTGATGAAAAGATGTGAGGGCGAAAAAGAATACGGAGATTGTGAAACGCATATAAAGGGCTAACTAGATGAACGATCCAAATCTGATTGGGTAAGGATCCATGGCTTAGAACCTCTTTGCAAATAGAAGATGCCCACTCTGAAGGTGCATTTCAAATCGTGGAATCGGTAAGGAAACAAGAAATCGACGATTAAAAAGGATCCATGATGAGATCGATGGTTGAGATATAATTTTACAATGCAAGTTGCATAAAAGTTAATGGCAACGCCAAAATTGAGGGAGAATAATGAAATCAAAATAGCAAAGGAGATCAATGGTGCAAAACAAATCTGGTAGAAATGGAAGGTTGAGAAAAAGTTTTAGTCACCAAAGATGCAAGAGAGTTAAGAATATGGAAAATCATAAAAGACTATACATTAGTTTATTTGCTTGCATTGGTAGAAGAAGATGACAAACAATACAGAAGGATCCAATTCGTACGACATCCATCAGCCAGTCATCAAACACCATGTAGTTCCTTTTTGTCCCCTCTGAAACTTGTATAAAGTGCTAAAATGGAAAACATAGAAACTCAAGGCTTAGAGTATCAGAAAGTAGAAGAACTGTTGGAGGATAGGAATGCTGATGTTTTTGACCTTGTCCTTTTAAATGGACCCATTGAAGTTGTGAAAGAGAAGTTGAATTTGCTAAGGGACCAGGGAATAGACCTTCATAACATCTATCAGTCATTTTTTCACCTTTTTGCTACTGAAAAAACCAATGGTTTCCTGAAATTTATGGAATGGTGTGTAAGTAACCATTCTCTGTCAGAAAGAGTCATAATGAACCTCGACCGCTCAACTATTCTATGTCCTGTTAATTCCTCAATCGTTAGGCAAACCCTGTCTGTCCCTGAAGATTTTACCTTAAAGGATAAAGATTATAGTGAAGATTCTATACTCCGATGTTTTAAGGAGTCCACCATTGAGAGAAAGCAAGATTTTTTTAAGAGATGTTTCAAGCTAGAAGACGAGTCGTCCAGCCCATCATTCCTAGTCGATGCAACCCTGTTTAACGAAGAAACCAAGTGTGTAGTAACCATGTTATGTCAATTTTTAGGTCTAGTCACAGATAAATACATCCCTGAAACCCTTATGAGTCTTCTCTTTGTTTTAAGCTTTTGTCTTGTTGAGTCAGACAAACCTAGTTAGTCATTACAAGTGTCATGCATTAAATTTGATGAGTTCTTAGCTGAGAAAAGTCATTCTTAGCTAATGAACTTCCACAAGACCAAAACTTTCAGGTTCTAGTCATATCTATTGAATATTTTCCTTTATTTCAACAAGGATAATCTACAACTACCATAAATGGTATTAACAGATGAAATGTACAGGGATTATACCAAGTTCATGAACTTCCTCTGGATAGAAATTTATGATCCTATTTTCGAAAAGAGGTTTCCCCGGGTGCCGCCAAAGATGTGGGATCTATTGCAAGATTCTATAGAAAAGAGAACAGGATATTGGTTCTTGTCTGAATATGGAACAGTGATCAGACTGTATGGTTTCACTTAGTCACCTTACATGTTACAATCCTTACTGACTCCAAGAGTTTTCTTGAATGGAGTTCATCAGACAAAATCTATTCGTAGAGATTGAACACTTCCTGAAATATAAGAAGTCCACTCACATAAAATACCCTTGGGTTGTAGGTCCATTCACCATCACGAATAAGGGTGCTTTTCCAATGGTGGAAGGTTTACTTAGAGAGTTAGGATTTGAGACAGAACCCACAATCAACTATGACCCTCACTAGGTTATCTCAAACAGGAGAAAGGCTTAAAAGATAAATCCTTATAAACACGAAGAAGTTGCGGGATTGGTAGAAGTTGCTAACTGGTCTAATTACCCAAAGGAGGCCCCAAAGATTGTTGACTTAAATGAAGATCCAAGCTCTCGTATAGGAGAGTTTGTCTCTTTATTTCCCGATATATCCAATTTGGTTGCTGCATTCGAGAGAATTACTCCATTGGCCAGTAAATCATAAGAAAATAATTAAAGAGATTTTACTTAGGCAATGGATATCGATGAGGAGGACACTGCTGAAACTCCCAAAAGGCAGAAGGTTGAAACTGAAGGACAATATGTCGTAGATACAACTATAGACAAAGGTAAAAGGAAAATGACGATATCGGGCCCTCCATTTGAGGTAAAAGAGTATACATTTGCAGATAGTACTCCTGACGATTCCTCCTCCCAGTCAAAGAACAAAGCAGAGTTAGTGGATAAACACAAAGGAATCAAAAACATAACTTCACAAGAGACTCTGAAATTATATTAAGAAGTACAAAATATTTCTAATCAACATGTGTCTTTGGTTTCAGTCAGGGATTATGTCCAAAACACTCTAAACTTGGCCTTGGAAATCAAGAACAGAGTTGCTGAAGTAAAAATGAACCTGGATGATATCCCCATACCTGACATGATTCATCTGCACAAGAAGACAAGAGATATCTTGTTTACTCACTTGCTGAAGATCACTCTGGCATTATCCAAGTTACAGACCCTCAAAGGTAAAATTGAGAACCAATTGAGGCAAGAAAAGGTGGAAAATAAGGCCCACCAAACTCAGATAAAGAAACTGCAAACTGAGCTACTAGCTGCTGGAGGCCAATCTGATAAGGGAGATGGTATCCAAAGGTTGCTGGATGAGAAAGAAAAAGAGATTTAGTTATTGAAAAAAAACATTCTCATACCTGCCACCCAGCAAGCAAAGGGTCCTGAACTATCTAAGATAGAAAAAGAAGAGGAGGACCTAAATAATCAGCTCACTGATTGTCAAGCAAAATTATTGAAGTTTGCTGATAAAGAAAATCAATGGCAAAAATACATGGCCTTGGTAGTATAAAGTGAGAAAGCCATGAAGGAAAAGTTAGAAGAAATGGAAAAAAGTTGTGAGAGAAAGAAAAGGAGCTAGAATTGAGGATCATTCCTCATGTGGCTAGATCTAATGAACATGGCATAGTCGAGGCTATGTCACAGGTAAGTCTTGAAGATTTGGAAATCATTGGTTTGAAGAACCAAAATAAAAATTCGGAGGACATAGCTAGAAAGAGAGAACTAGAAAGGAAGAAATTGGAAGACAAATGTAAGGAACTGGTGGATAAGAACAACAAATTGACAAAACAGGTTATAGGATAGTCATCCTTACAGGTAGAAAAACATCTCATCTGGGATGTACTGATAGCAGAAGCAACCAATCTCAGGCCTTATTTAGATTTTATTCTTGATAAGGATATTGTTATAGAAGTTGCTAGAAAAAATGTCTTGATGGTAAAACAAGTGTTAAATAAGAAGCCTATTGACACAACTAATAATGCAATCAATTTTGTGAACAGCTTGGCAAAAGAGGAAATAAAGAAAGAAAATATCTAGGATAGGGTTTTGGTTATCACATGGGAAAGGAAAGTGGTAAATAAATATCATAATTTGGCAACAGTTCAAGCGAAAATTGATGCCATGCATCATCAAATCAAGGATTTCATTGAACTGTTTAATCCTTTATTTAGAAGAGGACTCCCTTTCTTCTCGGAAGATATAGGAGGAATGTGGTCTCAGAAAGAATACAATGACATGTTAATCAGTTGTAGATTAGATGACAGATAGTTTGATGACATGCATCATCAATCCTTGTCTGGAACAACAATGATTGATAAATTAACTATAGATTTCGAGATGTTGTTTGACTTCAAAGCCATATATATAAAATTTATAGAGTTCTCTTATGCTGAAGGCATGGAGCTCAGCGTAATGGAAAAGGAGATGATCAGTCTAGATCTGCCAACTACTTATCAATGGAAGCTAGTTGATAACTATGGGAAAAGTAAATACAGGTTGCACCAATAGGAGTCCTATGTTGTTACCTCGGGGTCCAGAGGAGGAATCTTGGATAGTTTTTGAAATTTTATGGATTAGGGATGAGGACTGGTGTACCACATTTGGAGTTGTAGCCATTTTACATTTATTAATAAAATTTTATACTGTTAGGTGTAATCTATATGGTGAATTCTACTATTTAATACATATGAATTATGTATTTGTTGCATTCAATTATGTTTGGTATATTATTGGTCTGTTATAAGTGGTTTTTATTTTCGAATCATTTTTTCATTATATATGAAATTTGTAAGTTTGAAACGATAATATACATTTCCTAGCATGTGGGTTACTGTGAAGATGCTTCTATATTGTCTTCAAACTGTCTGGAAAAACTCTTATTATAGCCTTCTAGATATGGTTGGATGCACCATAGAACACTCTAGAGATCCACACTCTCAGAATATTTTTATCATCATCCTATGAGCCATGGTGGGCATTTCCTTAAGGCCAATTATGCATATTTTACCAATAACTCCATACTTGGACAATTTTTGATCTTCTCCTAGGATTGGTCTAATTTCCCTAAACCACATTTTTGGCAGGTCCATAAATTCTTCTTCAGGGTCTCTTTGGACAAACTAAGACCATGGCTGAGTAGAAAAAACAAAAACCTACAATATCCCCATGTGGTGCGGGCATTTTCTTCAACACATAATTTATGGCGAGCATCTTCTTAAGGTTACTTGGACAAATATTTTCAAACTTTGCCAATTTCCCGATTTTAACTAATTTGTCGTATTTCTCCAGAACAATGTCACAATGCAACAATGATTTCAACTTCATGCCACATCATCATCTATGCCATGCCATGCCATGCGAGCATCATCCTTAGTGCATGCATCAACCTTAATGCACGCATCACTTAGCCCCTTCACAACACAACCATTTCTTCTGTCTTTAGTATGCAAAATAAGATTTTTCTTCTATTTTGGCATGTTGATATTTTCCTTATCTGATCACGATAAGAAAACCAAGAGCATGGCTAGATATCCATTTCAAAAATGAACATGACCATATCATCTGATGAATTTTATCATCAAAGGAACACCCCCTTGTGGGCATTCAAAAAGCACCCACTGCAGCCAGTGGGCATTGAAAATACCCTAAAAATCTAAATAAATTCAAAAACCCCCAAAAAACCATGATTTGGTATTACTGGTATGCCCTAAAATTTCGCCATAGGGTTTTATCAACAAAACTTAGAGGGCGTCCTCTTCTGAGGAAGTGCATTAGAGGGTGTGTTATTTCTAGATTGATCATTGTCCTACAACTTCGCCCTAGTTCACTTGTCCTCTTTTCATTTAGGGCACACGTCTTGGAGTGGTTGCATTGGGAAGTGTGGCATTGCCTTGGGAGACAAGAAATTGCCTTGAAAGGCGTGATATTATTTGGAATTTGTGAGAAGGTGAATAACTCAATTTATATATGATTCTTGTGTCTTGAAATGATATTGTTGGACTCCGATAAGGCACTGAACATAGCTATTACGGTTTTGTGGAAGGAATTTGTTTGTTGTTGGTGGTTGAAGGTATCTTTCAATAATTAGGGTCTACCTATGGGTTTTAGGGTTACCTGAAGTGTTGAGAGGTTAGATTGTGGCATTGGAATTAATTCTCTCTCTAGCTTACTGACACAATACTTGGTTCAAACAACCTAGTTGTGTTAGGGCTGCTAGTTTTAGTGGTAACACAATATTATGTTGGATATTCCTCATTAAATGAAATGTTGTCCATTTTATCCACAGTGACCAAAATAGGTCAACATGAATCAAAAGTACATCATGCCCTAAAAGCAATAAAATGGAGTGCATAACACATCTCTCAATGAAGTGAACAGTTAATAAGACAATAAATTTAAATCTTAATTTGAATCAAATAAGTAACAGGAAGACATAGCTAGCAAAAGAGGCAGACTAAAGCAAATAAGCCTCCGTTCCCACCGTCAAACCTCTCCACCCCACCCAAAAAAACCAAACAAGAGAAACTTTCATAATTCCCCACAATGTATCTCCTATATTAAATACCAATTTCGAAATTGTATAATTGCCAATTCAGTCATGAACGTGGCTAACTTAATTGTGTAGATTTGTTGATAATTACGCATAAAAAAAACTCGCTTAATTTTTACATATTGAACTTTTAAATCATTTTAAATATTTAATATTTAGGGCAGGATTCCCATTTGACATCCATGAGACATCCTCTAAGATTGGGTGGGTGTTCCCTAATGAACCCAACCCGAGATGCATCCATGTGTCACAACATCCTGAAAACTTGGTGGAACATCAACAAAATACAACCGCAATCCACAGCTTAAGAAAAACTAAGTGGGTGTTGTTGTCACATATATATTAGTTGGGCTAACTTTGTTCTTGAGCAGTATTGATCAGTTCTTTGAGCCAATCCTTTACTATGAGATTAGCAGATGATGAGCCACCAGTTGATGATCTCCCACTTTTAGCAGATCCAGAGCATCCAAATTGACCAGTTCTATGTCGTGACCGAGCCTCATGACCCTAAATTTGGTGACCGAGTTAGCCATTTTTCATGACCCATAGCAGAGATTATTACAGTGCCCATGATATGTAGCAAGAGCAGTTGCTTCATTATTCCTTAGTTTGGTTTCAGATCCAGTGTAGGTATATGACCCAAGTGATATCATGGATATGTGCATATGGATGTTGATGTTACTTTGTTGTCTATTTTAGCAGTGAGACTTAGTTAATAGTTGTTGTATGTTGGTGATATTTTATTGGTCTTTTTGAAGTCTAAAATTATAAGTGATCTAACTGTTTTGGTCAAGAGATTCTTTTATATACTCATTGGTCATGCCTTACTTCTAGTATGGATTTGGTCATTTTCCCTGGACACAACTTGCTAGTTTTGGCACCATCTTCACTGTCTTTGTCCATCCGTTGAATTCCCTTGTTGTTGATTAACCTTGACTTTTAACTTGACTAGTGACATCTATGATTTCCCCACCTTCACCTCTATGTTGGAATAGGTCTCCATGTCTAAACTGTGTCCCGGTGTTGGTTTATGTGATGCTTGTCACATGGATTGTCTACCTCTAAGTATTGAACACAAGCAATCCTACCAAAGAAGTGTTTTTAGACACTAAGGCATCAGAGCTTAAAGTTATTCTAAATGGATGCCCTGCCAGCAAAACAAAAGTGTCTTTAGACACTACCGCAAGTAAAAGTAAAACTAGCTGGTTCCCAAGAGATGAGCACTCATCCATTGTATGGTGTAAGGCTCATTTACCCCCATAGGGTATCATGGTGAGGAAAACCCACCAGGGCTAAGCCTTAATCATTTTCTAAAGACCAGAAGGCTTTCCAAGGCACCTGCTCTTGGACGCTAGCAAGTTAATAAAAAAATTAATATTTCCAAATAAAGTTGATGGCTAGAAGATGGGCACTCATTCTTTGTATAATGTATGGCTCATTTTCCCCCACAAGGAAACAGGGTAAAACTGGCCTCCAAAGGTCATGTCTTTGTCATTTTCTGGAAGCCTAGAAGGCTTACCAAGGCATCTGCCTCTAGAGATTAACTAGTGATATTGTTGTGCAAATAAATTACTAAAAAAAGGTTGCTTGTCTAGAGTCTAGTTGAGCCTTCTCATAATTCCACCCATTTGTGAGACACTGCCATTCCCTATTGTTCACCTAGTCCAACTTATGTGTTGTGTGGATCCCCTTATCCTTTAGCCTAGATGTTTACAGTGTCGAGTGTCAAGTCATTCCCTTGGCCTTACCTAGTTTCATTCACCTTCACCCTTGACTAGCAAAATGGCTAAATCTATAAATAAGTATACATTGGAGGTTCTTGTTTAATGCAGCTGATCATTTTGATTTGGGTTATTTATATATATGTTGTGCTTATAATCACCAACAAAAGCTACTTGTATTTGAGTCTCATTGTTAGTATAGATAATTGAGCATGCATTTCCATTTTGTACTTTGTAGTATCAGAGTTTAGCAATTGGGCCATCGTTTGATCAGTTTTGACCTAGTCAATCCAGTGTTGACCAAGCCAGGAGCAGGGTCTGAGATGAGTTTTTAGAACGATGGTTGTAGATGATGATTATTTATGGTCTATAGATGTCCATTAGACATATTCATGCTTCAAATAGTGGTTTACTACAATGGCTTGTATTATTTATATGATTATCAGCATTTACAGGCTTTTTTATTTTTATTGTTCTGACATGGATGGAGCCTCTGACGTACCTTTGTGATGGAATATTGTGTATGAGTACCCATTCCTAGTTGATCTGGGCATTTTGAGTCCACTGGTGCAGTCGGTTTTCACTTTATGGTAGTTATAAGAGAGATATGGGTATTTTAGGCATTTTGCAACATATTTGCCCTGGGAAATTAAAAATAGAACACAGTGCAAATCATGGTGAGTTCTCCTATGGCTCCAGAGGGAATCATGGGGTGCAGCCAACCGATTGTACCATACTACTATGGTGCCAAACCCATCCGTACCATCATTTGGCTTCAGGTTTTGGTCCCCGATGAGATATTGGCAGTTTTATGTTCCAAAGGCAGCATTTTGATGATGAAAAATGGCTAATGAGGAAATCGATTTGGGTAAATGAGATATGGAAGTGGCATGGAATTGGTCTGAGGCATAGTGTTTGGGTCACCTTCATCATCCGACATCATCTTCACTCTACATGGGGTCCGCACATCCTTGATTTCTTTAGTTTGAGGGCGTTTTGATGTATTTTGAGGGAGACGTTCTCATGATTTTTGTCACCCCTTGATATTGTTTGCCACCATGCCTTATTATTGTGCCATGGGTCCAAGCTAGTGAAGGATGTTATAACCTCCTAGCCACACCATGTGCTACCTTATGGTTATTTGTCATTTTTTATGTGGTGCGCCCTCTCATTGGGCAATTTTAGTGATGCGCCCCCCTCTGTTATTGAGTTGATCCATGTATGATGTATTCGACTAATTTTAGTCATAGATTAGGATGATATTATCATATGATCTTGACCCTTGATCTTTTTGGATCTAGTTTTATGTACTTGAGAGACCTATATATTTAGATGCTCCCTCATTTGTAAAGGGACATTTGGCTCTGAGAATATTGAATACAAGAAAACTTTTGCAAAAACTCTTGGAAGCTTTGTGAATGTACTTGGGTGTGATTGTTATGCCTCTTGTTTGGACATTTCAGTGGATCTTGCATGCAAACAAATATGTTTTGGAAGGTCGTACTGATCTTTTGCAGGGTAGCGAATTGGTTGGAGGAGATTGCTAAGCCGTTTTCAATCGTCTTCCAGGAAAATCGTTTCATCTTCAAGGAGTTTTCAACTATTACTTTGTGCATTGGATTTTTTCTCTATAGATGATGTATGTAGCTTATCATTTTCATTTGTCAACAAATCTCACTTCGGTAGTTTGATTTTGCAGGTGGGGAAGAGGGGGTCAACTTCCTTCATTGGGCATTTTTCTTCTGCTTCTTATCGGATCTTGCTCGAAATTGTAACCAAGTGGAAGGATCATCGACATTCAAGGCGACCGAAAGTATTTTCAGGTACGATCTACAAGGTTAGTATTGTTTTTCATTATTTTCATCAATTTGTCAATCAAAACCCTTTCTTTCAAACCCTAGTTTTGTAGATCTGATATATACAGTGATTTTTTTATGACGTCCATCAAAACCCACTTGGAGATCGTTGAATAAACCCTAGATCTTGAATTTCTTTTAAATCAGACTCCATTTGTCCCAAGATCTAGCACTATTTTCTCTAGGAGGGGCACCCCCTTTGGGTGAGTGGCCAAATCTTCAGATCTATCAGTTGGGTATGCTGGAACCCATTTGATTTTCACAGATCTACCCTTTCAACTGTCTCGATCTAGTCATTCCTTGCCCCGATCTACCTTTTTGGGTCCACCTTGTCCACTTTTGCAAAAACCCTAGGTGGGTCCCTTTAGGTTTCTCTTGTGGGTGGCTAGATCTTTCTAGATCTACTTTGCTAAACCCATTGTGGTACTTTTCCTATAAAGTTGGGTAATTTTCCTTATTTTTAAGCCTCCCCAACTTTACCCTAACTCCTATACCACATCTATTTCCTAGATCTAGATTACATCACTCATTACCTCTCCCCCTTTGTTCATTGCTTAACCCTAGGAGTGTCTTGAGTAGGTGTGCTAGCCTTCTTAGGGTGTTTTCTCAAGGGCTAACATGAGAGGTGAGTTGGCCAAAAGGGATAACATGAGAGGTGAGTAGGGACAAGGCTAGACACGAGGCTTTTGTTCTAGAAGCTTCGTGAAACCTCTTTTTTTTCACTTTTTACCAAGGGCACCACTTATATTCCCTTATGACAGAGCGGTGCAAGGTGAAAACTGCGCCAAATACAAAGGTTAAAGGTGGTGGCCCCGCCTAGTTTCCACATAACTTGGGCAATGCTGCATAAGGTACCGCTTATATGCTTAAGGGTAAGAGTGGTGTTGGAGTTTTGTATGTTAGGATCAACATTTAGAGCATTGTTTCACTTCAAGTTTGGGATTTGAGAGAAAATAAAGGTGTTAGAGATCTTATCACATGCTGGTGATAGGATTTGGGTGTAACACCTTAACTACATGAAGGGACTTCTCCCACCAACCTCATGCACAAATTAATTGATTGGGTGAAAGAAGTAAAAGGCAGTCATTGGCTCATTCAACACTCATGACAACAATAAGATTGGATGTATGGATGACACTTAGAAATCAAGGATTCAATATCCCATATGTCCCCTTTCCTTGTCCCCTCTACTTGATACATAGCTCCTTTGGTGCACCTTACACAATCATCTTGAACCATTCATATTATTACTCAACATAATAATTACATCGCATTTTGTTTGGAACTCTCCCTTAGGTTACACCTAAATCACATCCCAATTAATTACATGGTAAGGATCATGCACATTTAAGCAAAGAAACATGAAAAACATTATGATCTTTAGTGTTAACAGGCAATCAAACTCTATATGTAACTGGTTCTATCATCTCTAACACTTCGAATGGCCCACAATATCTTGGTGATAACTTGGCACAACTCCCAAGCTTCAAGGAATTCTTCCTTGGCCTCATTCTGAGGTAAACATGATCCCCAACATTGAATTCCCTATGCATTGTGTTCTTATCTACATAACTTTGCTTCCTATCATGGGCCACCTTTAAATTCTTCATAATTCTTGCAACCTCTTGCTCCATTTACTTAAGTAATTATGGTCCAAGAACAACTATGTTCACCGGATTACCCCATGTATGTTCTATCTCTGTCCACACGACGAGATAGAAAAATACATGGAAATGGCTATTGCTGCAACTCGCATGCAGAAATTCAAGATTCGCCCTGGAAAATTCCCAATTGGTGATCTGGCCCATATTTGTTTCTACCACCACTAAAGAAGAAGAAGGAGATGTGAAGCAGACACCCCAATGCTCTTTTTCGGTGAGAAAGGGAGCTAATTTTATTTTTCAAAGCAACGGGCTAGGGATTCGATCATGGATCTCTCTCTCCTTTTCAACCAATCCCGCTACGAAAATGCTACATGTACATATTGGAAAAGGAAGTGGTAGAGATAATTGTCTAATAGGCATATGAGGTTGTAGAATTCATATTACATCTACGATATGCAGCCCAAGTCCCATTAAAATACAAATCAACAGGAAAGATTCAGTCCGCAGTAGATCGACTGTGCGAGAGAAGCGAAGTCCAAAAGTAAGAAAGCAGAGAGCGACACCACAACGAAAAGCTAAAGAGAAAGTTAAGATTTCCGATATCCGAGATCCAGTGCGGAAGAGCATAGTGTGGAATCAGAAAAGTGAAGAAGTGTCAATCTTTTACTTTTCCGATTCTTCTCTTTCGACTTCTAACTTCAAAATGTCGAAATCCACAAAGCAACATGCTCACCAATCACTTTTTCGATTTTCGAATTTCGACCTTATGAATTTCGCCTTTCGACCTCATAATGCAGAAATCCATGGAACGACCATTTGCTTCTTCGGTTTTCCAATTTTTGATGTTCGACTTCCCAACTTCCGCTTTATGGCTTCCAAAATCAGAAATCCAACTTTCCTTAGAACTTTTAGCTATATTTTCGCTTTCTGACTTCCAACGTCTCAACTTCCACTTTTTGGTTTCATACATTTCCGCATTCCAAAATTGAAAATCGAAAGCCGAAGACTCGGAAGACGAAAATAAGAAAAGTCGAAAGTGGAAAGTCGACGAAATAGAAAAAGAGAAGACCAAAATCAAAACGATTTAGAGTTATCTGAATTTGCTTTTTCATGTGCTTATTGTAAAAAATTATCCATATTATAAAGAAGGCGCACAATTAAATGAAGATGGATTATTGTAACAAACATGGAATTAGAGTCATTTGAGAACTGGTTCATTATTGTAACAACTATGAAATTATAATACAACATCGCATCGTTTAAACATGAAATTACTCTAATATCAATAGTGGTTGATTTTCCAAATAGTCATTAAATTATTATATGACCTCTTAATCAAGAAGTTGATCGCTAATGCTATAAAGAAATAGCATAAACATAACATTTTCATTATATTAACTTTGCAATATTATAATATAACATTGGATTATTTAATTCAAGTAGCTAAGTGCTAATGTAGTTAAAAATAAAATAAAATGTTGAACTATCATTATATATAAATTTATGAAGAACAACATTTATATATCTGAAGTGAACATGGTTTCAAAATAAAAAAAGATTTTGAACATGCATCACAAAATTGGCATCTATGGTATGTTATATTTCCACTGAGGTCCAGAGTTATTTAGTACAACAGATATTGTCAATCAACCAAGAAATAAAAACTCAGTATCAAGTAATACATCGAGTCATTCACCTCGCTTCTCCTCCTGCCGGGACATGCAACATGTATCTTGCCCTTCTGAATCTCTCAACAACCCTTCTTTGCTCGAGCGATCACAGCTCCAACATGTTTCGCTTCTGACTTTTATGTTCATTCTATGTTTGATAATGTGTTATGCCTGTGTTCACAGTTGGCGAGAAGGTTTATGTTCCTTCTGTGTTTGGATTTCTGCCCAGTAGTCTCTATATCTCCTAGTAACACTGTTGAGCTTGTAGACCTCAAGAAGACAACCCCGTTTGTCAACAATATTAAATCATTAATGGGATTGTCATTCTTGTCTGCTTATGGATGCTTGTATTCATCCTCTACCTGGGCTAGATCCTTCCTCCAGGGCATGCCAACGCAACACATTTTTGGACTCGTCATCACCTTCATTAAAATTATCAATTTGCAACAAGAATGGTGATGATGTAGACCTCTGATCTCCTCTTTTCCAGTTTGACCATTCGTTCAGATCGGCCATTCCTAGAAATGGATACTATGTACTGTGGTAATTAAGTCAACTGCCTTGTTTGGAGGCTTTGGTGGGATATCCTTCGGGCCGAGAACTGTTGACACTGCTTCCACAGTGGTGCTATGCTTTTTTAGGTCAGTATTGCTCTTACCAGCATCCGAATGTCTTCCTAATGTAATGAAAATTTTTACCCCGATGGCTGGAGCTGTTTTTGCATGAAGGCCTAGAATTGGTCGAATTTCCACGCAATGCCCAACGGTCAATAAAAACACATTGAACAACAGACTTCCCAAGCAGAACAGTTACTACAGGTTCCATATCAAGACCCCCAGGACCCTCAGCAGAACAATAGTTAGTCATATACGCTCTCCACCAGCATTCACTCACTCTGTATCTTCGAACGGCTCTCATTGTGGAATTATAACGAGTTGGGTGGTTGAGTTTCAACTATGAGTATGTCAAATCCTCACACACGCCATCATTGAGTGGCATGATGACAACATGAACAGTTACGTGGGCTCTTGATCCGATTCGTTATGTGGAGATGCCAACTACGCCACCCCTTTCTGCTATGATGTCATGATATTAATGGTGGAAGTGACCCTCAGTCTCACTTGTCATCAGCCTCAAGTTATCTCATGGTGTGTGGACTTGACATTTGTCACTTCATCGATCCCTTCTTATGATGGTATCAATATACCCTTTTTTTCAACACCCCTACTTCCTACCATATTGCGTGTAAACTCTATACTCATCTTCTGTTGCTTAATCATTATGGCGATCCTCATTATCTCGCGCACCAGACAACAAATATTTGCATTCCGAGATGCGATCAATGCCGCCCATTTTGATTTATCTTAAATCTTGATTTCCAGCAGCATGGTCTTTGCTATTTTCCTTATAGCTCCTATGCCCAGATTGATTTATGGCCGTAGATCCTTTTTAGCTTGTGTCTGAACCCTAGATCACCTTTCACATCTACACTTTACGCACTTACACCAAAAAATTCCTTCTTCGCATCTTGGATGGGCAAAACCATTTTCAGTTGTGGATCTACATTTAACTTTCATCGAGACCGTCAAAATATGTGGCCCATATTCAATTCCGCAAATCTTAACCCCGACTTTTCTCCGCACAACTTCAACTAGCTTAAATAAGGAATTATACATCTCAGCGATAAGAAAATATGAATTTTGTTCCAAATATGAATTGTTCCAAATTGCAATAAATTAGGAAAATTAATTCACTATTTGAAATTTTTGTCATTATTAATTCACTTGAAAATTTTGTTATTAGTTTATGTTTATGCAATGTATTGCGGAAACCAAATTTTTGCCTTCTCTTTTTCTGTTTCATTGACTCCAGACTTTTTTGATTTTCGTCTTTCGGGTCTTCAGCCTCCGATTTCCGACTTTGGAATGCGGAAATCTATGAAACGACATGCTCACCTGTCACCTTTCTGATTTTTTACTTCTGACCTTCCAACTTTGACCTTCAGTTTTCCGATTTTTCTTAGAACTTTCAACTAGATTTCTGCTTTCCGACTTTTGAAATCCAAATCGGAAATAAGAAAAGTGCAGGAACTTCGTCTTGAAAGTCGATGATCCAACTTCTGATGGTCATGGTCATGGTTGGATTTCTGATCGCTTGCAAAAAGTGCATCACAATAAATATATGATATAGATTTATGTATAAATCTATATTTTTCATGGGAAAAAATGATATTTTTCTTTTAAAATAAATTATATGTCAAACACATTAGGTATAAATAAATTAGTTTGAAACGAAAAATTTAACTACAATTCAAAAACCATTAATAAATTAGTTGAAATGAAAGAGCTAACTACAATTCAAAAACCATTCCTATCATAGAGAGAAATTATGATACTCAATTGTATTTTCTATTTGGAACATATTTACACTAAAAATGGTTATTTATATGAAATATAATTTAAATTTTTTTCAAAAAGGCATTTTTAAATGAATTTGTTAACCAAAAAAAAGAGAGTTGCAAAGTTACATAGAAAACATGTATCTTTATTCTAATAATTTAAAAAAATATCTTTGATATTTGTAAATTTACTCTCTGTATAGATGAGGTAAGCCTTGGCATTATTGACTGAAGTTAATAAATGAATTAACTCATGTGAATCTACTACCTAAGTTATTCTAGGCTTTAACAGAATCATCTCCAGAGTTTCTCTCTGAAGTTCTTTCTGTGTATGCTCATTTCATGTCTTTGGTGACTCTTCTCACTCGAAACGACATCAACACTTGATAGAAGTGCGACCACCTTCTGTTTATTGCACATTTTGGTGAAAGAGAGTATTTTAATTTTAACATGTGCCCTCGTTTCTGCTATAGAGGACGAAGATCTGACCTAAAAAAACAGAACACAGATCAGTCACATATATATCTTAAAAATATTGAAATTTGTTGAAAAAAAAAATTAAAATTAAAGACTATGAATATAGTTTTCTAATGGAAATACATATTTCAAGGGGAATTGACAAAAAGAATTTGGCAGGTATTTATCAATATCTAGTGAGATTAGAGAGGTATTATTTAATATCCTAGAAACAAAGACACTATGGAATAGTTTCACTTAATAAATGAAGACCCTATATACTTACATTATGTGTAGCTGATGCGATGAGGTGGGCAATGTCTTAGAGAGGCTTCCTCGGACAGTGGAATGACGATAAAGCAACGAAAGAATAAGAGGAGAATGATGGAATGTTCTCCTCTTATTTTGGCAAAGTCTGAATTTTATGAAACTAAGATTTCTGATCGCTTGACTTAGTTTCATAAGATTTAAACATTCATTTCAATGTTTGGAACAAGTTCAATCCATGTAGAGAGAATGACTGGTGGATTTAGAAGGTGAACCATGCTTATCGTTCTATGAGCAACAATGATTCTGCACTCTGACATATGAAGCCATGCATAGGATTTCAGTATATTCCATAAGAATATGGATATTTATGTTTTTATTACTTATGTAATAGTGACCGTTTTGCCAGTTTTGTTTTGATCTCACTTTCCATTCGAAACTTTGAATTCAATGCTCATTCACGATGTTAATATTTAAGATTTTCGATTCCCGGGTCTGGAAGTCAGAAAAGTGAAGTGCAAAATTTGGAAAAGGTCAATTAGCGGAGATTGAAAGTTGAAGAGCCGACCTCCGCAACCCGAACCGAAAATTCGAAAAGATTGAATTTGTGGAGATTGAAATTCGAGGAGCTGACTTACGCAACCCAAACCAGAAGTTCGGAAAGATTGAATTTGCAGAGATTGAAATTCGAGGAGCCGACTTCCACAACCCGAACTGTAAATTGAAAAAATTTTGAAACCCAGTTTCAAAACTCGAGGAGTTGACTTCCGAAATCTGAACCAGAAATCAGAAAAGTGCAGGAACATTGTCTTGAAAATCGATAATCCGATGGTCGTGGTCGTGATTGGATAATTGAATCCAATGAAAAGAATTTGTAGGAAAAATAAACATACTCCAATCAAAATAGTTTTTGGGCTTATTCAACTGAATTTAATCAAAATAAATCACAAGTATGCACCACTGAATCCAATCAAAAGAGAATGTGGGTATACACAATTGAATACAATCAAAAGAAACATGCATGTCAAATGCCACCAACAAAATAAGATGTTGGGTATATAATATAACACTAAACCCTGATACATAATTCAACAAAGCCAAAGAAAAATTTGTTTAAATTTTCATATTTTCTTCTTTCAATGTTACAAAAACGATGATTAGATCTAGCCCTACAAATGAATGTTCTGAAATCATTAACACCATTTTCAAAACCTATCCAAATTACAAACAACCAGCTTTCTATAGGTACAATGACTTGGATTGTAAGTGTAAAATTTCAATGGAAATGTATATTCAAAATAAAAACAAAAGTAATCATTAAATAACGTCATCTCCAATTTTTAAGAAGTGTGCATTTGTATTTTGAATCTGTAAAAGCCATATGTTTTTTTTAACCGTGTTTAATAAATTTTGATGAAATATTTTGTGTTGTTTTTTTCTTATTTTTTAGAATGATTTATTGCACCGAGAGAACCGAGGTGCTCTCTAGCCGAGTATGGGAGAGATTCTGTCACGTTAGTCACGTTATGCTAGCCGACATAAATGAAAAATATTAAAAAATAAAAAAATGAGAAATATAAATTACATATAGACTTAAATAAAATATAAAAAAATTAAACTAACATAGATCCATAAATTAGATCCCTTTGGATGCTTGATAAATCCAGGTTTAAAATGGATCTACGTTAATTTACTAGATTTGTTATTTAGAAAATGATCATTTATGTTTTTTTAATGTTCATTTTCACATTCATTTGTCTTTCTATTCTCTCTAAAATATATTAACCGTTAATGATTAATGGAAATGCTAAACTCTTTTTTAGAATATATTCCCTCTTAGAAGATTCTAGCCTTTTTATTTTAGTTTATTTTTAATTAATTTTAAAATAATTTAAATTAACTAACTTTCTTTATATTTCACCATAATAATAATAAAACATTTTTTTATAATAAAATTTAAATATATTTTGGTGTGGCTTTATAGTAGAATTTTGATATATTTGATTATGGCTTATTCATTAAAAATTTAAGATAAAAAAACTCACCTAAAGCAATTGGATCCCTCTCGGTGCTTTCTAGATCTAGGTTTAAGATGGATCTTTTAAAATAGCTAAGACAACAAAGTTATTTTGAGAGGTTCATATAAATCCATGAGTGCTATAGTGTATAAATTGTCTTTTTATTTATATTCTAAATTAAGATAATTAAATGATAAAAATATATTTAAATTAACATTTTAACCCCGTAATTTTAAAAAATGTAACAATAAGAATACTAATCTCAAAATAAATTTCTCACCCTCGCTATTGGTTAACAATGTGCTCCCTGAATCCAAAATACCACTGGTATCCAATAAAATATGGTATTGATTGTATCGTCTCCCACTCAGCTCAAGATAAATCCTTAAAAACCGTAACAAGTATTAAGCAATAGACTACAATAGGAAAGATCAGGTCGCGATAAAAGGCACATAACATGTAGGTTAGGATCCGAAGCGATAAGAAGTGATAACATGCAAGTTAGGATCCGAAGCGATAGGAAAATAAACTTTCAAACAACAACTTGTAGTCTGTAGCATGTATCACTCTATGTAGTGCAATATTTGAGCATATATGAAGTATTTATGATGATGTGTTAAGTATGTTGGATTTGGTTAATTTTATGTCTAATTTGTACCTTTCTCAATTATAGAAAATGTAAGCATAAATATATGTTTATTAGCTTATTTTTTATGCTCAGCACACCAATAATATTAGTATGGTTGTTGTTAATAATCTATCACAATAGGATATCTCCAAAATCTGACTTTTCACTTCCGCAAATTTCAACCTTCCCAATTTCTGCACTTTAGTGGATCGAACAACCCTTTCCGACTTTTACCGGATCGCGGAAGTCGGATTATTAACTTTCGAGATGAAGTTTCTGCACTTTTTTTTATTTCCGGTTCAGATTTCGGAGGTCGGCTCCTCGACTTTCGAAACATGGTTTCGAAAGTTTTTTGATTTTTTATTTGGGTTGCGGAAATCAACTCATCGACTTTCAATCTCTGCAAATTCAATCTTTTCGAACTTTCGGTTCGCGTTGCGAAAATCGGAAAAAATGCTTGTTTGGTTTTGAGATTTGTAAACGAACGGTGCCATAAGAAAAGGTCTACTGCAGGGAGTTTGTTGCAGTAAAGATTCAATATTTAAGCCGAAGGCTTTCTTTCTCCGAGGTCCGAGGTCCTGTTTGGGCCCGTTTGCCAATTTGGTCGTCCCTTGCACCAATTAAATACTTCCACTTACATTGTTTCATTAATCAATAAAATATATATGCCAAAGAGTGAGGTCCACGTAACAATGAACTGTTACCCAATACCGCGTGGAATGATGAAGAGAGCAAAGAACATGGATACCAGTGACCTATTTCTTCCCTTTCTGTTTTATGTTTTCCTCTCCGATCTCCTCCTTTCCCAAAGCCGGAGAAATCTGCAGCAGATTCAGCCGTGTTCTGCTTCTTGAGGTGCTTTCGGCCACCATGACCAAATTTAGCATCCTTGACATCCCGACCATGTATATAGATTCTGCCTAAAAGCGAATAGTTCTGTTAAGGATTGAATGTAAGCCAATTTTCTCGAGCCAAATTCACTTTACATTTGTTTGTTAACCGTGTTCGCTGTAATATCGAAGAATGCGATTATGAGAAAAAAAAATGAAAGTCCAGTAAATTGGGGGCAGTTCATATATGGAGTGTCAAACACTTTGTGGAAGAGGACGAGCAAATCCTGAAGAGTAACTGTTTAAAGGCATACAAGTAGGCACGCCATGACAATTTTACTCAACCATATAATCATCCTGAACATTCAGTTTATATGATCTTGAATTTGTTTTTGGATGAATTTTTAGTTTTTATAACTAAAGATGATACTAAATATCTAATTGAATATATATTAAAATGATATTAAAATATATTATTGAAAGTAAATATCTAATTAATATATATAAAAACATTATCAGTATCAATTTGAAGTTTGATTATTCTTTGATTATTCTCCTTAAAGTATCATATCAATTTCAATTTTAAATTTTTTTGAGTAATAAAGTTGTAAGTCTTTTTAAAAATAATAATTATAAAAATACTAACATATTCATATGTCTCTTCTTAAAAATCTATCACAACAGGAATCTACAATTGATACAACTTCAAGAAAAACATCCATTTCCTTTTAAAATACACTTTATATACATGAAACGTTGTGATAGAGTTTCAGTGTACAATTTATATACATCAAAGGTTGGGATAGTGTAAGTAAAGTAGTTATGAATTCTTCTTTCTATTTTTGTCTATTGTATGAGTAGATATTAAGATGGTATACAATCATTTTGTTTGTTTTTGTGTGGCACAACTATAAATTTATGTATGAATGAGTATGACGATCGAATGGGGTTCATATGAGCTAATGTTAAAGCTAGGGTTTCTATATTTTTTGGGGAATCCTAATTATGTTGATAGCTATGTTGATAGGCATATATATTTTAGATTTTTGGGGTGGATTACCATCTATGCTTTTTCATCTACGAATGAGAATGACACCAGTGTATTGTCCAGATTGATTCTATGGGCGTCATCCAAAATTAAACGAGAATGAGACAAGTGTACTGTCCAAATTGATTTTATGGACGTCGTCCAAAATTAATAATTAATAATTTCAAAAAATAAAAAATAGCCTACCTAACATGTGATAAGTACAATTAGTGATAGTTGTAAAAATTAAAATTAATCTTCAACTATTTGATTATTAGATACAACTACGAGCTTAACTCCATTGATTATTAGATACAACTACGAGCTTAACTCCGTCGATTATTAGATACAACTATTAGCTTAACTCCAATGATTCTAGAACTATTAGCTTAACTTCAACTTTAATCACAATTATATTGGATAACTATTAGCTTAACTATTACATACAACTATTAGCTTAACTCCAATGATTCTACAACTATTAGCTTAACTTCAAGTCTAATCACTTAAGGCTTAGTACAAGTGCATTTGGCATCTAGGAGTCTAGCTAATGTGCACTCATGTAAGAGTCGAACTCCTAATAAAATCGTTCGAACTCCTAATAAACTCCTACATCTCGTTACATCGATAGTTACACAAATAGGCATATATATCTTAGAATTTTGGGGTGGGCTACCATCTATGATTTCTCATCTATGGACGACAATGAGACAAGTGTATGGTTCATATTCATTCTATGGGCGTCGTCCAAAATAACAAAAAAAAAAACAAAAAAAAAAATATCTTAGTTAACATCTGATTATTACAATTGGTGATAGTTGGTAAAATTAAAATTCAATTTTAACTATTCGATTATTAGATACAACTATTATCTTAACTACATTTATGATACAACTATTAGCTTAACTTCAATTCCAATCACGACTTTTAATTGAACTGCAATTGCTAATATATTAACTTTTAATTGAATTGCAATTGCTGATATATTAACTTTTAAATTAACTATTTGATACAACTATTAACTCAACTCCAATGATTCTACAACTACTAGCTTAACTTCAACTCTAATCATGGTTATATCGGATAACTATTACATACAACTATTAGTTTAACTCCAATGATTTTACAACTATTAACTTAACTTCAACTCTAATCATGGTTATATTGGATAACTATTAGATAACTATTAGGTTATCTCCAGTCATTGTTAAATTAAATTTAGATAAATGTGGTAATTAGGAGTGGTGTAATAAAAAACTATTAGATGAGCATTTAGTTGTACTTCGATGAATCCATCTCTTAGCTTGAGAAGTTGACCTTTATTAGAGTGAAACCATACACCACCCAATAAGCTTGCCATATGGCAACGTAGCATCATGGGAACAATCAATTAAGTAATGTGCTCGAGGGGTGATATATTCAATGCAATCTATAAATATGAATAAGAAGGGGTGAGGTTTCTCATTTTTATTTTATTTTTCATTCATCCTTATAGCTCACTCAAGTGGAATGGAATACTTGTGGGGTTGTAGTACAGAAGCTGAACAAAAAACTGGTGTGGTGCAGAGCATGAAATTTGCTCAGTGGAAGCAGAACGAAATACTGGTAACTCTTCCATCCATGCACCAATGAAATCCGTATGCACTAAATGTGATATAACCCTCAAGGAATCCAAACTACATCGTACCCCATGAGGAAAGTCACAATGATACACAATCATTTAGGAATATCAAAATCCAATATGACCTTTGAATAATGTCTCAATGTGACATAGCACTTGAACAAATCATAAGACACATATTGCTAATGTTACTATGCCACATAACCCTCAACAAACATTAACCAAGGTCAACCATGCCCATCATTTTCAACCGCAATCCATATTAATATATGAAATATACACAATTCATTATTATTATTTACTATAAGGTTATAAATTAATTATTAATTAAGTATTAATAATTACGCCGAAAGATTCACTTTTGGCTGGATGTTTGACCTCGACCTGCACGCCTTTGCCTGGGCGATCTGATTGCTTTGGGCGTCCTGAACGAGGAGGAGCGCAGCTCCCTGAGGGCCGAGACTGGCCAAGCTTGTCCCAGAGAATCTAGAGTGGCTAGCAAGCTTCGATTGGCTGCTGAAAGAGGTAGACATGACCCTATGCACTGAAGCCGGTCTGGAGTGGGTAGGGCATCAAGATGGCGGAGGAGGTAGGCGATTCCTTGCCTACCCGATCGGAAGCCTTCGATAGGCTAATCGCCAACCATGCCAGGCGATCAAGGAAAAAAGAGGTGCCGAAATTTGTTAAGCGAATAGAAGATGTGCCGGAGGTAGCCCTTCCTCCGGAAGAAATGATCCGAGTTGCCCTGTCTCTGGCAGGTCGGGCACTGATTGGGCAGTTTACAGGGCTGTGGCCCTCACCCAAAACCACCGATAGTTGGGTTCAAAGGAACCGACGACCGCTAATATCTAAAAACATGGCCTCCTACGCCATCGGAAGAGGATACTTCCTCTTTGACTTCGAATCCAAGGACGACATAGACTTAATCTTCAGGAATGGACCCTACTTCATGGGGCCGCAAGGTCTATACCTCAACGGATGGTCGCCGGACTTCGACCCGGAAGTCGATACCCCCAAAGCTGTCCCAGTCTGGGTCAGACTGCCCAACCTACCAATGCATTGCTGGAACCCTAAATCCCTACATGCTATAGGGGACGCACTGGGAAAATATATCGACATGGCCAGCCCAAAGGACCAATACGCTTATGCCCACATATGTGTGGAGGTTGACCTCGAAGCCGGACTGCCAAAATCTATAAACCTCACGGTGGGGAACTGGTCTCACATTCAGAAACTGGACTATAAACAACTCCTCTTCAAGTGCAGAGGTTGCCACGAGTACGGGCACTTCATCCGAAATTGCCCTAAAACTCTGGAAAGCCAGCAGGAGAAGGGGGAAGGATGGCATAGAGTGAACAGGTCTAGACCTAAAAACCAAACTGGGGGGGGGGGGGGCAAGAAAGGTGAGGGGAGTGGACCAGCCGAAAAACCCCAAGAGCCTCCAAGATCTATAGAATCAGTGGAAGCAAGGGAGGAACCCCTAGAAACAGAAGACGGATCTAGCCCTGAAAAGAGCAAGGAACCGAAAACAGTCATCTCAGTCCAAGGGAGAGACAATGAGGAAGATACAGCGGAAACTAAAGCAGGAGAGAGTCAGGGTAAATCTGATGAAGAACCTGACTCGGAAGAGGACGACAAGGAAGAAGGGGAAATTGAAATAACAACTCCAAGAATGACCAAATCAAAAGGAAGGAAATCCAGAAGAGATGTACGAGAGCGAGCAACATACAAGGATAAGCTGCAAGGATCCCATCTAACCTTAGAAAAGCTGTTGAAAAACCCAAGAAACACCCGTCAGCAAGGGCATGCCTCGAAAGGGTTTCCTATAGCTCCCAAAAGTAAGCAATGAAGACAATTTCCTGGAACTGCAGAGGGCTCGGTAGCAAAGGCAAGGAAGAATCTATGCTTGATCTAATCTCTCTCCATCAACCGGACATTCTGCTGATTCAGGAAACCAAGTTGGAGGAGGCGGCATTACTCCAAACCAGTAAAAAAATTTGGAAAAAAAAAGGAGTTGCTGCTTTAAGCTCCAGAGGATCATCTGGGGGTATAGGAACCCTATGGGATGAAAGAAAATTTGAAGCCATGATCATAAAAAACAACACTCATTGGATCCTCATAGTGTTGAAGCAAAAAGACACCAATTCTCTGGTAAGTATAATAAACATATATGCTCCTAATTCTTATGGCGATAAAATAAACTGCTGGAATCTTCTCCGTGAAGAACGAAATAATCTGCAGGGTAATGTCATATTGGCTGGGGATATGAATCTCATTCTCAGCCAGAATGAAAAAAGAGGGGGCTCTAGCTCCACAAATCCTATTAAAGACATAGTGGAAGACATCATTGCGACCTGGGATCTCATTGATATTAAACCAACTACAGGGAAATACACGTGGTCCAACAGGAGGTTTGGGTCGGGGCACATAGCGGCCAGACTTGACCGATTCCTGGTTCAGGATAACTTCCTCCTTCAAGGCCTGATTATATCCTCCAAAATCCTCCCCTTTGGAGGCTCCGACCATAAGCCTATCCTTCTGGAAATGGTGCAAGAAAAAAACCTGGGGCCAATTCCGTTTAGATTTAACTCCATGTGGGCTAATCGTGACGAATTCCTTCAGATCGTAGCAGACTCTTGGGCCCATCCGGTCACCGGTTCTCCCTTCTTCGTATGGGAGGAGAAGCTGAGGAGGCGAAAAAAAAATTTGAAACGCTAGTCCAAGTCGCTCCCAAATCCAAACATTGCCAAGATCCAAGCTGCCCACGAGTTGGAATCGCACCAGGGAGATATGGAGGATAAAGACGTGACTTTAAATGACATTAAAAAAGAGACAACGTTGTAGTTGAACCTTCACGCAGCGTGCAGAGAGGAGGCTGAATGGTGGCGCCTTAAATATAGATGCAAATTGTTGAGGGATGGTGACAGAAATTCAAGTTACTTCCATAAATTGACAGAGATCAGGAAAAATAAGAACAATGTCAGCGAGATCCAGATTAGCGATAAGATAGTCAACCAATTTGATGAAATAAAAAATGAGGCTACTATCTATTTCAGCGAGCTGTTCACTGAACAGCTTGTCTCCAGCGACGGCCAACTTTTGAATCTTGTCCCCAATTCTGTATCGAGGAGTGACAATGACCATCTAAATCAAGTCATTACGATGGAGGAGGTTAAAGAAACTGTAGATAACATGGAGGAGGATAGGTCTCCAGGACCAGATGGGTATAATGTGAACTTTATATCTCTCTGCTGGGACATCGTAAAAAAAAATTTACTTAAAATGCTCAGAAAGTCTCAGAGCTGTAATAAGATAGGAGGAAGCACGAATTTAGCCTTCCTGGCCCTCATACCAAAGGAGAAAGAAGCTAAGACATTTGACATATTCAGGCCAATTTCATTGTGTAATATAGGGTATAAAATCATTACTAAGCTCATGGCCTCAAGGTTAAAGCACATCCTGCCAGCCATTATCCCGGGGAATCAGGGTGGATTCATCAAAGGTCGGAAAATATGGGATAATGTCATTCTAGTGCAAGAAGCCATCCATTCTAGCTTGAAGAATGGAGATAAAGGAATGGCGGTGAAATTAGACCTGGAAAACACCTTTGACAGAGTTAGCCACTCATTCCTCCTTCAGGTAATGCTAAGATTCGGTTTTGATCCCAAATTTATCTCTTGGGTCAAGGCTTGCATCAACAAACCTTGGATTGCCCCCCTCATTAACGGAAGCGTTGCCCCGTTCTTCCAAGCTACGAGAGGCCTGAGGCAAGGATGCCCGCTCTCACCCCTACTCTACGCCATTAAGGCCTTGGTTCTCAGTTTCCAATTGGAACATGCTAGACTAGAGCAGGAGCTGCCAGGCTTAAGGCTGGCCAGAGGAGTCAAATATATAAACCACTCTCAGTTTGCCGACGATACTATCTTAATGGGAGGATCCAGCCAGATCATAGCTCGCTGATTCAAAGCTGAACTGAACCGTTACTGCCAGGCCTCAGGAAGTAAAATTAATCTCAGGAAGAGTCAGATCTTTGGATGGAACATTAACCCGAGGGAAATGTCAGATATAACCAGAATCCTAAATATGAAAGGAGCTGTAAGTTGGGACTCTTTCATGTACCTAGGGGTGCCTATTGTCAAAACCAAATCTAAGTCCTCGGACTGGAACCCAATAGTGGAAAAAATAAAAAAGACAACATCAGGTTGGGGGACGGTTTGGCTGAACCTAGCAGGGAAGGTTGTTCTAATTAAAGTTGTCATGAACAACTACTTGCTCTATCAATGTTCTCTGCTTCTAGCACCGGGCAAAATCATAAACCAAATTGAGGTATTAATGAAATCCTTCCTCTGGAACGGTGGGAACAACGGAGGAGGTAAAAAGTATGCTCTGGTAAGCTGGAAAACTGTTAAGCTGCCCAGAAATGAGGGAGGTCTTCAAATCAGGGACCTTAATTACCAAAATTTGGCCATTGGGGCCAAATTACTCTGGAATATGCTACAATCTAAGCCATCCTGGTGTAGTAAGGCTCTGAAATCAAAATATTTTCCAGGATCAAGGCTGAGATGCCTGGAAGGAGACAACGTGAAGAAAAAGGGGTCCCCCATCTTCAAGCTCTGTAAAAAATCGTTGTCTCATTTTATCAAAAAATTATATTGGATACCGGGTAATGGCAAAAATATAAACTTCTGGAAGGATTCGATCCTTGGTAAGCTCCCACCACGACTTCCTCGTTTGCAAACATGGATGGAGGCGAGAGCACTGTTAACGATTTGGAGCATTTCAGATTGGGAGGTGAGCCACCCAAATCACTGGATATCTTGGATATTGTCGGTCTGTCCGGAGGCGTTGGAAAATGATAAATTGAAGCTGATTGATCGCCTGGCAGGGATAGCTCCGATTTCCAAATTCTTGAAAGAAAGACGTGGCTGGGGCAATCGAAATGGCAATTACACAACGACTGAGGGGTACAACGTGTTTGCAGCAACATATATGGTGCCAGCGAATCCAGTAATTTGGAATCACAATTGGAGCAACAGAACGTTGCCTAAGATCGATATGTTCACGTGGACTTTGATTCATCTAAGACTGCTGACAGGAGAGAACCTGGAGAAAAGGGGGATAGCAGGCCCTTTCAGATGCCCTCTTTGCGCTGTAAACTCAAAGTCTATTTCTCATCTCTTCTTTAACTGCCCATATACTGTTTCAATCTGGCAGGAAGTAATGATGAATGAAGAAGATGGGTTTAATTGGAATGGAAACAATCAGGAATTCTTCATCCAATGGGAAAGAATGTACAAGGGCGAGCTGGGGGGGAAAAAAGGGGTGAGAGCCTGCTGGCTGAAACTGCCTAAAATTGTATGCTGGTGCATCTGGTTAGAAAGAAATCAGAGAATTTTCCAGAATAGGAGCCAACCAGCGTGGAAGGTAATTGTTAAAATCAAAGCTCTTCTAGGGGAGGTGGTAAGAAGCACCACGATTCCGGCTAATAAAGCCGAGCTGACAGAAAAAGAAAAAATATGGATGCAAAGTTTCAAGATTCAGGAAAATGACAGCATAGCCATCAATAAGTTGGAGAATTGGGAAATTAGAATGGACAAATCCCAATTCGAAAACTGGTTAAGAGAAAGAAAGATATTCAAATTGTTCTTTGACGGAGCTTCAAAAGGGAATCCGGGGAAAGCGGGAGGAGGAGGAATTGTCATAAACCCCACAGGGAAAGCGGAAATCGAATACTCTTGGAATATCGGACACGAGTCTAATAATATGGCAGAAGCATATGGGCTCTGGCAAGGCCTTAAGCAGGTGCAAAAAGTAGGAGTGGATGAAGTTGTGGTTATCGGAGACTCGAGGCTAATTATCCAAGCAGTGAGCGGAGGAAGAAGGGGCAAAAATGAGCAACTGGAAAGACTGTTAAAAAGAGTCAGATATATGATCAAACGGTTCAGGAAGATGGAATTCTATCATGTCCTCAGGGAGCTTAATATGAAGGCGGACAAAGCAGCCAATAAATTCATAGATATAGGGTGTTATGAACTCAAGGTTAACTCAAAGATAAGCCTAGAAATTCCACCTTAAATTGCATTCTGTCTAAGGATGGGGAGCCTGAACAGATTTCTGTATTCTTGATCAGCGTCTTTAAGCTGAATCTCTCATATTAATATAACCGTTTTTGTTAAAATAATAATAATAATAATTATGCCGAAAGGCATATATATCTTAGAATTTTGAGGTGGACTACCATCTATGATTTTCATCTATGAACGAGAATGAAGTGTACTATCCATATTGATTCTATGGGTGTTGTTCAAAATTCATAAGTAACAATTATGGAAAAAAAAACAAAAATAGCTCATTTGATAACTACACTTTGTGGTGGTTGGAAAAAAAAAAAAAAAAAAAAAACTCATGTGATAACTAAACTTAATGGCATGGTAATATGTAGTCCATATGACAGTGGAACTCCATCTAATAGCTAGAAGTTGAGATAATGTGCAGTTCATGTGACAATTGAACTTCTATTAAACTCCTTTGAATTCCTAATAAATTCCTCTGAACTCATTTGACAACTACACTTAGTGGCATGGTTATGTGTGGCTCATGTGACAGGCGAACTCCATCTGGCAGTTGGGAGTCGAGTTAATGCACATAATGCTTGGTCGAACTCCATTTGGAAACTAGGAGTTGAGATAACTTGGAGTTTCTATATTAAATGTGATACCTTTATATTAACTTTTAAATTAATTATTAGATACAACTATTAGCTTGAATCCAATGATGATACAACTATGAGTTTAACAACCACAAATTAAGTGGTTATTATAATAGATTCACTATTAGATACAAGAAATTGACACATTTTTTAGGAAAAAAACATTATTAATGTGTTAAATATATGCCTTGTCGGCATATTCTGAACATATTAATCTTATTAATACGATTGTTTGTCATGGCCATTGATAATTGAAATGTTATTTTTTTGTTCATTTCCTGTACATGTACTCACTTACATGCATGCATAGTTCAAATTGATCCTTTGTATCAATTTATCAAATCTCAAAGCTTTGGAAAAAACACTTTCTCAACATCCTGATAACTTAAATGTTTATTAGTTATTTTTATTATTAAAACATATAAGAGTATGATATTTGAGCAACACTTAACTATGTTTATTTTCCCAATTTTACCAAAGTTATCATTGCAAATATTGTTGACTGTACAAGAAAATGAACTAGAATTGTTTATGTATATAAATCAAAGTTGAAATATAATTGTTTATGTATTTAAATCTGAAAAAGTTGAAATATTTTATTGGGGATGTTGTTTCAGATATGGTTGTCACTTTTGTTATGGTTGGGGATCAAAGTGGAAGAAGTACCCTTGTAAATGCTCTATATGAGCACATTTATAGAGGGAGATCAAATTTTCTTGGATTTTTAAGCGACGAAGACAATAGGATTTACTGAATTCTGAATTCAATTGTAATTGATTTTTTGCTAATTTGTTTGTATACTAGAAGTTGTTCGTCACGAATATCTTGTTCATAGGGAATCTTCTACCAAAATAAAATTCAATGCAGTAAAGTTAAAACCCATACTTGTTGTGGATGTTTGGTTGTCAAGGATGATTAGTTACAATGCCCGACAATTTTTTGAGCAGAACAAGAATAATGACAATGAGCTTTCATCATATTAAATGTATATATTAATATTTTATTATCATAATATTTTTAATTAATTTGAGAATATATATATATATATATATATTAAAGAAAAAATCGTTTTATTCACAATGAATAAACTGGGCTACCCTCTAGGAGCATACATAAAGTGCATCAAAAAAACCTCACATTTTGTGAGCTTCTTTTATTCTCAGCGGGATCCTCTTGTACAACTTGTTTGTTTTTACAAGCTTACATACTTGTTAACTTTTTGGTTATTTCCAAAATGAGTCACCTCCATTAAGCCTGGAGGGAGGGCTAGAGCCAATTTTGAGAGTTTATTAACCTCAGTGTTCACCTCTCTGTAAATATGTTGGAAAGTGATTGACTCGAAATTCGCCATATATATATATGTAAATTTGTTTTTAAATATTTTTTAATAAATTGTATAACAATGTTTATAAAAAAAGATTTTTTGGGCTTTTTAAATGATATTATGAAATAAATTAAACTACAATTTTAAATTATTATTTTCATATTAAATTCACATTGATTTTGTTTTTTTATGTTTTTTAATTTTTTATTGAATTGAAAAAATTATAACAAATGAAAACAATTAATTATGGAAACCTTTAGACTACTTAATACTTTTTTTTTGAACATTTCATAAAAAAATACATTTATATAATATGCATCACAACTATGATCTCATCATAGCTCTCTTCTCAAATCAATGTAATTACCCTCTAACTTTTAATATAATAATTATTCATTTTTAATCTACTATTTTAATTTTATTTTTTTAAATTTATTTTATAATAATTATTTCTCTAAATTTGTATAACTATTTATAGATTTCTTGTTCATGGTGAAAGGTACTTCCATTCTTCCCTTCCAATAAAATCATGGCACTTTTACTTGATAACATAGTGAGTCCTAAAAAAATCATGCCACTTTTACTTACAACATAATGAGTCCTAAACCTTGACTCTCAATGGTATTATACATAAAAATAAAGTAAGATTTAATTGTTAAATAATAGGATGGAAAGTCACTTGAGAATGATTACCAAGTTCTTTATTACTACATTGCTAGTCCAATTAATGTCGCTGACTATTGCATTCTAAGGTGTTTGCTTCACTTGTGTAACTATAATTATGACTTTATATAAGAAAATTGGTTAGTCAAGTCCAATTAATGTTGTTGACTATTACCTTCTAAGTAAGGTGTTTTCTTTAATCTTGTAACTATAACTATTACTTTATATAAGAAAAATTATTATTCAGCTTTTTAAGTAAAGATCATGAAGCAAAGTTCTAAACTTGGTCTATGTTTATAGTGTTGAACCTAGGTTGATGATCTTTATTCTAAAACACTTTTTGTACACAATTAGTAGTGTTATCAACAAGAACAAAAGTACAAATATTAACAATTGGACTATTATGGTTGTTCAATGTTGACATAAACAGAAGTGAATGATCTGCAAGGGTGTAATGTCCCCCCATTCTTAGATAACAAACTCAAGGGACACCAAGGCTTCTTCCCTTTCTCTTGGCTCCCACTTTGGTTGCATCCCTTGAGAGATTATTTGGCTTGTGGTCATGTGTTGTTATATATTACTCAAAATTTCCCATGAAAGCTTTATTTTTAATCCTTTCTTTTAGGATTTGGATAATATATTAGAGTTTATTATCTTTTATATAGGAGTGTGCCTTTCACTTCTACAATTTATCAAGGCTATTGTACTTTGTAATCTCATTGTACTATAGTAAGTTGGTCCATAGACACCATTACAGGCTTCATCGTCCATTGCATCACTTAGAAAGTTGTCATGTCTTCCTCTACACTGTAGTGGTTACACAATTTTATTATTGTTGTTCTACCTATGCACACAACGATGATAGAGAAAAAGGAAATGCAATGTGACTTGGACACTCCTTTTCTTTACCTTCTGAATGCTTTGGCCTCATTGCCCCCTCCCTCGGATGAGAAGTCGTTGCATTGCTCCTTGCCATCCAATGATCAGTTCCACATGACTATAAGGGAAATGCAGACTAATAAGCTTCCAATTGGTGAGATAATCGACTAACATTGTTGCTCCTTCATATCATGTAGAATTTTTTCAAAAGATATGTCATGTCAAAGATCACCCAACAATCAAACTAGCCTCCTAACTTTCTACTTTCTCGTCTTTTCAAGTTCCAAGTCGCCTTTGACACCTTATGTTTTTATTTTCTTGCTTGTATATTGTGTTCCAGGTTTCATTTTACTTTCTCGCTTGTAACTTGTGTTTCGGGCCTTGTTCTGTTTGTCATGGATTTTTTATTTGAGAATACATTTATTCTCTAGCCATTTGAAATTCACTTGCATGCAATTTTTTTATTTGGGTGTATCATGTGGGTCATTATCCAGGTACCGAGACAGAGAGATAGATTAGTTTGGTGATTATTTATAGTACTATCCAATTTTCCATCAACATCTCCAATAGAATTTGAGAATTGTGAAAATTTCAAGATTTTAATGAACCTAATCTGGCTTCCCTCAACTTAGCTACCTGGTTTAACCATTTTAATATCTAGGTAGATTCTAGATCATGAATTTGGCAATTGTGGGAGCATAATCAAACTTATCCTCCACTAACGCCTTGTTATTGAGTTTCCTCACTTTTAAAACAATTTATACTGTCTATAGTTTAGTATTTGTTGCATAATCTACCATAAATAATGTTGTAGTAGGAATGGATTGGAATTGAACTTCATTAGGTCAGGAAATGTGGACAAGTTAATTGTTTTCTCTTGCCATTTCATAAACGGGGATATTGGATTATCTAGAGTATGAATAGGTTTTATGGGGTTCCACTAGGGTTTATAATATTGATATTTAACATAGGTGCTCATTATCCTTTCATTTTGAGGTGACTTTGATAGTTCATATGCTCCATATGGTATACAACTATTGGTTATCCTTTGTATGCTTTATATTTGTTAGGGATTCATTAGACACGTATCTTACAATAAGAAGCTACGAGAAGGATACAAACTTGACCTACATCTAAAAGAGAAATTTTCCAGTGGTCAACTAATGGTTGTAATTGCTTCATGCCTTGGAAAATGTGGATGTGTTGATGGGGATGTTTGTTCACTTATATTAAGTGTTAGACCATTTAGACAAGGAAATTCACATGTTTTATTGGTACTAAAAATGGGTTGGTCTGATATTTACCATGTAGATTCTTGAGGATGCAAATCTTGAGTTCTACATGAAAAAGATTCAGAAAGGGAGCTATTCTTGCTTAAGTGGGAAATTTTGGTTTCTTGAACATTTTAACGATGTTAATAAACCTATCTTTCGAATGATTGGCATTGGCCCCAATTAACTTCAAAATAACATTATAGTTAGGAAGGATGATATTTTTTTGTGGTAACTGATGAAAGTTCTATTTTCTTTTGTTAGTCCTTAACTCCTTGGAGTATAGCAATTGCAAATTTCTTAGATGATTTTTTAATTTTATTTTTATTCTATCTTAAAATGGAATTTCATGCTTAAGAACCATTTTTTGTTATGCCTCAAGATATTTGTGCAAGTTAAGTTAATGTTATTAGGGAATCTATGGAAAATGGTTTGCATTTAAGACTTTAAAAAAAATCAATATTTTTTTATTATAAATGATCAAAGTTAATTTACATTTATGTTTGACTATTTTCACAAGTGAAACTTTTTGGTAGGATTCTAGGTACAAAAGAGCTCTTTATGAAATATGAACTTTTGAATCAAATCAACCTATTCTTACTAACAACTAATTGATAATTTTGCTTCAAAAACTCTAAAATTTAAGATTGCTTCTCAAAACTACTATACATTTGTATATATTTAATCAATTTAGTGTCTTCTTTGTTTTGATTTGCTAGAGGTGAACATTGTTTTTTTCAAAATGCTCCAAGATGGACTCTATTTTCTCCCAAGACTTGATAAATGATGCTTTTTATGATCTACACCTCTTTAATCCATATTTGTTTTGGTTTTTGAAAATTGGTTTCATTATTTAGTATCATGAACAACCATAAATTCCTTCCGCGTTTTGTTGCACCTTTTGGGGCAATTGCTAGTTTTAGCCTGTCGACGTTTCTTTGCACTTCCTTGCAAATGCGAGTACACTTGACATTGAAAAATAAAATGAAAATAGACCACAACTTAAAAAAAAATAAAAATATACTAGAGGCCAATGTCCTCCCATTTCACAATGAAGAATAAGATCACCAATTAAAAAACATATATTAACCACGAATCTCATATATAAATATAAAAAATATATATACAGACATACAAATATCATTTTTATATATCATTTGATATACAGATACAAATCTCATTTATATACATCATTTAAATCATTTAGGAAAAGGCAGTGTTGCAGCAGGAAACCAGTGTCACTGAAATATCCGAGGGCATCAGTTGCAGGTTGCAGAGAAGAGAAGATGGTGTTTGTTCGTCCTCCCGACGCACCAACAAGAATCATAAAATTTTTGAAGCCATACGTGCTGAAGGTCCATTTCTCCAACAAGTACATCACAGCCCAAGTATTTCACACTCCAACCGCCACGGTCGTATCAGCTGTCTGCTCGCAGGAGAAGGTCCTCCGCACATCGATGGAGTCCACTCGGGATGTGTCCGCTGCCGGCAAGATCGGAAAGATATTGGGGCAGCGCCTCCTCTTCAAGGACATTCCCGCAGTCTCAGTATTAATGAAGAGAGAACAAAAATACCACGGCAAGCTTAAGGCCGTCATTGATGGCTTGAGAGACTCCGGTATTAAATTCATCTGAATACGAATGAATGGAACCTCAAATTCATATGTTTCTCATTCGTCATTTTTTTTTTTTTAATGGAAAATAACCATGCCCCATATCGCGTAATTTTGATCTTAATATTACTCCATGTTTATAACATTGGATGCCAAAAAAATGCGCGTAATTTTGATCTTAATATTACTCCATGTTTATAATATTGGATGCCAAAAAAATGATGCTGTACAGTGGTCAGTGGGGTTCTGTTGATGATATGTTATTTGGTGTTCGACCATTATGATTGATGCTTTGGTGTACTTACTGCTGTTCTACTGTTATTGTTATATATATTTTTATTTTTAATTTGTTTTAATGGAAAAAGCCATGTCCCGTATCGCCTAATTCTGAATCTCAAGTCTAATCCATGTTTATAACATTAGATGCCAAAACAACAACTGCTGTACAGTGCCCAGTGGAGTTTTATTGGTGTTATGTTGTTTGGTATTTGATCATTGTGATTGATGCTTTTGTGTACTTATTGGTGTTCTTCTGTTCTCTCTATATATATTTTATTTCAGGTAACTTTGGGCACATTTTACTTATTTTGAGGATGGTATCTATGGTAAACCCTACATTTTTCAGGGCACAAGTTCACAAGTTCACAAGTTCAAGACAATATGTCACTTATAGGAATAGAATGTGGGTGGGGAGGATAACACTTCATCCATCGTTAAAATATGTTTATTCAAAAAAATTCCCTAAAGTTATCATTAACATCACTTTTATATATAAATATATGTTTCAAGACTCCTAGCCAACCTATAGCAACACTTCTCAATATTCACAGGAGAGTAAATATATGTTTCAAGACTCCTAGCCAACCTATAGCAACATTTCTCAATATTCACAGGAGAGACCGATAGTTTCAAGTGAGTCACTTCTTCCCTGAATTCTTGAATGACCATAGTATCTTTTAAGAGTGAATTTGCTTTGGTATTAAAATCTCTATAGATGTGTGAGAAGGAGATAAAATCAAATTGGGTTTTACTTTCAATACTCTGCGGATAATAGGGCCTAGAGTCAAATTTGTAATATGGCACTTTTCATTACACTGGTGCATCAACAACTTTGAATTCCCCCAGCACCTTCAAGTACGTTATACATTGATCTTGACCGTATTTCAACAACATCCAAAGTGCGAAGGATTCAGTTTTGTTATTAGTGCTTTGCCCTGCACCATATTTGAGGGAAAATTAATGAATATGGTTAAGAAAAAGTGGTGCCCCAGCTCTGCACAAACCTGGTGTTCCTTGGAATTCCTTATCAAAGAATCCCCAAACGGTTGTGTAGTCTATGACTGGTTCTTTGAGGATCCTAGCTGCCTTTTGTTTTGGGGCTTTCCACCTTTATCCAAAGGAAAATTGATATGACGAGACACTATATTAGGTACCAAATTTCTTCATTGAAATAACATCTTGTTTCTTGAAAGTGTCAAACCCCATAAAACATAACAAGGCAAAGCTCTATGAACCTTAATAGTAGGATCTGTCATCCATGATCCAAAAACATTCTAGAAGTTATACCGTATTCCATAGATTAGACCCTATAACCATCTGAAGGACCTTCTTCTAGATTGATTTTGAAAAGTGGCAAAAAGATAAAACGATGATCAACAAATTCTCCCTCTAATCTGCGAATAATACATATGTTTGGTCCATGCCATCTTCTTTTTTGTCCTTCATCCCAAGTAAGGATCTTATTGAACAAGGCTAACCAAGTAAAGATTCTTATTTTGAGTGGACAAGCTAGCTTCCAAATCACTTTCCATCCATGTTTAATAGCCTAATTTTGCAGTTAGTTTGCCTGTAGCTTTATTCCATGTCCACTTAAGTTCATCCTCTTGATCTTGTAGATGTATCGCACTGTGTTTAACCGAGACATGTAATATGAACATTCAAATGTAGAGTTACCTTGCAAGTTAAAGTTTTCAGCTGATTTCTAGGGTTGAAACTGTTGGAGCCCCTTGTATAGATGCATTTGCTAACCTGGTGAGTCCTTGTTCGTGTTTCTCTGCTTTCAACTCTTTGGAGAGTTTGAAGTTCCTGCTGCAACCAACCCATGGATCTCCCCCTAGTCTAAGTTTGTCACCTCTCCTTATTTTCCATGCAACCCATCCTTCTATAATTAGGCAATCCCCTACCAAACCTTTCCAAACAATGGAAGCTCCTGTGATAGGTTTTCTCTCAGATTTAATCCATTCCTCCAATGAGTGGTCTTTGATATATTTAGACCTCAATACTTTGCCCCATAAGCCTTTGTTGAATAAAAACCTCCACAAACTTTTGGTTGCTAAATCTTGACTAAAGACATAGATGTTCTTAAGTCCCCAATCTTTAGCCTCTTTTGTTCTTTATAATTTCGACCCTTTAACGAGTGGAATACCTTCCGTTAGCTTCCTCCCAGTACAAGAAAACTAAAGCATTTTTTCCTAATCTTGTCCAAAATTCTTTTAGGAACATATGCAATAAATAACCAATAAACTCGAACGTTTTTCAGAACCAACTTTACAAGAGTTATTCTTCCTTCAAGGGATAACCATCTTTGACACTAACAAAAGACTCGAGATTTTGTTTTTTTATATAACCATAACAAATCTGCATACCTGTATTCATTTGGCTTCAAGTTGAACCTCAGGTACTTTGCACCTTTATCAATGGGCCCTGATGAGAGAGGGCAGATACTGCTAGGAGTTTGCTTAATTTGATAGCATGTAGACCCTCCTGAGCTACACCTACAGCATTGTGAATCTATCAATTGAAGAAAAAACCGAGTTGTTCCTAAGTGATCACTTTAGAGAACATTTTCATTAGTCTATTTGCTATCACCTTCATGATGATTTTGTAAATGAGATTACAAAGAGGAATGGGCTTGAAATTCTCAAAGGAATTGGACTCAGTCTGTTTTGGAAGTAGGACAATGAATATAGAGTTTAAAGCCCCTAACATTTTGCCTAAAGTTCATGATTCTTCAACCACCCTTAAAATTTCTTCTTCTAATAGCTCATAGAAACCAAGATAAAACTCCATAGTCCATTTATGTGGCCTGGGGCTCTTTGCCTTCTTGAATGAATGCAAGGTTCCCTTCAATTCATCCTTTGTCACAATTGTTTCAAGGCTCTCATTCATCCTTTGATAAAAGAATATTATTACCTTCAACTGATCTGCTATGTGAGAAACCTCAGGTTCAAATTTTGAAAGTGATCCTTACTTGCTTTTGAGATATCTTCAAAGAGTTGGACCTAGAGTCACCAGGGAGACCAATCTCGTATATTGTATTTGATGGTTTTTCTGAGCAGCATCAAGAGCCATTCTCTTAGGAGAATGGAGACACCTGGTTTGGGACCAGGGTGTGGACTCAACCTAGAGTTGAGTGACCATTCTGTTGAATGGGGATATCTGGTCTGCGACCATGATATGGAACTAGTCTAGCACTGGGGGACTCAACCTTGAGTTGAGTGACCATTCTGTTGAATGGTGACATCTGGTCCAGGACCAGGATGTGGAACCAGTCTAGTACCGGGGGACTCAACCTAGAGTTGAGTGGCCATTCTTTGAACAGAGGCACCTGGTCAGTTACCAGGAATTTACCTAGTCCGGGACTAGGGACTCAGCCCAGGGCTGAGGGCCATTCTTCGGGTGAATGGAGGCGCTTGGTCTGTTACTAAGTATTGATGGCCTCCTGTTTTGCTTGCTTACTGCCCTATTTCTAGTTCGAATTTATACAGAACCAGGCATCTTTGACTCCATCTTGTTATGTATTTTATGTTCACATATATATTTTCAAGGACTATATCCCAAGGTTCTTTAAACAGTTACTTTCTTTTCCTGGCGGCTTGATCCCGCACTTGTTCCGGCACTCACTGAGCATGTATTGATTGGTTCAGATATTTGGGGGATTTGTTTGCCTGAAATAACATATGGGTTTTGCATTCAATCGCTTCCATGATTGACCATGAGCTACCTAGTGGCATTATGCAGCCTTGCTTTGTCCAAGAATCGTGGGCCCTAATCTTCAACAATGCGTGGGTTCCAGGCTATTTGATCGCTGATTTGCAAAGGATCTGAATCAAATCTGATGTCTTGATCTATTTTCTGCATTGGATCAGTTGTTAGTGTTTTCATTCTCCTGGATAAGCATAGATCTTTTGGGAAGGGTCGACCCTTTTTAGTGGTCGACCCGTGGTGTAATTCGAGCTATAAATATGTATGTGAAACCTTAAAAGAACAGCATATGATATACTGTAAAATTCTGATTTCAAATTGTTGATTTACTCCTGCGTTTTCTTCTTTAAGTCTTCAGTTCCAGATCTAAAAGTGTTGGAGGCAGGGCCCACCTTCAACTCTTGTTACATATGTGTAGTTTTGTTTTCTTTTCATTACTGTAAGCAAACTTATATATCATTTCTCCCTGATATTGTTTTTATATATATGTATGCCGGTAGTTTTATAAATGAATAAGCAGGATTTACAAGACTCACGATTGGGGATCTATATATATGCTTGCGTTGGATTTGCTTATGTTACTGAATGTGTGTGGACATGTTTGTTTATGTTACTAAGCATGCATAGACAGAGTATTTAATTCATGGTTAATCCCAGCTTTATTTGCAGATTTGATTTGGTGAATTGTAGGTTTGAGAGAAATAGGAAGAGTAGTTAAATATGTTGGATTTGAATTCCTTCTTCTTTTGTTTTCAGTAGCTAGATCATGTTGTAGGATTCAGTAATTGTTGAATCTCTGGCCAGAGTTTATAGGCTAGCATTTTCAGACTTGCTGTATAAGAGATTTGGAATATGTATTGTTTTTCAAAGATTGTGAGGAAGTTGGATGAGATTAGAGAGAGAGAGAGTTTGCAGTTTGTTAATATTTGACAGCATGTATTTTCTAGTGTGGTTTGATTCCTTTTATTTCCTCATCCATTCTTAGCCATAGATTGATTTTGGAATTTAATGACGAATGCTAAACCTCTCACTTTGATTGAATTGAGTTGAAACGTAGCTCTGTCTGAATATTTCCAATTCACTTTTATAATCATAAAGTCTAAGCAGTGTTGTTTCTTTTATTAACGAATAGGTAAATTTATTTCAAATGACAGTGTTGGTGTGAAATAGAGTTGGCAGTCTTCAAAGCAATAAAATTCTAATTCTTGTAGAAGAGCTATTGTGCTTGAGACAGATTTCTTTTTGATGATGGAGCAGTTTTAGAACTCTAGTGTGTATAAAGCAGACTTTATTACATAGAGAAGTTATGCTGGAATGGTTTGAAACATCAAAGATTGACCAAATAGCATTTCTTTTGTAGGCAAATTTGAGATTTGAAGATCTTTGTTGACAATACGATCTCCTTTAAGATTGAAACATTTGATTACTTATTTGCTTTGATTCTAAGAGTTTGAAAATTAAAGGCAGATTTGTTATTGGTATGTGGAGATTTTGGAAAATAGATTAAAAGTTAGTATGGTTTGAAATTGATTTAGGTTTCATTAATTGAACTTGGTAAACTTAGAATTTTCTTATTTGGATTGGAGATTGGTTCTTTTTCTAGATTAGACTTAACAGCTTTTGATCTTGGTTGCTCAAGAGAGTAGTTAGTTTTATGAACTACGTGTGTGAGTAGATTGAAGTCACCCTAGGAACTAGCTTTAAAGTTTTAAACAATTTTACCCTGCACATATAGTGTAGCAACTCAAAGCTTACGTGTCCCGGTCGATAATTAAATTTAAGGTAAATTAATTGGTTATATTTTACCCAACAAGTATTTGACCTAGTGTCAAATTATGCAGCCTATGGCTGAGTCACCTGGTCTGTTACCAGGAAGACACTATAAGCCCTAGACCGGGTCTAGGCATGTGTGTCACTTTGACCCTCGATAAGTGGGCTTTGTGATCTTCTCCAAGGCTTAGCTACCCTTGGTTAAGACACCTTAGTATCCGATCTTGGCGTCACACAGAGTGTGAGATAAAAGCATTAGTAATTCTCTCTGTTTATGATGATGTACTTTGAGTAGGGATGAAAGACCGCCTTGACCACTTGTATTGACCTCAGGGCATTTGAAGAACGCTAAAGCAAAAGTAAAAAATACATAAGGACCCTTAGTACCACTAAGGTGTAAAAGTGAAAGTGCAAAAAGACCTTTAGTACCACTAAAGGTAAAAGTCAAAGTGAGAAAAGAATAAAATAATTCTATTTTGTTCTTTCTAATTTTGGTCCACTTATAGGTGACTCAAAGGATATAAAAGAAGATCAATCCATTTCATTATTACACACTCTTGCTCTCACAGGTGAAGCTGCTCTAACTTAAGATTTCATAGGTTATTGAAGAGAAGGAAAATTGATGTGATGCCCTAGCATGGATGAGTCTAGCTAGGGCATTTAGAATTATTTTTTTACCCTAAGCTAGGGTTTTCAGCAACAACATTTTCTATTAGTTTTTTGAGCTAGGGTTTTACCCTAACTCTCTTCCTATTTCCGGGCAATTGAGCGGGTTCACGGGCAGCCTCCCACAGTTCACCGGGCAGCCACCAACATCCTCGGGCAGCTCCATTTCTCTTCGGGCTGCCCCCTTTCTTCCTTCAGGCAGGTCTCTTGAGGGCTCGACCCTCCTCTGCACCCTTAGGTAGCCTTCAATAGGCATACCCTTGAGGGTTTGGGCCCACGACCAACCCTTGGGTAGCCTACAAGCAGACCCGTGAGGGTTGCCGTGGCCACACAGACCCTCGGGCAGCCTGGTGGCATACTTGTGAGGGTCTCAGCAATAGCTCGCAGGCCTGTTAAGGCTGTTGGGTCTGTGCAGACCCTCGGGCATCTCACAGGCCAACCCGTAAGGGCCTCGGGCTAGGCGAGGCAGGCAGGACTACCCTACAGGAAGCCAAACAACAGACATGCAGCAGGGCAGACAGGCTGTAGAGCAGGTACGGGCAACAGATGCCCAAACAGATTCGGGCAGGTCTAAACAAAAATTCGGGCAGCTTACTAATTTTGGGTAGGAGAGAGAAAGTTTAGGGAAACAAGCTCTAATTGGGCATTTTTCTGTGTAATTGGATTATCTTCTATAATTGTGGATCTGTGTTACAAACCCAATTAGGGTTTGTGGAATTTTGGAAAAACTCAGTCATCTCATTTACGAGATGAATTACTAATGCTTTTGGGGTTTTTGTCCTTTAAAGGTTTCCCTAGTGAAAAACTTTTGTGTTCAGTGTGTTGATGTTGTTTACTGCACTTGTCATTTGTTTATGTTAGTTTGCAAATTTTAAAAGTATTCATGCTAATGCTAAAATTTAACATGGTATCAGAGCTTAGCATGTGAAGACACAATAAAGAGAGATTGTTGTTGTCTTCTTAGGCCTTGGGATATTTTTGCAAACTTAACATTTGACTAAGTGGCAGAGATGGTCGTCAACATCTTCAGAACGGAAGAGAAGCTACAAGGTTCAGCTAACTGCAACTCTTGGAAAGCTAGGCTTACAACTATTCTAGAAGAAAATGACCTGAATGACATTGTGTTTAATGTCAGTGAAGAGCCAACAGCTAATGCTGGCATACTTGCTTACAAGACGAAGCAGGCTAAGGCTAGAATCATCATTTATGATTCTGTCAAAGAAACGGTGATGCCCAACATCACAACATTAAAGACTGCCAAAGAATGCTTTGACACCTTGGCAAACTTGTATGAGAAGAAGGCTCCCAGTCAGAAGAGAGTCTTGAAGAAGAGTTTACAAACTTTGAAGTTGAATAAGGATGAATGGGTTGGTTCCTTCTTCACGAAGATTGCACAGGTAAGAGATCAACTTTTTGCTATTGGTATTGCTGTTGATGATGATGACCTTGTGTAGACTGTGATCGATGGTCTCCCAAGCTCTTGGGAAACATTCATGGCATCTGTAAGTGGATGTGAGAATCAACCAACTTTCGAAAGACTTTGGCATGATTGCATAGAACAAGAGGGAAGGACTTCAGGCAAGGTAACCAAGGAAGGTAACCTTGCACTTGCAGCAAAAACAATGAAGTTCAAGAAGCCTTTCCCTCAGCAAAAGAAGGGAAAGAAAACCCAAGGTAAGTTCTCTGATGTCTGAAAAGTGGAATGCTACAATTGCCACAAGTTTGGACACTTTTCCAGGGATTGCATGCAAACCAAGAATAAATCCAAAAGAAGATTTCAAGCCTCTGCTGCAGAAGTAGAAGAAGAAGAAGAAGAAGAAGTAGAACCTAAGAAGAAGAAGAAAACCAGGCCTGACAAAGAAGAAGAACTGAGAAGAGAGTACTACCTGATTTTTGCTCTCTCTGGATCCATCACAGACAGTGCTACCTCTTGGTTGGTGGATAGTGGTGCCTGTAGGCACATGACGGGTAATCGTGGAGCTCTCACCAGTTATAGAAAGAAGAAGTTCACCACACAGGTGGAACTTGGAGATGACTCCACGTATAAGATTGAAGGAGTTGGCTCAACTTCACTTCAACTTGACTTAGGTATGGTTCTACATATTGTTGACGTCTTAGATGTTCTTGGTTTAAAGAAGAATCTTTTATTTGTTGCTGGCCTAGAGGACAAGGGCTACAGAGTCCCCTTCATGGACAAGAAAGTCCTCCTATGGGCAAACAATGAAGAGCTAAGATCAGCTATACAGATTGGGGTTCGAGAGGGAGGTCTTTACAAGGCTTTCGAAGATTCCATTCATGCTTTGGTACATCATACAGTTGATCCATGTGAGCTGTGGCATAGAAGGTTTGGACACCTTCACTACACAGCTGTCCTAGGCCTGTAGAAGATGGTCACAGGTATGCCAGAAAGTATCTCCAAAACATGATGGAATTTGCAAAGGATGTGCTCGAGGTAAGAACACTAAGAAATCCTTTTCCAAAATCAAGAATAGATCTAAAGGCATTTTAGATTTGATTCACTCTGACATTTGTGGGCTCAGCCTAGTCTAGTACTGGGGGACTCAGCCTAGCACTGTGTGGCCATTCTTTGAATGGAGGCACCTGGTCAGTTTATAGGAATATTGAACCAGTCTAGGACTGGGGGACTCAGCCTAGGGATGAGGGGCCATTCTTTGAATGGAGGGACCTGGTCCGTTACCGAGAACTTGAACCAGTCTAGAGCTGGAGAACTCAGCCTAGAGCTGAGTGGCCATTCTTTGAATGTAGGCACTTGGTTAGTTACCAGGAATTTGAACTAGTCTAGGGCTCGGGGACTCGGCCTAAGGCTGAGAGTCATTCTCCAAGAGAATGGAGGTGCTTGTTCATGTTACCAACTAGGTTGCACTAAGTTGGATTTCTAAATGAGCTGCCAAAGATGAACAATCACTTGTTCAATTTTCAAGTCCAGAAGTCCTTGCAAGCCTTTCTGGGCCCTTTTCTTTAATTTTTAACATGTTCATACCCCATGGGGAATTGTAATAAAATGAGTTAGCATGATGACTTTATGTAAAAGGTTTGGTTTCGTAGGACTTAATCATTAATGCATTATTCCATGGTGTTTTTTCCTTGTTAATTATTTAACCTCCAAAGCTGGAATAATTTTTAAACAATAAATAATTTTCTTTCACCCAAACCTCCAAAGCTGGAATAATTGCCTTAGTGGTTAAGCTTTAGGAGGTTATTAAAACCTATGTGTCGATGTATATTACCTTGCTAATCATTATGAACATGTCCTAAGTCCTCCATAAGTTAATTGTAAAAGTGTAAAAAGTCATAAACGTATGGCTAGGAGGTTGCTTTTTCCATGGGGGTGCTCATTTTCTAACTCATAGCATCCACTTAACCCTTAGACCCACTTTCCTAAGTTTTCGAGTAATTATTTAACTCCAAAATTAATAATTACTCAAAAAACCCAAAAAAGACCAAAAAATGAAATATTTAAAAAATTCGGCAATTAAAAAAATAAAAAAAAATTGCCAAAAGTGACTTTTATGACTTGGCAATTTAATTTGGCAAATACCCGGGCAAGGGGAACAAGTGAAATGTTGTCATTTCAGCGAAGTTCATGAGTTGCAGGTTTCCTATCCAAGAGAGGGGCGCAAATCTCCAAGTGGGGGCACTAGCTTGGATAGAAAAGCTGCTTGATTGGAAAAAGATCCGGGTTTTAGCAAGTGGCATATCCATCAGTGAATGTTTCCATGGATTACATTCTTTTCCAACTCCAGTGAAGGTGTAGGGTATGTAGTGATGTTCAAGAGGGAGCACATATTTATCTATCCAATGGAAGTGGATCCAATTGATCCTGTGTTGATTGGGCATGGGAGAGATAGTGAGTATGTGGTGTGTGGTCAGCCTACATCATGAGGATCTAGGTGGATAACAAGATCAGAGTCTGAGAAAAACAAAGAGCGTGAAGCTCCAAGGATTGATGAGGCGTCGAGTAGTCAGTCCTTACTTCAGAGGGGAGAGCAAGATGCTCCAAAGATTGAAGTGATACCGAGTACTCAGTCTTTGATTCAGAGGAGTATGTGAGAGGCTACTTCTTCCAGTACCAGCAGGAAAGTCAGCTCGTATTGTTGATTTTCCTAAGCAACATCGAGAGCCATTCTCTGGGAGAATGGAGGCACCTAGTCAGTTACCAAGAAGTGGAACCAGTCCAACACTGGGGGACTCGACCTAGAGCTGAGTGGTCATTCTTTGAATGGAGGCACTTGGTCAGTTACCAGGAAGTCGAACCAGTCCAACACTGGGGACTCTGCCTAGAGCTGAGTGGCCATTCCTTGAATGGAGGGACCTGGTCAATTACCAGGAAAGTGAACCAGTCTAGCACTGGGGGACTCAGCCTAGAGCTGAGTGGCCATTTTTTGAATGGAGGCACCTTGTCAATTACCAGGAAGATGAACTAGTCTAGGACTAGGGGACTTAGCCTAGGGCTGAGGGCCATTCTCCGGGAGAATGGGGCGCTTGTTCAATTACCAAGTATTTGACATTGAGTCAATTGATGCAGCCTAGGGCTGAGGCAGCTGGTCAGTTGCCAGGACATCACTATAAGCCCTAGACCGGGTCTGGGCATGTGAGGCACTCCTATCTTTGATCTGTGGGCTTTGTGATCTTCTCCAGGGATTAGCTACTCTTGGTTAAGACACCTAGTACCATATCTTGGTGGCACAAGGAGTTCAAGATAAAAGCATTAGCAATTCCCCCTATTTATGATGATGTACTTTGAGTGGGCATGAAGGACCCTTATACCACTTTCATTGACCACAGGACACTTGAAGAAGACTAAGAGGCTAAAGTCAAAAATACATAAGGACTCTTGTAACACTAAAAAGTCAAAGTGAAAATACAAAAAGGTCTTTAGTACCACTAAAGGTCAAAGTCAAAAAGGGCAAACAAGAAAAAAAATAAAACCCTATTATTTTATTATTATTTGTAAGGACCACTTCAAGTGGCTGAGAGGATATAAAAGAAGATCAATTGCAAAACATTTTGACACACACCTTCTCTCCATTGTGTCTGCTCCCTTGAAGACTGAAGAATTCGTTGGTTTTTGTCAAGTGGTTGGTGATCACTATCCTTATGCCCTAGCATGGCGATTTTGGCTAGCTAGGGCATCATTTTAGGCCACCTCCCTCCTCACGAGCAACACTACTCTTCACTCAGGCAACAAAACAGACCTAGGGCTGCCACTCCCTACTCACAAGAAATCACCATAGAACTTCGGGCAGCCTGCTTATTACCACGGGCAGCATCACCAAACCCCGAGTAGCTTGGATCTGACTTCGGGCAGCAAGAAGAATCCACAAGCTTGCACAGCCAAGATCTGGGCAGCCCGGATTTGATCTTGGGCAGCCTGTTACCCATCACAGGCAGGCACAGAATTTTGGGAAAATCTGTTTCTTACTCAGGCAGCCACAGAATTAACTCGGGTAGCCACAAAATTAACCCAGGTAGCCACAAAAGTACCTTGGGCAATCTTGGGCAACAGTCTGTAGATCTTGGGCAGCAGCAGAACCATCTCGAGCAGCCCAAATTTAGTTTAGGCATTCTCTAGGCAACAACAAAAGATGTTCGGGCAATTTGGTAGTGGAGAAAGACATTTGGGAAGCAGGGCAGGAGAGAGAAATTATGGGCAAGAAGCCCTAATCTGGATTCTTCTGTGAAATTTGTTCTTGTGGAAATTTTTGGTCAAATTCTAGGGTTTGACAATTTTGAGGAACATTCATCTCAGAATTCTGAGATTCTTCTTTTTGTTGCTACAAACTCAGTAATCTCATTTAAGGGATGAATTACTAATGCTTTTCGGGTTTTTGTCCTTTAAAGGTTTCCCCGTGAAAAGATCTAGTGTCCATGTGTGTTGATGTTTGTTTATCTATTGCACTTGTCTAATTGTTATCTATCTTGCAGTCTGCAAAATTAAAGAATATATGCACATGCTAAAATTCAATAGGTATGATTTTTCACTGATGGATGAGCGAGATGAGACTTCTTGGCATGTGGCACGAGTGCAAAGTACAAGTTTTGTAGAGGGACAGCTTCCAGAGACAGAGGGAGCTTCTACAGCAGACAGTGTGAGATTGGAGTGTGACTCTGGTGGAGGACAAACCAAAAGGACTTCCCACGAGAAGCGAAAGTGGTGAGTGTTGCAGCTCAGGATGTCCTTCATGCGATGATGCCTAACATGGAGGGACATTAAATTCAACCTTTCTAGAGTGGAGTTTAGAGAGGGTGGGCATCCTTTCATTGTGTGAAAAGCACATGAGCAAATTACCATCTTTAGTGGAAAAGCAGTTTATCTTCTTCAAGGATAACTTGGGAATGAGAAAAGACACCTTCCTAGGTAAGAAGGAGTGTTGAATTTTTGTACCTAGAGAAGTGTTCCCCTAGTGACTATGTGCCTATGTCACTAAAAGGGGACAAATGACATGACCCTTGTATTAATTACTTTGAGATGAGTAATTAATTCACTTTAGAGACTAAAGTGACTTTTTAAATAAATTTAAGTGGGAATTGTGAGATAAAATATTTAATGAAGAGAAAAGTGATTTTTCTCATCCATTGATGAGAAAATACTAAATTAAAAGTTGGCCCATGATTTAGTGTCCTTTCACTTACCCCACGAAGGTGAAATGAAAAGACAAGGGAAAACAATAAAAAAGGCACCCCATACCTCATTTTACTCACTCAGCCAAGAGAATTGGAGAGGAGGTCGACTTCTTGAGAGTAGCAGCAGAGAGTGACAGACTGTGGCACGCATTCCCAGGCAGTGGAAAATTGTACAGCAACATGAAAATCAAGGTGAAAGTACAGCAGCACGAATTCCGAGGCTGTTGGCACAATTTCTGAGGAGCTAAATTTTGATCGTTCATACAGTCCATACAATTTCGTACAGTCCATATGACTTTACTGTAGCTGGTACAAATTTCAAGGTGGAACATTGCTGCTACAGTGGGCACATTTACTGAGAAGAAGACTATTTTTGGCACAGAATTCAATCAACATGACAGTGAGTAAACTGTCTGTACAGTCAGAGATTGCCTCGAATTTTTAGGCTGTTTATGTACTGAGAATATGTCATTTACAGCACCAAAATTTCCAGATTTGGAATCATGTCCTCGTTGGGTTGAGATAAGTTGCATTTACTGTTAAAATTCTGCTGTATATTTCATTTTGAAGAAGAAATTAATAAAGACACTCTCTCTCACAGGTTTTCCTCAAGTTGGGGTTTTGCCTGGACCAAATGGCCTAAAAATCAGAGTCTGAAATTTTTCCTGTGTGAGACAAATTATTTCTGCTCAGTATTTTTTGTGGAATTCTCATGTGCTTCTCATTCAGACATTTTCATGAGTTAATTTTCATTTACAGCTGGATGTTGAATGAAATAGTTTATTAAACAGTAATCTGAGTTTAACTCGTTGCCAGTTTGAGAAGTGAAATTTCTACACACAACTTCACTCATTAAAGCAAGATTTTCCTGATAAAGTAACTTTATCTTGTTCTCCTCTCTGCTAGTTGCATCTTATTTGGCTTTGCATCTGGAAGCATCTCGTAAAACCATTTTGGCCTATTCTGAGAAGTACTTGACCAACTGTCGTCTTCTATAATTAATATCACCTACTACTGCTGCCAGTAAATTACTTACAAGGCCACCATTCTATGCACCATGCGATTGGGGTTTGAACTGACATCGAGTTCAAACTTCTTCTACAGTCATCGAGGTCAGTCTCTTTGATTGGTTAGCCATCAATCTTTTTTAATTGGTTGCTCGTTTTATAAAACTCGATGTGCCCCCTCTCTGATTTAATTGGCATCTCTCTTTTAATTAAGTGAATTCGTCTTTTCCTTTGTATATGTCTTTCTCCAAATGTGTGTGCCAAACTTTGCCATAACACAATTTTCTTTAAGTGCTCAATGCCACGATCAATGCACTGGCTCTAATACCATGTTAAACTAAACCATGGAGAATATATGAAGAGAGAAAAGAGATGGAGAGAGAGAGAGATAATAAATTATATCATTGTGCCTATAAATGACATACAAGGGCTGTATTTATACCGAGCAAGTTTTGTTATTCATGTTAAGAACCACTCACCTAATCTCTTTAATATAACACTAACATAAATAACACATCTCATTGTTACGTATGACTTATTTCTCGATTTATTACATTACATTATTCATCACATTAGTTATTGTCCTTGGATAAAATAAAAATTACAATGTCTAACAAAAGAAGCATAGGAAGCAGTTAACTTTGTTTAACAGATTTAGATTGTTCACAATTTTATATTGGTCAATAGAAGACACATCTGGATAATAATTCAGGAACATGTTTTCATATTTAAGCAGATGAAGACATCCAAACGCAGCTAAAATAAAAGCAATTTCAGTTTATTGATTTTCTGAACATTGAAATCTGACAAATAATGACTTAGTAAATTGTTGATCACAAAGGTAATAAATATGATATTCGAATGAAAATGAAATGCTTTGAAAGTACTTTATCTGAGAGATTTTAGTTCAGTTGTGTAGATTGAAAATCTGAAATCACAAGATAGACTTGGAAGACCTGCAGTAGAAAAAGCTCATAGAAAATGAGGAAGAAGACATGATAATGAGAACTATTTGTATTGAGTGGATTCTTACAAGGGATGTAGAGGTGACTCTTTTCCCTGAAATGTTGGAGGATGACAAAGGCAAACTAAAGCTACAGAGGCAACAAAGGGAAAGCCACCATAAGCATCTGGAGAAGATCAAGAAAATGACAAGATCTATAAGGTTCAATGCCAAAGAAGATCAATTTGATATTAAAGTCATCCAAGAATAGAAAGAATGATGAAATCAACAATTATTCAAGATAATTAATGTGCAGAAAGCATGTAGAACAAGACTAACAGATTTAAAAGGATGAAAATTTATAGTAAGATAATTCTGTAAGATTTTATAACATAATCACATGTCATGGGACCCGCTGGATGGATCACAGATATAAGATAAAGGATGACTAACTCTCTTACCTGCTCATTCCCATTCTGACAAACTCCATAAAGAGACCTTACAGTATATCCTTGAAGATCCATTGCATTACTTATCACCACAATGAGGGCATAGCAGACTTCATCAGTGACGTAACTCCCAGCCTAAAAAAATATATATGCAGATTAGAAACCGAGTGATAAATTTACATGATGCATGAGAAGTAGAACAGTTTAAACTACATGCAACCAACACTAAATTGCAATTAAACAAAAGTTAAAACACCTCATTGATAGACCCTATTATGATGAAGTTACATTAAGAAACCAGCAAAGAAATTCAGGAAATTGACCTAATTCTTAGACATTAACTTGTAACTTATATGATAAGAACTTGTCTGCTCATTAGTAATTAAATCTTTAAGGACTTGTTCAAAGATTATACTTGCTAGTATGTGATTAGCTATGGACAAGGTTCAAGGGTGCAATCTATGTTACAAGGTTCAGGTTCGAGTTTGGCAACTATTAAGTTCAATTCGGGTTCAAATTTTCCATTAAAATTCAGATGGGGCTCACCATTAGGTTCATCTATATACATTTTTGATATATATATAGAAATCATAAAATAAAATAAAATAGTTAGAAATGAAATATATATAGATATATAGAAATGAAATATAAAATAAAATAGTTAGAAATCATTAATCAACATCAATAAACACAGATGAGTAAGAATCATGATCAATAATTTATATTCCTATTTCTAATGATGAACCTAGAGAATAGCTGTTGCTGTCTAGAATTTCAGTTTTGATCATAAGTTATCTCTTGTGTGTGTGTGTACATAGAATATCAGTTTTTGATGCATGTGCATGTGCATGATGGCTTGGTATGCATGGAAGTGTCTAGGGAGGTGCATAGAGGATGCATGCATGAAGTTTACACTATTTTTATGCACTGTTTTTAACACAAGTGAAATTTTGCATGCAAATCAGATTAGGGTTTTGAGCCCTAATCTCATCGAGAAATTATAAAAGGAAATTTGGAAGACAGCATTCAGCGTTGCTTGAGTGAGCCAGGGGATCATAGTAGTTGAGCGATTCAGTAGACTAAGGAGGGCGTATCCATCTGAGATAGCCGGGGCGCATTCCTGAAAGCAAAGTGAGAGCAGATCTTCTAAGACTGAGGAGTTCTCTCATTCTGACAATGTGAGGGTTTATCTTGTTGAGTCTCTTCAAATATTGGGGGGAAGTTGTAGCTGAGACGTGAGCAACAGTAGAGGGGGGAGATAGTCTCGGCTACACGTCACATGTGTGACTAGCTACACACGCATGGAGGCCAGAAGGGCCAAGAGAGCAGAGGAATCATCTTGAAAGACTGAGGAGAGACCATTAGAGCTCAGTTAGAGTTGGACTAAGGCAGAGACAGATAGGATGTGCATCTGAGCAGAGAGGGCACATCTGTACAGTTGGGGGTGTCATTCAGATTTTGAGTGTGCAGATCTTCATCCGGGGCAAAGAAGATCGATGAAGAAGGGCAAAGGGAGCAGCCCTTTAGAGGTTAGAGAGAGTGTACGGCTTGCATAGATTGGCAGTTATAGAGTTCAAAGTTCTAGCATAAGAACAGACAGTTGGGGGCTCATTTCCCAAGAGCAACAACTACAACTACTATAGATCTAGGGGTTTGGCCCATCATGTTCTCTATGTTTCTCTAAATTTTGGTTGTACTCTCTTCTATACTATTTGCTCAGGGCTCTAGAGAGAAAAAAGCCCCATAGATGTTGGTTTTCCCCATTGGGATTTCTAGGGTAAAAAACTAAGTCTAAGTGTGTGATTGGTAATGTGTTATAAGTTGTAGTACATCTCATGTGCTACATATTATGATCTTGATTATATGATTATGTTATCTGGGATTGATTTTCATTATCAGTATATGATCTGGGATTAGTGAGATTTGTGGTTGGGTTGGGATCTAGATTTCCAGAGCGAGTGGAGACCTTTGGAAAATATACAAAATAATCATCGTGACTTATTGAAATTGCATCTAATTATAATTAATACAAAATATTAATAATTGTAATATACATTTAAGTATATTACAAGTCATCCATTATCGAAATATTTCGTCCACGAAGTATTGGTAAAGATAAGTGTCTCAATCTAAAATCTCGTTCTCCCAAGTAGCTTCATCTTTTGGCAAATTCTTCCACTGGACAAGGTACTCATTGACTAATCTAGAATGGAGCATTCTAGTATTAACTTCTAAAATGCATTTAGGAATTACTATGGAAATGGCACATTGTGTGGCATCACTTTCATGTTTTCTTGATAAGTTGTCTGTGACCAAATTTTCCTTGCCTTTTTTATTAAGGATATCGAAATCAAAAACCTGGATTTTGTTCACCCATTTTTGTTGTTCTTGTTACCGTTTAAACTAGCAGTCTAGGATTTGTAGCACAACGTGATGCAATAAGCTAGTGAATGGTAAGTACGGGAAAGATCTCAACCCAATGTCACCTCAATTTAGTCTCTCAACTACCTCGGGTAACTCCTAAACCCAGGGAAGATCCCTATCAAGATATATGTAATCACCAACAAACACATACCTTTCCTACAACCTTTATGACATCTATCAGTGTCTTTATATGGAGTTAAATAATGAGATAAGAAGACTGTTGATGTAATTGTAACTTCGGAATGTATTCACTTATATTTCTTATGTATTGTAACTCGATGTTTATTCCAGGATGTGTTTGTGATGTACTTGTGTCATGTCATGCCTCGATGTTCCTATCGGGAGGATCTATAATGTAAACAAGTCATGTCAAGTCATTGTGGGTAACCCTCCTATTGATCAAGCGGTTAAAGTTCCCGCAGTTCCGGGGCACTAGGGTTATTAGACTCACTTGGTGAAGTCGACCCTAGTTGGGTTTAGTCAAGTCAGGAATTAGTATAAATAGAGAGCTAGCCTCTCTATTTATCACACACTCACTCACACTCAGTTGTAGCGCATAGCTGAGGAAGAGAAAGACACTGGGGCAAGGAAGAAAGAGGTTACTGCTGTCGGGAGATCATCTTACTGTTTTGGGTTTTACTTTTGGTGCTGATTCTATCTCTGAGGAAGTTGTGGGGTTTTCTCCATTTATGGTTTCCCCAAGGAAAAACACTGTGTTCATTGTCTCTTGTGTTTGATTGCTGTGCTTGTTGTTCTCTTAGTTAAAGATCCTAATGTTATGCTAGCTTTATGTTAAAAATCTAACATGGTATCAGAGCTAACCTGAGAAGAAGACACTGTGCAGCTGCGGGAACTAGGGCTTTCTACTTTGTGGATTTCTCTCCACAGATTTTCAGCAAAAGAAGGTTGGAATAACTCTCCTCCCTAGGGCGCATCTTTCTGTCGAAGCAGAATCCAATTTTGAGGTTTTTCAGTTTTGGACCCGACACTACTGCCGAAAATTAGGGCTTTCCACAGAAGTGGAATTTTTCAGTGAGCCTAGGCCTGGATTGACCTCCTCCCCAAAATCGAAGTTAGAGATCAAGATCAAAGCATTTGGTTGGACAAAACTTGGGAAAAGCAAAACCCTAATTTGCTCCTGAACCAGCACTGTAGAATTTCAGCTCCAAATCCAGATTCGACATCTTGACCTGGTAAGATCTAAATCTTTTGTATTTCCATTTGAGGTTCTCAGTTAAGATGTCTCATCATACCAAGCTTGATGAAAAGCTTGAGGGAGCTGATAACTTTCGAGCTTGGAAGTATAGGATCTCCCTAGTTCTGGAAGAAAATGAGTTGGACTCCTATATCAGTGAGGAGGTTCCAGTTCCAGAGGGAGATGAGGCTAAGGCCTTACACAAAAAGAAGTTGGTTATGGCAAAGAGGATTATTGCTGATTCAATCAAGGATGATCTCATACCACAGGTGTCCTCTCTAAAGACACCTAAAGCTATGTTTGATGCCCTAACCAAATCGTTTGAAGGGAAGAACATAAATCAGAAGATGACTCTGAGAAACCAACTAAAGAATGTAAAGATCTAGAATGCAGAGACTATCCAGTCTTACTTTACAAGGGTCTCTCAGATCAAGGAACAGTTGGAAGTAGTAGATGAAGAAGTGGAAAATGCAGAGATTGTAATGACCACCTTGAATGGTCTCCCTAGATCATGGGACTCCTTTATTCAAGGAATCTGTGCTAGAAAGAAGTTAGTCAAGTTCAACAGACTATGGGAAGAATGCTCTCAAGAAGAAGCTCGGATAGCAGCCCGAGAAGAGAAGATGGGAAGTGAAGATCAAGCTCTCACAGTACACTCCAAGAAAACCAGAAGAAGTTATCATCACCCCAGAGGTAAGCATTCTCATCAAAGAGATTTCACTAGAAAAGACTTATCCAAATTAAGATGCTATACATGTGATGAAAGAGGACACTTTGCCAAAGACTGTCCTAGAAAGAAGATTAACTCCCATAAGAAGAAGGGAAACAAGAGAAGACATCATGCTCATGCTGTAGAGGATGATGAACCTTCTACAAAGAGGACCAGATATGAAAGTGAAGATTCTTCAAGTGATGAAGAATATGTTTTGATTTCCGCTCTCACGAGAAACATTACTCATGGAAGCAATGACTGGCTTATAGACAGTGGGGCTTCCAAGCATATGACAAGATTCAAGGAATCATTTGTGAAACTATCAGAACATGAATCACCTCACAAGGTGAAGCTTGGAGATGACTACTAGTATCCAATAAAAGGTAGTGGGGAATCCTCCTATAAGCTAGACTCTGGAAAATCGATGATAATGAAAGAAGTATTGTTTGTACTAGGACTAAAGAAGAACCTCCTCTCCATATCTGCATTAGATGCAAAAGGAATGAGGGTTGCATTTATAGATGGTCAAGTCATCATGTGGCCAAAAGGAAAGACTATTGATGATGTAGTAGTGATTGGAGAACAAGAAGGAGGATTGTACAAATTGAAGGGCCATCCAGAATAAGCCTTGGTCCATGACACAGTAGAGCCAAATGAACTTTGGCATAGAAGGCTTGCACATGTGCATTACAGAGCACTACCACTTGCAAGCAAAGTTGTTGAAGGTCCTCCAGAAATTCAAGCAAAACATGATGGGGTCTGCAAAGGATGTGCGAAAGGAAAGAACACAAAGAAGACATTTCCAAGTAGTGAGAGAAAAGCAAAAGGAATCTTGGAAATCATCCACTCCGATGTATGCGGTCCAATGTCATCAAGTTCACTAAGCGGGTATGTATACTATGTTTCTTTTATTGATGACTTTTCTAGGAAGACATGGATCTACTTCATGAAGAACACTAATGAAGTATTCAGCAAGTTCAAGGAATTCAAAGCCTTGATCGAGAACCACACCGAAAAGAAGATCAAGACCTTTCGATTAGATAATGGCGGAGAATTCACATCAAATGAATTCAAAGAGTTATGCAAAGACTTAGGGATTAAGAGGGAGTTGTCCACCCCATATAATCCACAACAAAATGGGATTGCAGAAAGGAAGAATAGAACTATCATGGAGGCTGCAAGAGCTATGCTTCATGATCAGGATCTTCCTATGCATCTATGGGTAGAAGTTGCCAGAACAGCGGTGTATGTACAGAACCGTACTCCACACAGAGTACTCGAGAACAAGACACCTGAAGAAGTCTTTTTCGGCAAGAAACCTAAAGTCAGCCATCTGAGAATATTCGGCTGTCCAGTGTACATACACATTCCAAAAGAGTTAGATCCTTCAGGAAAGAAGGGTATATTTATGGGATACTCTGAAAGCTCGAAGGCTTACAGAATGTACTTCCCAGGATTCAAGAAGATCGACATCAGCAGGGATGTGACATTTGATGGAGACACAGCTTACAACAAATCCAGAAAGAAACCTACTGAAGAACCTGAAGAAACATAAGCACCCATAATTCATGATACAACCATGAACAAAAAAACTCAAGAAGAAGATCGAGAATTTGAAGAACCACAAAGACTTGTAGATCCACCGCAAAAGAAGAATCCTCACAAGAGGAAACCTGCTTGGGTACGAGAAGCTATCCAAGGTGCGGAAAGATATGGGGCTCCAGAAGAGAATCACAGAGAAAGAAAGACGACCAGATCCTGATTTCATCGATAAAGAACCTTTCAACAATGAAGAAGCGTCAGAACAAAAAGAATGGAAGGATGCTATGATCGAAGAGTATCAATCGATCATGAAGAACGATGTTTGGGACGTTGTCCCAAGACCAGAAGGGAAGTCTGTCGTAACTTCCAAATGGATCTACAAAATCAAGCATGCTGCAGACGGTAGCATAAAAAAATATAAAGCAAGATTTGTTGCTCGTGGTTTCTCCCAGAAAGAAGGAATAGACTATGAAGAAACTTTTGCACCTATAGCCAGATACACTTCCATCAGATCAATACTTGCCCTGGCTACAGTGATGAAATGGAAGATACAACAGATGGATGTTAAGACTGCTTTCTTGAATGGTGTAGTAGAAGATGAAGTATATGTGGAACAACCACTCGGTTTTGAGACACATGACAGGGAGTCTCATGTGTGTAGATTGAAGAAAGCCTTGTACGGTTTGAAATAGGCACCTAGGACATGGTATGGCAGAATTGATAGCTTTCTATGTAGTCTGGGCTTTACCAAGAGTAAAGCAGATTCCAACCTTTACTATAAGGTTGAAGATGGCAACCTAGTGATGCTCCTACTATATGTAGATGATCTGTTTGTAACAGGTATGGATGGGTTGATTGCTGATACGAAGAGGAAGCTTGCTGCCGAGTTCGAAATGAAGGACTTAGGTATGATGCATTATTTCCTAGGCATGGAGGTGTGGCAGAATGCAGATGGAATTTTTGTGGGACTAGGGAAATATACAATAGAGATCCTGAAGAGGTTCGGGATGGTGGACTGCAAGGCCATGACCACACCTATGGCATTGAACCCGAAGCTATTGAGTGATGCTTCATCAGAAGCGGTTGATGCTACGATGTTTCGTCAGATGATTGGGTCCTTGATGTACCTAACGAACACAGGACCAGATATTTGCTTTGCTGTGAACACCTTGAGCCAGTTCTTGACAGATCCGAGACATGTTCACTTGATTGCTGCAAAGCATATTCCGAGATACCTGAGGGGTACAGTTCATTATGGGCTCAAGTATGAAGCGAGTCAGAAGATTAACCTAGAGGGTTATGTTGATTCAGATTGGGCAGGCAGTGCCATCGATAGGAAGAGCACTTCATGGTGTTGCTTCAGTATGGGATCAGGTGTGATCTCTTGGTTTAGTAGGAAGCAATCCTGTGTGGCACTGAGTACAGCTGAAGCAGAGTATGTCGCAGCTTGTTCAGCTAGTTGTGAGGCAGTATGGCTAAGGAAGCTACTGTCTGATTTATTTGATCTCCAGTTAGATGCTACTTGTATATATTGTGACAACCAGAGTTGTGTAAAGCTGTCGGAGAACCTGGTGTTCCATGACAAGTCAAAGCATATCTAGATCAAGTATCACTATATCAGGGATATGGTGCAGAGCGGAGCAGTGAAGCTCCAGTATGTTGTGATGGACGAACAGATAGCTGATGTGTTAACGAAGCCAATAGCCAGAGTGAAGTTTGAGTACTTCAGGGAGAAGCTTGGTGTTCTCCAGATCGAGGTTCCTTCCAAGGGGAAGTGATGAGTCCGTGAGCCATTCTGACATGGTGAGAGGATTGGTTCCTTCCATGGTTAGATGTAAGGGCTGAGCCATTCTATCATGGTGAGAGGATTGGTTCCTTTCATGTCAGATATGAGTGCTGAGCCATTTTGATATGACTGTAGGATTGGTTCCTACATGATTAGATACAAGGGCTATTGCCATTCCTTGAATGGAGGTGCCTGGTCAGTTACCAGGAATACTTGGTCTAGGACTGAGGGCCATTCTGATATGACTGTAGGATGTGTTCCTACATGATCAGATATGAGTGCATGGCCATTCTGATGTGATTGAGGGATGTGTTCCCACTTGATCAGATATAAGGGCTGATGCCATTCTCTAGGAGAATGGAGACACTTGGTTAGTTACCAAGAACCCTCAACCTGGGGTTGAGAGCCCTTTTGACATGGTTGTGGGATGTGTTTCCCCCATGGTCAGATGTAAGTGCAGAGCCCTTTTGACATGGTTGTGGGATGTGTTCCCCCCATGGTCAAATGTAAGTGCAGAGCCCTTCTAACATGGTTGTGGGATGTGTTCCCCCCATGGTCAGATGTAAGTGCAAAGTCTTTCTGACATGGTTGCAGGATGTAAGTGCAGAGCCTTTTTGATATGCTTGCGGGATGTGTTCCCCCCATTGTCAGATGTGAGTGCAGAGCCTTTCTGATGTGATTATAAGATTGGTTCCTACATGATCAGATGTGAGTGCTGGGTGTGCCTTTTTGACATGGTGTTGGATGTGTTTCTCTCATGGTCAGATGTAAGTGCTGGGCGGGCCATTCTGACTTGGTGTCAGATATAAGTGCTGAAGAAGACCTACATGGAGGTTAGGCCTACAACCAACATGAAAAAGGGCTGGCTCTGTAGAACATCCTGTGACGAGAAGAATCATGAGATAGGACCCGTGATGATGATCCAGCAGTGATGATCCAGATCGAGTGATGATCCAGATCCAAAGATGATGCTCCAGTGATGATCCAAATCCAGTGATGATGATCCAGATCGTGAGATGATCCAGATCCGAAGATGAAGATGACTTGAAGATGACGAGGTCTCGAGGATGATCGAGACGATACAGAGAAGAAGACTTATGCTGATAAACTTGTGTCTAGAGAATACCTTCCTAGTTAAGAGGGAGTGTTGATGTAATTGTAAATTTGGAATGTATTCACTTATATTTCTTATGTATTGTAACTCGATGTTTATTTCGAGATGTGTCTGTGATGTACTTGTGTCATGTCATGCCCCGATGTTCCTATCGAGAGGATCTATAATGTAAACAAGTCATGTCAAGTCATTGTGGGTAACCCTCCTATTGATCAAGGGTTAAAGTCCTTGCAGTTTTGGGGCACTAGGGTTATTAGACTCACCTAGTGAAGTCGGCCCTAGTTGGGTTTAGTCAAGTCGGGAATTAGTATAAATAGAGAGCTAGCCTCTCTATTTATCACACACTCACTCACACTTAGTTGTAGCGCATAACTGAGGAAGAGAAAGACACTGGGGCAAGGAAGAAAGAGGTTACTGCTATCGGGAGATCATCTTACTGTTTTGGGTTTTACTTTTGGTGCTGATTCTATCTCTGAGGAAGTTGCGGGGTTTTCTCCATTTATGGTTTCCCCAAGGAAAAACACTGTGTTCATTGTCTTTTGTGTTTGATTGCTGTGCTCGTTGTTCTCTCAGTTGAAGATCCTAATGTTATGCTAGCTTTTTGTTAAAAATCTAAAAAAGACAACAAGATCTATCGTGGAGTTAATTCAACCTACTACTTATACAGCACAATAGATAACAAAGATTTGCAACACAATCTCATGTTTCCCAATGAAATTGATATAAGCCCAAGGACACCATAGAAAAGTGTGCTCCCAGTGGGAGAAGGATAACGAAGTTAAGGCGAGGTCACAAAAGCCTCAGAAGCAAGCTAGGTTTAAGATTGAGGACGCCCTTCTGAATCTATGGATAAGTCACCTATGGCGAATTTGAGGGATGGGCTAGATTTAGCATATTCCAAATATTTTTAGGTTTTAAAATTTATGTAAATTTTTAGAGTTTTTGTTTAAATATATTATGGTTTTTAGGGTTTTTTATACATAAAATGAGGACACCCTTCAAGATCTGTTAAATCCACTAGGGTAAATTTGTAGGGAGGACCAGAATTACAAACTCATGGATTGTTTGGAGATGAATTTTCTAATTTTTAGGGATTTTTCTGATTTTTAGGTCTTTTATGCATAAAATTGCAGCCACAAATATAATACAATAAATGTTGAAAAATAGAGTAAAAAGATGATAAGAAAAGGGGGTATGATTATTCTCTCAATTCATAGGGCATTGAGAGATCATGGCTAGTGTCCCTCTCTTGAAATGTCCCTCTAGCACTTGCAAGCTAGGGCATCGCCTAGCAACCTCTAGGTTTCGATAGGTGAGCCTAACTAAGGCCCCCAAAGCAATAGGAGACCCTTTTGCAAGATGTTTCCTTATCACAAAGTTGATAGAAATTTGGAAAAAATCCCTAATTCAAAGGAAATGCAATGTAAAACGACCATTCAATCCACATAGTAACATTATTCACCAACATTCAACAAGAGATGAGCGAAGAAGAAACCTTTAGATCACATTTGTGTATGTGTTATTCCAACAAGTCTAGCATCATCCACAGCATGTGCAAGAAATAAGCCCTAGATCATTCATCCATCCACCATCAAGCAAGATCATCCCAAGAGAAGTGTGCATCCCCAAGAAGACTCAAAGAGTTGGAGGAAAATAAATAATTTCATATTAGAACCCTTGTCTTATGATTTTACAATGAGAGGAGGATGTCTATTTATACTATCTCATCCTCAAATATTTAATGGAGCCTACAAGTCCTTAAAATAAAATAATAATATTTTAAGGGTAAATTCTACATAATAAAGGAATTTTACCCCAAAATAGAGACAAAAGTAGTAAAAATAAGCTAAAATAAGTTGAAAAAAGGCTTCATTGGTTGAAGTAACGAGAAAAAGGGGGGACGCCATGCCCCATTTAACCCCAAAATGATGCTTTTACACCAACACCCCCCCCCTTCCATGGCTTGTAGGCTCATCCGCTAGAAGGATGACGTCATAGGCTAGCAGCACTATAGTAGGGGTTTCAACTTTCTAGATGTTGAAAATAGGTCCAAGTGGGTGCAGAAGGTGTGGTAATAGGGGATAACGGCCCTTTACAACACAAAATCACTTTTGCATAAATAAAACCAGGATGGTCATGCTCCCCAGTGGGTCATCCCCAAAAGCCCTAGAACACCAACTCATGGGCCAAATGTCCTGCATGGTGGAGATATCATCACACCAAAGGGGCAGTCATCAAAGCCAATAAGCCAAGTACTTTTGAGAGTGAAACCAAGGGGGCTGGCCATGACCAATCTAGGGGGTAAACAATCCCCAATCCAAATATCCATACAAATGAAACCCACTTTGGCCTATACAATAAAAATATTTGAACCCTTGCTTTAGGCATAGCCTTGTTGGAATGTTGCAGCAGCTTTGGTGCGTAACAGTTCTGATGAGAGATTCTTCTAGGTTAGGGAATACTTCAAACTATTGTAATTTGTTTTAACGAGAAATTTAAAACATTATTGCCAACGTTTCTTTGTCATAAGTAGATTTTGTTTGCTCATTTGGTTTTAACTGTCCACTTTCGAAAGCAATGGGATGATTAACTTGCATGAGCACAACTCCTAAACCTGTTCCTAAAGCATCACATTCAAGAATAAATGTTTTTGTGAAATTTGGGGTTGCCAAGATTGGAGTGGTTTTCATTAAGGTTTTCAACTTTTCAAAACAAGCCTCAGCATGTTTATCCCATTTGAAAGCATCCTTTTTTAATAGTGATGTAAGCAACACCACAATCTTTGATGCCAAACCTAGGAATCCCCTTAATGATGTTGAATAATCAGAGATGTATGTGTGTAATTTAAAAAAAAAATCATGCATATATCATTCATAAGCATACATCCACCTAAATAAGGATCATTGAAGGTAAGACAATCAAAGAGAGAATGCCAAATTACCCTGGGAAACCCTCTTGGGGTAGAAAACCCAAGCAAAGCTCCTCTTGATGTTCTTCAACAAAGAACAATACCAATACAAGACTTTGTCTAATAAACTTGAAAGTGTTGAAACAATACCTCTGTTTCAGCACTTACAAACTTTACTAACAACTGAAAATACACTTACAGTAACAACCTGATAATAAGACTAAAATTGACTGTAATATCCTCTTGTTGTAGCAGACATATGATAGTCATTGTAGCAGCTTTATCTTTATTCCTGTAGCAGTCAGTAACAGCCTGATATAGTAGTCATGTATCAGTAAAACATATTAGATGTTTGGCAATCCTTATAACAACATAAGTCTTACCAAAAATGAATGACCAAACGATAAGGGGCAGCCCCTTTTTATACTTGGGCTTGCTTTCCCTAAGCAGCTCCCTAGGACCGCCCTAAGAAGCCCCCCTAGGGGCTGCCCTAAGCTGGCCTCTAAGCATTCCTTTGACGCTTGGCTGAGTTTGACACTTGGCATGAGCTTTTGACACTTGTCATGAGGTATTGACACTTGGCACAAGCTACTGACACTGGTCATAAAGTTAACACTTGGCATCAAAAACTTTTTATGTACATAGTTTAACTACATCAAAAAATAGCTTCCAAAGCTATAGAATTCAACACTCCCTCTTATTAGCAAGGAAGGTATTTTTTCCAATACCACCTGTTACATCCACTTGTCTTTACTTGGCTATTGACTTGTTGATTCATCAAGAGAAGTTTTGTATCCATAGCTAGAAATCTAGAATCAGTAGCATCTCTGGTGGGCATATTGTTATCATTATAGGATTTTTATTAACTCATTTCACCAAGAATTGTTTGTGCAGTTCACCAAGAACCATCCTACTAGTCACAAGCTAGAGGAAGCTATACAGTTCACCCAGAACTGTCTTACTTAGCGCCAATCTTTTTTCATACTGGATAAGGAATCTTAGAGCTAATCCTTTTTCATACTGGATAATAACAGAATAGCCCACATTCTACCTATGAATGATTTGCCCTGCTACTGTCACCAGAATCCTATATGCAGCTCCTTACTCCCTCTTACGAGAGACCAGTCCAAGCTTGTCTCTGAAGTACTCAGACTTCACCATTGACAGAGGTTTGGTTAAAACATCTGCGACCAGTTCATTTGTAGCCACATAAAGAAGCTTCACTGCTCCTTTTTCTACCATATCACAGATAAAATAATGCTTGATTCCAATATGCTTTGATTTGTCATGAAACACTGGGTCCACTGACAACTTTATGCAACTCTAATTGTCACAGTAGATGCAAGTAGAATCTAATTCAAGATCAAATATCCTGAAAGCAATTTTCGTATCCATACAACTTCAGTACATGCTAAACATGTTGCCATATATTTTTCCTCAGTTGTACTGAGCACAACACCATTTTGCAAACTGCTAAACCATGAGATCATTCATGATCCCAAACTAAAATCATTCATGATCCCAAACTAAAACAACAACCTAATGTACTCTTACGATCTGTGACATTACAAGCCCAATCTGAATCAGAGTATCCTTGCAGTTTAAACTCACAATTTGCATCATACTTGATACCATACTCAATGGTACCTTTCAAGTATCTCATCACATGTTTTGTTGTGATCAAATGAACATGTATGGGTTCAACCATATACTGACTTAAAGTATTCACAGCAAAACATATGTTTTCCCTTGTATTCGTCAAATATATCAACGATCCAATTATCTGTCTATACAAGGTAGCATCCACTATCTCTAATGAAGTATCACATAACAACTTAGGATTTGTTGTCATAGGTGTTGTCATGGATTTACAATCCATCATTCCAACTCTTTTTAGAATTTCCAAAGCATATTTTCCTTGACTGAGACAAATCTCACCTAGATTCTACCACACTTTGAGATCTAGAAAATAGTGCATCTAACCCAAATCTTTTATTTTGAATTCTGAAGCAATCTTCTTCTTGCAATCAGTGATGAACTTTTCATTTCCTATTAGAAACAAGTCATCCACATATAATAGTAAAATCACCTAGTCATCATCCTCAATCTTATAGTAAAGATTGGAGTCTGCTTAACTTTTAATAAAGACCAAGCCCATCAAAAAACTATCAATTCTTTCATATCATGTCTTGAGTGCTTGATTCAAGCCATACAAGGATTTCTTTAATTTGCACACGTGTTTTCCTATCATGTGTCTCAAATCCTTGTGGTTGTTCCACATACACTTCCCCTTCTATCATACCATTTAGAAAAGCATTCTTTATATCCATATGATATAGTTTCCATCCCATCTTTGTAGATATATATGAAGTAGCTCTAATGGAAGTGTATCTCCATAATCTACTCCCTCTTTTTGAGTGAGCCCACGAGTCATAAACCCTGCTTTGTATTTCTCAATACTGTCGTCTACAACATGCCTTATTTTGAATAACCATTTAGAGGTTACCAAAGATTTTTCTTTCGGTCTCGAAACTATGTTCCAGGCATCATTTTTCATGATTGATTGTTATTTTTCAATCATGGCATCCTGCCACACCTTCTTCTCAGCAGCTTCTTCATAGCTGGAAGGTTTTGCATCAATGATGTTAGACACAAGTGCAACATAGTTGGAATAAAATCAAGGTCTTTTGCTTTCTCTGAACGTCTTATTTGGGGCACCATACTTTTCTGCATCTTGAATCAATTCACGAGCCCAACCTTGCTTTATGTGATATGTAATCACCTTTGTGGGTGAATCAGCAGGTTTCTAACGCTCCATCATATCTTGATTCTCAGGTACATGCTCTTCTTTTTTTGTTTCCGATACTCTTGTACAGGTTCCTCTTCATGTATCTCATTGAAATGATTTCTTTTTTATTTGCAGAAAGTTGCATCTTCATTAAGGATAACATATCGGTTGATCTCAATCTTTTTGTATCCAGGGACATAAACTCTATATGCCTTTGATATCTCGTTGTACCCAACAAAAATACCCTTCTTACTTGAGGGATCCAACTTTGCCCTTTTGTCCTTAGGAATGTGTATATACACAGGACAACCAAATATCCTTAGATGACTGACATCATGAACTTCACCTGAAAAAACTTCTTCTGGAGTTTTATTTTGAAGTACTTTATAAGGAACTATATTTTGTACATATACATTAATCCTTGCTGCTTCTGCCCAAGGGTACATTGATAAGTCATAATCATGAATCATGGCTTTAACTACTTCCATAATTGATTGGTTCTTTCTTTTTGCAACACCATTTTTGGTGAGGATTGTAAGGAGTAGAAAGCTCCCTCTTAATCCCAACTTCTTTACAAAATGCCTTGAATTCACCCAATGTGAATTCTCCTCCATTATCGAATCTTCAAATCTCTATATTTCTCTCAGAAAGATTTTCAACGGGAGCTTTAAATTATTTAAACTTACTAAACACTTCATCTTTATTCTTTTAGAAATAAATGCAAGTTTTGTGTGAAAAAATCATCAATGAACGAAACATTGTAAACATACTCGCTGAGTGAAGCAGTTGACATAGGTCCACATAAATCTGAATGAATTAGACCCAGAACTCCTTTTTCTTTACTATCACTGCTTGGAAAAGGCTTCTTCACATTTTTCCCTTAGTGCGCAACCTTTGCACACTCCATCATGGAACACTTGAATCTTTGGAAGGCCTTTCACCATCTTGTTGACAGTTGGTAAGGCTTTATAGTGAATATTGTAGATTTTTCACTAGTTTTCAGCCACCGGTTTTAAGTAAAAATTATATCTCCGTTTATGACATTCTCAGAAAAAATAAAGCGCTGGAAATAAACAAAATTTTTCAGACTTAAAATGCTGCTATAACTAATCATTTTCAGTGACAGTAAATAAAATCAGCACGCCATTTAATCACACAGAACACTAGGATTTTTGGCCAATGGCCCTGGAAAAACCCACAAGGGGAAAACTAGTCAGAGAGAGAGATTTTAATATAGAGAAATTTACAGCAAAACACAGAAATTTTCAGACCAACTTATCTCAACCCGAAAGAGAAAATTTCTGCCTCGGTTTCTGTGCCAAACAGAAAAAAATCAAACTCAGATTTTTTTTCTTTGTTTTCTACCTCGATTTTCGTGCCACTGCATGGACGGACTGTACAGACCGTATTGTATGGATTGACTGTACGGACCTCGAAATCCGTGCCCAAGAAAAAAAAACTCGAAAACTGTGCCCTTCACGAAGATTGCACAAGTAAGAGATCAACTTTTGCTATTGGTATGGCTGTTGATGATGATGACCTTGTGCAGATTGTGTTCGATGGTCTCCCAAGCTCTTGGGAAACATTCATGGCATCTGTCAGTGGACGTGAGAATCAACCAACTTTCGAAAGACTTTGGCATGATTGCATAGAACAAGAGGGAGGGACATTAGGCAAGGTAACCAAGGAAGGTAACCTTGCACTTGCAGCGAAAACAAAGAAGTTCAAGAAGCCTTTCCCTCAGCAAAAGAAGGGAAATAAAACCCAAGGTAAGTTCTCTGATGTCTGAAAAGTGGAATGCTACAATTGCCACAAGTTTGGACACTTTTCCAGGGACTGCATGCAAACCAAAAATAAATCCAAAAGAAGATTACAAGCCTCTGTTGCAGAAGAAGAAGAAGAAGAAGAAGAAGTAGAACCTAAGAAGAAGAAGAAAACTAGGCTTGACAAAAAAGAAGAACTGAGAAGAGAGTACTACCTGATTTTTGCTCTCTCTGGATCCATCACAGATAGTGCTACCTCCTGGTTGGTGGATAGTGGTGCCTCTAGGCACATGATGGGTAACCGTGGAGCTCTCACCAGTTATAGAAAGAAGAAGTTCACCACACAGGTGGAACTTGGAGATGACTCCACGTACAAGATTGAAGGAGTTGGCTCAACTTCACTTCAACTTGACTTAGGTACGGTTCTACGTATTGTTGATGTCTTATATGTTCTTGGTTTAAAGAAGAATCTTTTATCTGTTGTTGGCCTAGAGGACAAGGGCTACAAAGTCCTCTTCATGGACAAGAAAGTCCTCCTATGGGCAAACGATGAAGAGCTAAGCTCACCTGTACAGATTGGGGTTCTAGAGGGAGGTCTTTACAAGGCTTCCGAAGATTCCACTCATGTTTTGGTACATCATACAGTTGATCCATGTGAGTTGTGGCATAGAAGGTTTGGACACCTTCAGAACTACACAGCTGTCCTAGGCCTGTAGAAGATGGTCACAGGTATGCCAGAAAGTATCTCCAAAACATGATGGAATTTGCAAAGGATGTGCTCTAGGTAAGAACACTAAGAAATCTTTTTCCAGAAGCAAGAATAGATCTAAAGGCATTTTAGATTTGATTCACTTTGACATGTGTGGGCCTATGTCTTCCCCCTCTTTGAGTGGGTGTTTATATTATGTCTTGTTTATTGATGATGACTCTCGGAAGTCATGGATTTACTTCCTAAAGGCCAAAAGTGAAACTTTTGATAGGTTCAAAGAGTTCAAGGCTTTGGTTGAAAATTAGATTGGCAGACACATTCGTATCTTGAGATCAGATAACGGAGGTGAGTATGAATCTAATCAATTTGACGATTTTTGCTTTGAAGTAGGAATCAAGAAAGAGCTGATAGTACCATACAACCCTCAGCAGAATGGGGTTGTAGAAAGAAAGAACAAAACGATCTGTGAAGCTGCTAAAGCCATGCTCATTGATCTAGATCTTTCTTTATCATTGTGGGCTGAAGCTGCAGGTACTGCTGTATACATCCAAAACATAAGCCCTCATGCTATCTTGGGGGAGAAGACTCCAGAAGAATTTTTCACCAGGAAGAACCTGCAGTTGACCACATGAGGATATTTGGCACTCCAGTGTACATTCATGTGCCAAAAGAAAAGAGGGCCAAGTTAGAGCCTTCCGATAAGAAAGGTATCTTTGTGGGATACAGTGATTGTTCGAAGGCCTATCGTATCTATGTATTTGGACAGAGGTAGATTGAAGTCAGCAGAGATGTGATCTTCCATGAGGAAGATGTGTTTCGTAAACCATAAGAGCTTTCAAAGGAAGATGAAGTAGCCTCCTTTGAGTTTCTAGATTCAGAAATTCAGAGGGAGGAAGAGGAATTTGAGGATCAAGTTCCAAGTGTACCTGAGGACACTGAAAGTCCAGTAGAAGAACTGCTTGAAATTCCTTCTTCGAAAAGGAGACCTGCTTGGTACCGACAAACGGTGCAAGAAGGCGAGAAGCATAAAGATCCTCCAAAACTTTCAGAGAAAGCATAAGACCACAAAAGTACTCCAGTCTTATGAGCCAACTCATTAGTGCAGAACCTTCCTCATACGAAGAAGCAACAAGTCAACAGGTATGGGTTGATGCCATGATTGAAGAGTACAGTTCAATCATGAAGAATGGTGCGTGGGAAGTTGTTCCCAGACCAACAAGAAAGTCAGTGGTGACATCCAGATGGCTTTATAAAATCAAGCATGCTGCTGATGGCAGTTTGGAGAAGTATAAAGCCAAATTCGTAGCTCGTGGCTTCTCTCAGAAAAAAAGGCATTGACTATGATGAGACATTTGCTCCTGTTTCCAGGTATACTACCATTAGAACCATCATTTCTCTTGCTGCAGTATTCAGATGGAAATTACATCAGATGGATGTAAAGATAGCCTTCCTCAATGGCAAAATTGAGGAGGAGGTCTATATTGAACAACCTGAAGGCTTTGTGACTCATGGGAATAAGACCCATGTGTGTAAACTGAAGAAAGCCTTGTATGGACAGAAATAGGCTCCGAGAGTCTGGTATGCAAGGATGGATGGATTTCTCCATAGCTTGGGGTTTTCCAAAAGTACAACTGATTCTAACTTGTACTTTAAAGTTGTTCATAATCATGTCTTGATACTTGTTCTATATGTGGATGATTTGTTTCTTACAAGTGATGAACAGTTGATAGAACAATGTAAGAGGGAGCTTACCTTTGAATTTGAGATGAAGGATCTCTGTTTGATGCATTATTTCCTTGGCTTAGAGGTCTGGCAAAAGCCAGGCGAGATTCTCCTGGCACAAGGAAAGTATGTAGTGGACATCTTGCAGAGATTTGGGATGTAGGACTGTGTTACCACCTAAGTTGTACTTAGTGGTTTTTATCAAGTGAGCCCGGTGAACCGGACAGGGTTAACTTGTTCGGACTTCAAAAGACCTGTGGAAGTACTTCTGGG
>LPNX010893451.1:236019-333269 GCA_001517045.1 Pseudotsuga menziesii
ATTGAAATCAATCAGATCTGGAGTAGATTGACTGGATCTGACAAATCCTTGACTGAAGGAGGTGATCAAATCAGATTCAGAGTTGATTTTCAGCATCCTTTATGGGGAATTTCGCCCTCCCTCTCTCCTCAACACGTTTTGGCTCATTTGGATGAGTTTTGGTGGATGCTTCAGTCAACAAGTTGAGGTGTCAGTTAGATCAGCTCTTCGATTGACAATTGCACTCAGTGAGACTCAGATCTGGCTCAGTTAGACACAGATCAGGCATTGATGGACTCTCCATCAGCATATTTGGTCTATCTCCTTGGGATTTGCGCCCCCCGTGGGCTGGATCTCCTGGTTTTTGTATATATCCAAGCACAGCCTCCTCTTCCAAGGTAGTTAGAACGGGGATTGAGGTGCTGCTGTTATTGTATTGTTGTAATTCTTCATTTGAAATAAAGAAAAGCTTTGGAGGCTAGACGGTGTTGTGCCATTACATGTGTGGATGATTATTGCAATTATTTTACTGAGTAACCTGTATCTGTATTCATTCTTTGTTAATTTGCTTGTAGATTCGTTGTTAAGATTGATAATAGGCTTATTACAATCTTGATAGGAAGGCTGCTTTTCAATAAGTTTATTGACCATCTCCTTCTTTGATGCATATTTAGAGATCTAGATTCAACATGTCCTATAAGCTTATATGCATGTTATTTTGAATCTCTGTGTATGTACTAATCGGATCTCACAAGTTTCTTGGCAAGTTCTTTGATTTCAGCTCAGCTGCAGGTTCCTACATTGGAGAGGATGCTGATCTAGTTTGTTTCCTCACTCTCTCCAAATACCTTCCAAAGGCATAGTCCCTCGACATTCCACCTGAAAGCTCCACTGTGGATCTTCAAGGAAAACAACACTTTTCTCCTCTTCTTCCTCCCTCAAAATCAACATTTTACCCGGTTACTTTGTTCAGTTCATAGCTGTGATTTCATTTGGATCTGTTTCGTCAAAGTAAAATATACATAGATCTGATATTTCATAGCTCATATCCTAGATCTTGCACTTAAAAAAGTTTCATAAGCATCCTAGATCTAGCTTTAGGGAAATCGTCTTTTTTGCATGAAAATTTAAAGAAAACTTGTAGATCGCATGCATTAGATTTCCTTTCGCTGTTATAAAATTCAATATTCTGCAATATCAGTGCACATTTCATTGGCTGCGAAAACAGCAAGCCAAGATCCCAAGGAAAGCTTGCTTTCCTTGGTTCCTTTTCGCTTGTTTTAGTTAGTTTTAACTTCATTTTTTTTGAGATAAGGTAGGCTGATCCAAAGGTACTCTTAAAGTGCTTTTGGGCATATGCTATTCTAACATGCTCGCTGTCTTTTAGCAGGTCTAACAGAAAAGAAAGGAAGCTTCTGTCCGAAGTGGCTTTTGGAGCGTTCAAATCCCCCTAGGGGTCTCCCCTTTTTCACAAAAATCTTAAAATTTTTGTATAATTGTAAGATCTTGGTTTCAGCCTGTATAAGGACCAAGAAGTTTCTGATATATCAGTTCTCTGATATTGTAACCGCTGTTAATAAAATTATTCTTTGAATAGGCTCTTTCGAGCCCATTCCCCATCCCCCCTGGGAGGATTCGCGTCGGTGTCCTTTTTGTCCTTTTTGTTCAAACTAGTATTGATCTAATCTGCAGGGTAGTATAATATATTTCATTATTAATTCCATACTCGGATCTCCATATCTTACATTTCAAAGTAATCGTAATACTTACCCCATGATTTCTCGATTGACTCGAAAGGGGAAAGAGATTCGTGGTAGGATATATTAAGAAACTAGAATTGTGTATCTGTTTGCTTTTTTCTATCATTTGTTTATCAGCAATTATAAAATTAACCCCTCCTTGATTCCTCGATTGAGATCCACTTGGATCGAAAGAGGTTATTGGAGGGTTTTCTTTTAAACAAGAACACCTAGTTTAAAACTTATTAAAATTTACAAGACTCCAGTGTGTATGCTCTGCACTTGGCTGCGGTTCGTCCGATCAGTCAAGCTGTATCAAAAGCACTTGGGTGACTAGCATAATTAGGACTCACCCTCCCCAATTGACAAACCATCAGGTGAAAATCCAACAACTAGATCAAATCTCTAGGGTGGCAAAATACCCAAAGGAAGCGGGAACTTCTGAAAAGTGACCTCGGGGCGCCGATCTCTGTCACACCCTAATGGGTGCGTTATGAACAATAGCCCCAGAGACTCCATTTCAGCCCACATATTCCTTGCGGGTAGCCGTGAAGGTTTAGTTTTGGACATACTCCAAGTACTTTCGGGTATATCTGGAGTCCCCCCTTTGCCTAATTTAATCAACTCATACTTCACATTTAACTTAAAACATACCAAGAGGCAATCGCAAAACATTCACTCTAAGCACATGCAAGTACATTGTTCTTATTTTCTGACTCCATTCTAAGGCACTGGTTAATTTATTGTTTTATATATATATATATTGTGTCTCAGTATTGTGCTTTCGTGTGTTCATCTTTTACATCTTGCCATCTTTGATTATCTATAGTTAAATTGTAAACTCCTAAATAACTCTGTTAGTTTAAACATCACAACACTAAGTAATTCTTCTTAGTAACTTAATAGGGTCTACCCCCCTTGGCTTCGTTAGGAGTTGAGCCTAAACGAAGGAGTCAAGAACAAGGTGACAGCCTTGACTCGAGACTTGCCCCCAAGGACACACCAAGTGGCTTGAAGATTTCTGCCACGTGACCCAGGTGTGTGAAAAGGCGACAACAGACTGCAAGTCCATGAGCGTGCCCATGACTAACAACTTGACAAAGTTGCGTGACTCAGCCACCAGTTCACAAAGTGTGGACTCTACTCTATACAGACAGCTTATTGGATCCTTGATGTATCTCATGCATACGAGACCGGACATCTGTTACACAGTGAATGCTCTAAGTTAGTTCATGTTCGATCCGAAGCACATACACTTGGTAGCTGCTAAACACGTACTCAGATATGTGCGAGGTACTATCACTTATGGGCTCAGGTATACTTCCAGCAGTGGAGTATTATTATCTGGATATGCTGATTCAGATTGGGCTAGCGGTGCAGTAGACTAGAAAAGCACCTCTGGTTACTGCTTTAGTATGGGATATGCAATGATCTCTTGGTCTAGCAAGAAGCATGATTCCATAGCTTAGAGTATAGCTGAGGCAAAGTATATTGCTGCAAGTGATGCCTACAAGGAAGCAGTTTGGCTTAGAAAACTTCTATTTGATCTGTTCGGTGGAAATCTTGACTCAACGATCAACCATTGCGATAATCAGAGCTGCATAAAGCTTTCGGAGAACCCAGTGTTTCATGACAAATCGAAACACATTGAAATGAGGTATCATTTCATCAGAGACCTAGTGCAGAGAGGTGCTCTGAAGTTGCAGTACATTCGTACGGATGAACAAATCGCAGATATCTTGACCAAGCCTCTGACAACATCAAAGTTCGTATACTTTCATGACAAGCTTGGCATGGCAGAGAATGCCTCTCTCGTTGAGAGGGAGTGTTGATTTTTCGGAGCAACATTGAGAGCCATTCTCTTTGGAGAATGGAGACACCTGGTCCGGGACCAGGGTGTGGAATCAACCTAGAGTTGAGTGACCATTCTATTGAGTGGTGGCATCTGGTCTGAGACTAGGATGTGGAACCAGTCTAGTACTTGGGGACTCGGCCTAGAGTTGAGTGGCCATTCTTTGAATGGAGGCACCTGGTCAGTTGCCAGGAATTTACCTAGTCCGGGACTAGGGGCTCATATGAAAATTGAGTCACAGTAATCTGAGGACCAAGGCACAATCTTACAGAAGATTCAAGATCAGCTTACACACAAAATGACATAACAATGCTGCAATTAGAGGCTGCAGCGATATATTATTAATAATCAATCAGAAGTAGTGATACAATGTTATACACTTGCATGAATATCAAGACAATTTGAATCCCAAGGAGGTCATTCAAATTGCACACATGAGAGTGGTTTAGCTGTTAGTTAGCCACACTAAACACATCAGTTAACCACTAATCACAATCAATAATCGACTCGAACTGAATCGGAGCAGTTATGACTGAGTCTAACTGAATAGAACTCAACTGCATGTCAATCAGTAGGTGGGGCGCATATTTGACTCAAGTTAGCTCCGATGAAGTGAAGTGAAGTGAACTGAACTAAGTCACCAAAAGTTGTTGGAGGCGCCTTAGATCACTCAGTTGACTGGAGATTGCCAAAAATAGACAAAATAATGATGGATCCGCCTTTATAACTGTAGTTTAACTGAAAGTAGGTGGAATAACCATCAGTTAATTGATTTGGGGCGCTTAGGTCATGCAGATCAACCCAGATTTGCTCCTTGATTGAAGGAGGAAGCTCAGTTAGTCTCCTCAATTGAAGGAGGAGACACAGTTAGCCTCCCTGATTGAAGGAGGAGACACAATTAGCCTCCTTGATTGAAGGAGGATCATCCAGTTGATGATGCAGTCATAAATTTGAGTCGATAACTTAGGATAAGTGGTAAAATAGGCCAATTAGGCCAAATAAACATGTGTGGGTTGGATAATGACTCCAACTCAGCCCGGGGCTGAGGGCCATTCTCTGGGAGATTGGAGGCTCTTGGTCTGTTACCAAGTATTTGACCTAGTGTCAAATTATGTAGCCTATGGCTGAGGCACCTGGTCTGTTACCAAGAAGACACTATAAGCCCTAGACCGAGTCTAGGCATGTGTGGCACTCTAACCCTCGATCAATGGGCTTTGTGATCTTCTCTAAGGCTTAGCTACCCTTGGTTAAGACACCTTAGTATCTGATCTTTGCGTCACACAAAGTGTGAGATAAAAGCATTGGTAATTCTCTCTGTTTATGATGATGTACTTTGAGTGGGGATGAAAGACCACCTTGACCACTTGTATTGACCATAGGGCACTTGAAGAAGGCTAAAGCAAAAGTAAAAAATACATAAGGAGCCTTAGTACCACTAAGGTGTAAAAGTGAAAGTGCAAAAAGACCATTAGTAACATTAAAGGTAAAAGTCAGTGAGAAAAAAATAAAATAATAATATTTTGTTCTTTCTAATTTTGATCCACTTATAGGTGACTCAAAGGATATAAAAGAAGATCAATCCATTTCATTATTACACTCTTGCTTTCACAGGTGAAGCTGCTCCAACTGAAGATTTCACAGGTTATTGAAGAGAAAGAAAATTGATGTGATGCCCTAGCATGGATGAGTCTAGCTAGTGCATTCACAATTATTTTTTATAAACCCTAAGCTAGGGTTTTACCCTAACTCTCTTCCTATTTCCCGGCAACTGAGCAGGTTCACGGGCAGCCTTTCACAACTCACCGGGCAACCACCAACATCCACGGGCAACTCCATTTCTCTTTGGGCTGCCCCCTTTCTTCCTTCGGGCAGGTCTCTTGAGGGCTCGACCTTCCTCTGCACCCTCGGGTAGCCTTCAACAGGCATACCCTTGAGGGTTTGGGCCCACGACCAACCCTCGGGTAGCCTACAGGAAGACCTGTGAGGGCTGCCGTGGCCACACAGACCCTCGAGCAGCCTGTTGGCATACCCGTGAGGGTCTCGGCAGTAGCCCGCAGGCCTGTTAATGCTGCTGGGTCTTTGCAGACCCTCGAGCAGCCCGTAAGGGCCTCGGGCTAGGTTGGGTAGGCAGGAGTGCCCTACGGGCAGCAAAATAGACGGGTAGCAAAGCAGGTATGGGTAGGCCCAAACTGATTCGGGTAGGTCTAAACAAAAATTCGGGCAACCTGCTAATTCTGTGCAGGAGAGAGAAAGTTTAGGGCAACAAGCCCTAATTGGGCATTTTTTTGTGTAATTGGATTATCTTCTGTAATTATGGATCTGTGTTACAAACCCAGTTAGGGTTTGTGGAATTTTGGAAAAACTTAGGCATCTCATTTACGAGATGAATTACTAATGCTTTTGGGGTTTTTGTCCTTTAAAGGTTTTCCCAATGAAAAACTCTTGTGTTCAGTCTGTTGATGCGTTGATGTTGTTTATTGCACTTGTCATTTGTTTATGTTAGTCTGCAAATTTTAAAAGTATTCATGCTAATGCTAAAATTTAATAGTATTTACACTCTTTTCTAAAATTGGCATACTTGTGGAAAAACATAGTATTATTATCCCCCTCCGCGAACCAAATGGATTTGCTTTTGAGCCTTTGTTCTATCTCTTCCAAGTCCAAAAGAGTTTTTTATCTTCAAGGGATTTTTTGTTTTTAAATTCTGTAGCTGCATTATTGAAAACCCTTGAGTCATTATTTTCAAAGAGGGAGGCTACATTTTTTTCCAACTTCTTTTGGTTTGCTTGATTATGTTCTTTGTTCTTCTTTACCCAACTAGTTGCTAGCTTTTTCACTTGTTTGCGGTTAGATGCAAATTGAAGCATAATTGACTCTTTAGAAGATGGATCGCACAATTTCCAATTAGTTGAGATGACTTGTTCATTATCATGCCTTGATACTTGTTCTACATGTAGATGAGTTGTTCCTTATAGGTACTGAACAATTGATAGAATAGTGTAAGAGGGAGCTTACCTTTGAATTCAAGATGAAAGATCTTGAATTAGTGCATTACTTCCTTGGCTTAGAAAACTGGAAAAATCCAGGCATTATCTCCCCGACACAAGGAAAGTATGCAAAAGACATCTTGCAAAGATTTGAGATGCAGGATTGCAAGTCTATGGGTGTACCCATGACCATCAACTTAACAAGTTGGGTGACTCAGCTACCAGTTCATAGAGTATGGACTCTACTCTGTATAGACAGCCTTTTTGGAACCTGGATGCACCTTGTGCATACGAGACCAGACACAGAGAATGCTTATGGGCTCAGGGTTACTTCTAGTAATGGAGTAATGTTATCTGGATATACTGATTCAGATTGGACCGGCAGTACAGTTGACCAGAAAATACCTCTGGTTATTGCTTCAGTATGGGATCAGCAATGATCTCTTGGGCTAGCAGGAAGCAGGATTCTATAGCTCAGAGTATAGCTGAGGCAAAGTATATTTCTGCAAGGAAGCAGGTTGACTCAGAAATTTGATATCTAATCTGTTCGGGGTAATGCTCGACTCAACGATCATCCAGTGCGATAATCAAAGTTACATAAAGCTTTTAGAGAACCCAGTGTTTCATGTTAGATTGAAGCACATTGAAATGAGGTATCATTTCATCAGAGACCTAGTGCAGAGAGGTGCTCTGAAGTTGCAGCACATCTGTACAGATTGCAGATATCTTGACCAAGCCTCTGACAGCATCAAGGTTCGTGTACTTTCGTGACAAGTTTGGTATGGTAGAGAATGCCTCTTCTCGCTGAGAGGGAGTGTTGATTTTTTTGAGCAGCATCGAGAGCCCTTCTCTTACGAGAATGAGACCACCTGGTTCGGGACCACGGTGAAGACTCAATCCAGTTTTGAGTGACCATTCTGTTGAATGGTAGATATCTGGTTTCGGACCATGATATAGACCCAACTCTGCCCTGGGAAGACTCAACCTTGTGTTGAGTATACATCTGGTCCGGGACCACGATGTAGACTAGTCTAGGACTGGTAGACTCAGCTTAGTTCTGAGTAGCCGTTCTCTTGGAGAATGAAGACACTGTAAGCCCTAGACTGGGTCTGGGCATGTGTGGCACTTTGACCCTTGATCTATGGGCTTGGTGTGCTTCACCAAGGATTAGCTACCCTTGGTTAAGTTACCCTAGTACCAGAGCTAGGTGTCACACATAGTGTGAGATAAAAACATTAGTAACTCTCTTGGTTTATGATGATGTACTTTTGGAATTAAAAGGACCACAGGGGCACTTGGAAAAAGGCTAAAGTCAAAAGTAAAAAATACATAAGTACTTTTTGACCACAACAAAAGGACCATAGGGGCACTTGAAAAGGACCACAAGTGAAAATAAAAATACATAAGTATTTTTGTATCTCAGGAAAAAGGACCACAGGTGAAAGTCAAAATAAATAAGGACTTTTGGTAAAAGTAAAAAATAATTAAGTACTTTTGGTAAAAGTAAAAAATAAATAAAAGAGCTTTTTGTTAAGAAGGTAAAAGTGAAATTAGGAAAAGATTAAAATATTATTATTTTATCTTTTCTAATTTTGGTTCACTTACAGGTGACTCAAGGGTATAAAAGAAGATCAAGTCTTCTCATTATCACACACTTGCTCTCACAGGTACAGCTACTCCAACAAAAGATTGTACAGGTGACTAAAGAAGAAGAAGTTGGATGTGATGCCCTAGCATGGATAAGTCTAGCTAGGGAATTCACACTTATTCTCTAAACTGTAAATTTGAGCACATAGATCTGTAGACAAATACACAACTCACAAAGTGGATCTCACAATTTACTCAGCAATTGAAGAATGAAATAGTGCAAAAAAGGCTTGCAGCTGTGAATGCTTTCATTAATAAAAAAAGTAATCCGATGAAAATTACAATGAAGTAAAATGGCTTTAATAGCCACAAGCAATTTGAATCCACATGAGGAAGTTCAAATTGATTAGACTCTACTTGACTGTAGGTAACCAAGACCTTGTCTAAATCACTATCGGAGGACTCAGTAGTTAACTGACCTTGTCTAAACCATAACCGGAGTTCATCGGAGCTCTAAAACACAACTCAAGTGTTACATTCAGTGTTGATTAAGGTTAACTGACTGTGGTAGGTGAGAAATGCGCCCCACATGTGTGCAGTCAAGTAAACCTAGCGCTAACTGAATGTAGAGGACTAGAACTGAATGTAATTGACTCCTAACTTAGCTTGACTAGTCATTAACTGAAGTGAACTGACCTTGGTTGGTTTTGGCACTCCCAGTGGCTTCCTAAATTGTAGGGATTGGTCTAGGAGGCTCCTAAACTGATGCAATCAAGTGCAATAAGTGGCAGTGAGCCTCAATTAGTGTTCCCCACACTTTAGTAACTGAAACATGTGCCCCAATTAGGTCAAGTGGACCTAATGGTGTTAATGACTATAAATAGACTGGATGGACTCCCGATTTAGACATGACTCCCAATTTAGACATATGACCAAATTTGGACAAGGGAGGTTAATAATCCTAACATAAATCCTAAGCGAAGGTTTCTACAACTGCAAAGGATCTTCAGTTTTGTGAGTTAAGGGTTTTACCTTACCTCATTCTCCCTTCACGGCTAACCTCCTCCTTCTAGGCAGCATCTACAGCAGCTGCAATTATGAGTTAGGGTTTTCTGCAAAACCCCACGTCACCTCTAGATCTCTGTTACGAATGCCTTGACTGTTCAAGGGCAGGGTTTCTTCATCCTCCACGGGTAGGATACCTCTGTCAACTAGTTGACTGCAACTTTTCTCGGGCTGCCCACTTCACTACTGGCAGCCTTCCTCATTCACAACTAGCCCCGGAGGCCTTGGAAAGGCAGCCCTAAGCCTATGGCAGCATTAGGATGCCCTACGGGCATCTTCCTGATGGTTCGGGCAGTAACCCTCACTGCCTGTCAGCCTTCAGATCAGACAACCGAGGCCCAGATCTAATCCAGACCCAAGTTTGGGCAGCCACGAATTTACCTCGGGCAGGCAGAAAATTTTCGGGTAGACACTGATCATTTTTCGGGTAGACATGGGGAAGAGGAACAGTCACAGGAAGTGACTGCAAAATTCGGGCAGCCTGTTTCAAAAATTAGGGCAGCCTGTTTCAAAAATTCGAGGTACCTGTTTTGTAATTTGGGCAGGCCCTAATTTTGTTTGTGGGAAGATATGAGATTTTTTTTTTTGGGACAGACTGTTTTGTACAGTCTCTATAAATTCTGAGCAGGCCCTAATTTCACCTTGGTCAAATCTGATAAAATCTCGGTAGCTAAAAGCTGATTTTCGGGCAGCTTGTGTGTTTTCTGGGCAGTCTGTTTTTTGTTCTTGTACAAGCCCTAACTTGTCCAAAACAGATCTAATAATTTATGTTGACAGTGTTTGACTAATTATGGGTAGATCTGAGAAAGAGTACCTAGGGTTTTGAAACCCTTACTCTAAATTTTACTGAAGAATTTTTGTAACTATGGAAAAACCTAGATTTTGGTTTGAGGAACATTTTGAAGAATTTCCTAAGTCATCTCATTCACGAGATGAGCTACCAATGCTTTTGGGGATTTTATCCTTTGAAGGTTTCCCGAGTGAAAAATTTTGTCTCCATTGTGTTGATGTGATGAATGTATTTTTTACTGCACTTATTATTTGTTTAAGTTTATCTGCAAATTTTAAAGTTATATGCTAATGCTAAAATTCAACATGGTATCAGAGCTTAGCATGTGAAAACACAGTAAAGGGACACTGTTGTTGGTTTTCACTAGATCTTGGAATAAGTTTTGCAGATCTAACATTTTGGACAAGTTACAGAGATGGCCATCAATGGGTTCAAACCGAAAGAGAAGCTCTATGGTTCAACAAACTTCAATTCCCGGAAGACCAGATTGACAGCCATTCTAGATGAGAATGACTTGGATGACAATGTTCTTAATGTCACAGAAGAGCCAACTACAAATGCTGGTAGGCTTTCCTACAAAAGGAAACAAGGTAAGGCTAGAAGAGTTATCTATGATTCTATCAGAGAAGAATTGATGCCTAACATTACATCTTTGAAGACTGCTAAAGAATGCTATGATACGTTGGTAAACCTCTATGAAAAGAAGGCTCCCAGTAAAAAAAGAGGCTACGAACTTTGAAGCTGAACAAACATGAAAGTGTTGGTTCCTTCTTCACCAAAATCAAACAGGTAAGAGATCAACTCCTTGCTATTGGTGTTACTGTTGATGATGATGATCTTGTACAAACAGTGATTGATGGTCTCTCAAGCTCTTGGGAAACCTTCATAGCATCCGTCTGTGGACGAAAAAATCAACCAACATTTGAAAGGCTTTAGCATGATTTCATACAAGAAGAAGCAAGGAATACTGACAAGGTAATCAAGCAGGATAACCTTGCACTTGCAGCAAAGACCAAAAGGTTCAAGAAACCTTCTCAACAAAAGAAAGGGAAGAAACCTCAGGGTAAGTTTTCTGACATGTCTAAGATTGAATGTTATACTTGTCACAAGTTTGGACATTATGCTAGAGACTACAGGCAGAACAAGAAGAAACCCGAGAGAAAGTTTCAGGCATCTGTTGTAGAAGCAGAGGAAGAAGAAGATGAAGAACCAAAGAAGAAGAAGAAAACCAAGGCTAATAAAACTGATGAGCCTAAAAGAGAGTACTATTTGATTTTTGCTCTAATTGGTTTTGTCTCAGCTTGCTCCACTTCTTGGATGGTGGACAGTGGTGCCTCCAAGCACATGACAGGTAATTGTGGTTCCCTCACCAGTTACAGAAAGAAGAAGTTCATGACTCAGGTAGAACTTGGAGATGACTTCACTTACAAGATTGAAGGAGTTGGTCCTACCTCACTTCAACTTGACTCAGGTACGGTTCTTCATATTGATGATGTCTTATATGTTCCTGGTTTAAAGAAGAATCTTCTATCTGTTGCTAGCTTAGAGGACAAGGGCTTCAGAGTCCTCTTTATGGACAAGAAAGTCCTTCTATGGGCAAAGGATGAAGACCTAAGCTCAGCAATACATATTGGGGTTCAAGAGGAGGCCTCTACAAGGTTTCCAAGGATCCCACCCATGCAGTGGATCCATGCGAGTTTTGGCATAAAAGATTTGAACACCTTCACTGCACAACACTTCTAGGTTCACAGAAGATAGTCGACAGAGATGTGGTCATTGATGAGAAAGTTGTGCATCAAACACAAGAGCTTTCAAAAGAAGATGAAGTACCTCCACTAGAGTTTCCAGTTTCAGAAACTCAGAGGGAGGAAGAGGAATTTGAGGATCAAATTCCAGATGTTTCTGAGAACACTAAAAATCCATCCGAAGAACTATTTAAAGTTCCTCCTTACAAAAGGAGATCAGCTTGGTATCAAGAAATGGTACAAGAAGGCGAGAAGCATAAAGCTCCTCTCAGGATTTCCAGAGAAAGACTACAAAAGTACTCGGACCTTATGGGTCAACTTGACAGTGCAAAACCTCTTTCATGCAAAGAGGCAACAAGTCAACAGGTATGGGTTGATGCCATGATTGAAGAGTACAGTTCAATCATGAAGAATGATGTGTGGAAAGTTGTTATCGGACCAACAGGAAAGTTAGTAATGACAATTGCTCCTATTGACAGGTATACTACCTTAGAACCATAATTTCACTTGTTGCATTATTTGGATGGAAGTTGTATCAGACAGATGTAAAGACAGTTCTCCTCAATGGCAAGATTGAGGTGGAAACTTATGTTGAACAACCTGAAGGCTCTGTGAAGAAAGCCTTGTATGCTCCAAGAAGTTGGTATGTGAGGATGGATGGATGGCTCCATGGCTTGGGGTTTTCCAAAAGTACAGCTAAGTATAACTTGTACTTTGAGGTTGTTCATTATCATGCCTTGATACTTGTTCTACATGTAGATGACTTGTTCCTTACACGTATTGAAGAATTGATAGAATAGTGTAATAGGGAGCTTACCTCTGAATTCAAGATGAAAGATCTTGAATTAGTGCATTACTTCTTTGGCTTAGAAAATTGGCAAAAGCCAGGCAATATCTTCCTGACACAAGGAAAGTATGCAGGAGACATCTTGCAAAGATTTGAGATGCAGGATTGCAAGTGTATGGGCATACCCATGACAGTCAACTTAACAAGTTGGGTGACTCAGCTACCAGTTCACAGAGTATGGGTTACTCTGTATAGATAGCCTTTTTGGATCCTGGATGCACCTTGTGCATACGAGACCAGACACAAAGAATGCTTATGGGCTCAGGGTTACTTCCAGCAGTGGAGTAATGTTATATGGATATACTAATTTAGATTGGAATGGCAGTACAGTTGACCAGAAAAGTACCTCTGGTTATTGCTTCAGTATGGGATCAACAATGATCTCTTGGGCTAACAGGAAGCAGGATTCCATAGCTCAGAGTATAGCTGAGGAAAGAGTATATTTCTGCAAGAGATGTTTGCAAGGAAGCAGGTTGACTCAGAAATTTGATATTTGATCTGTTCGGGGTAAAGCTTGACTCAACGATCATCCAGTGCGATAATCAGAGTTGCATAAAGCTTTTGGAGAACCCAGTGTTTCATGTTAGATTGAAGCACATTGAAATGAGGTATCATTTCATCAGAGACCTACTTCAGAGAGGTGCTTTGAAGTTGCAGTACATTCATAGAGATTGCAAATATCTTGACCAAGCCTCTGACAGCATCAAGGTTCATGTACTTTCATGACAAGCTTGGTATGGCAGAGAATGCCTCTCTCGCTGAGAGGGAGTGTTGATTTTTCTGAGCAACATCGAGAGCCCTTGTTTTAGGAGAATGGGACCACGTGGTTCGGGACCATGGTGAAGACTCAACCTAGTGTTGAGTGACCATTCTGTTGAATGGTAGATATTTGGTCTGGGACCATGATATAGACCCAGCTCTGCCCTGGGCAAACTCAACCTTGTGTTGAGTAGACATCTAGTCCGGGATCACGATGTAGACTAGTCTAGGACTGGTAGACTCAGCTTAGTTTTGAGTAGCCATTCTCTTGGAGAATGAAGACACTGTAAGCCCTAGACTGGGTCTGGGCATGTGTGGCACTCTGACCCTTGATCTATGGGCTTGGTGTGCTTCTCCAAGGACTAGCTACCCTTGGTTAAGTTACCCTAGTACCAGATCTAGGTGTCACACAGAGTGTGAGATAAAAGCATTAGTAACTCTCTTTGTTTATGATGTACTTTTGGAATTAAAAGGACCACAGGGGCACTTGGAAAAAGGCTAAAGTCAAAAGTAAAAAATACATAAGTATTTTTTGACCACAACAAAAGGACCATGGGGGCACTTGAAAAGGACCACAGGTGAATAAAAATACATAAGTATTTTTGTATCTTAGGAAAAAGGACCACAGGTGAAAGTCAAAATAAATAAGGACTTTTGGTAAAAGTCAAAAATTGTAAAAGTAAAAAATAAATAAAAGACCTTTTTGGTAAGAAGGTAAAAGTGAAATTAGGAAAAGATTAAAATATTATTATTTTATCTTTTCTAATTTTGGTTCACTTACAGGTGACTCAAGGCTATAAAAGAAGATCAAGTCTTCTCATTATCACACACTTGCTCTCACAGGTACAGCTACGCCAACAAAAGATTGTACTGGTGACTGAAGAAGAAGAAGTTGGATGTGATGCCCTAGCATGGATAAGTCTAGCTAGGGCATTCACACTTATTCTCTAAACCCTAAGCTAGGGTTTCTACAACTGCAAAGGATCTTCAGTTTTGTGAGTTAAGGGTTTTACCTTACCTCATTCTCCCTTCATGACTGACCTCCTTCTTCCAGGAAGCATCTACAGCAGCTGCAATTATGAGTTAGGGTTTTCTGCAAAACCCCACGTCACCTCCTGATCTCTGTTACGGATGCCGTAACTGTTCAAGGGCAGGGTTCCTTCATCCTCCACGGGTAGGCTACCTCTGTCAACCAGCTGCCTGCAACTTTTCTCGCGTTGGCCCACTTCACTACCGGCAGTCTTCCTCATTCACAGCCAGCCCTAGAGGGCTTGGAAAGGTAGCCTAAGCCTTCGGCAACATCAGGCTTCCCTACGAGCATCTTCCTGAGGGTTCGGGCAGTAACCCTCACTGCTTGTCAGCCTTCAGATCAGACATCCGAGGCCCAGATCTAATCCAGACCCAAGTCTGGGCAGCCACGGATTTACCTCGGGCAGGCTGAGCGGCAGTTACGTGGGCTATGGGCAGGCAGAAAATTTTCGGGCAGACACTGATAATTTTTCGGGCAGACCTGGGGAAGAGGAACAGTCACGGGAAGTGACTGGAAAATTCGGGCAGCCTGTTTCAAAAATTAAGGCAGCCTGTTTCAAAAATTAAGGCAGCCTGTTTTGTAATTTGGGCAGGCCCTAATTTTGTTTGTGGGAAGATCTGAGATTGTTTTTTTTGGGATAGACTGTTTTGGACAGTCTCTATAAATCTGAGCAGGCCCTAATTTCACCTTGTTCAAATCTGATAAAATCTGGGTAGCTGAAATCTGATTTTCGGGCAGCTTGTGTGTTTTTTGGGCAGTCTGGTTTTTGTTCCTGTACAAGCCCTAACTTGTCCAAAACAGATCTGATAATTTATGTTGACAGTGTGTTGCATCTGCAACAATTTCCCAAAATTCTAAAATTTTTTGGGACCCTCCTTTACTTTGAATTAGTTAGTTTTCTGCCTGTTTTGATATGTGAATCCTGAAGCGTCTTCCAAGCACTGTAGGTTGATGTCAATCGATTGGTTTTTTCTCATTCAATGCTTAAAAGGATCCCATCTTTAATTGAGTTCATCGTCGTTTTGCATATCTCTCAAAGTCTTGCTGAATCGGAAGTTAAGTCTTTTGTCTTTTTCCCGCTGTTGCGGAGGTTGGCTGTTTTGTATTTCACTATTGCGGGTGATTTTCGGTTCTCTGACGTTCCGGGTGGGGTTTTATTCTTCATCGGAAAGGTTGAAGTTCTCTCTCGTCCGACGCGACGGACAGATCTTATCTCTGGGCGTCCGCCGTTGCGGATCATGTTCAGCTTCGACTTTGTCTTACCCGCCGATCTGCGCTATGATTTGGCTTTTAATTGCGTATCGGAGCCCGTTAACGTTGCGTTTTCTGTCGTTGCGGGTGGAGTTCAATTTATGAACGCCCGCCGTTGCGGAGGAGCCCAAGTTACCGGTCCTCGACCTCGGTCCCCGCCGACGCCCAATTATCTTTATTTTTCATGCATTTATTCACCGCTATCGGGTGATTTGAGGTTGACGACTGTCCGCCGTTGCGGAGAAGTCCAGGCTCTGGGCTTCCGATATAGGTTCCCGCCGATGCCCGATGTTTTGTTTGCGCGCTCTATTCGCCGTTGCGGATGAATTGACGCTGGGAAGTATCCGCCGTTGCGGAGGGTCTAGGATTCTCGCAGCCCTTTTCACTTGCGTTCCCCGCCCGATTTGACCCGTCACACGTGCGACTTTTTATATATACGGGGGCGTGGGTTTGGACTTTTTATTGTTGTTTTTGCGTCCGAGCTGTCGTTATCCTCTCCGCGCTGTCAACCCTGCGAACCTTGTGGAGCTTCGTGCTTGTACCCGCGTCCAGGTGTCATTTGGAAGCACAACCGTTGTAGCCTCATCAGCTGCGCATCACTGCCAGGTAGGATCTTTACCGCCCTACGTCGTGCTTTTCAAGGTTTTGATTGGGTGATTTATGCTGTGGTTGGGGTATTACTAGGATTATGTCTCCGTAGTCCCGTTTCGCTCGCACACGGAGTTTTCACCCGCGGCTAGGGTCGCCATAATCGTTTCCCCGGTGGTTTGCGCTTGCTTTTTAAGATTTTCCGGTTGGATAGCTGTTTGTGGTTGGGGGGGGGGAGTCTTGTCCTTTATAAAGCCCGCGCTTTTATTTGCCTCGGCCGTTTTAGTTTTTCCCTGAGCTCAGTGGAGGAAGACACGGTGCAGGCGGCCGTTATGCCGCCTGCACTTGGTGTGGTCCTTGTAGTGATGAGGTCCGTCGATAAATTCGATGGGGTTTTTGTCGGAGATTTGATGATGAATACTTGGCTGGTCAGTTTCCCTAATGTGTTTGCCCATTTTTCGAGCCCTAACCTCTGCCCGCACCGCGCAGTTCGTCATTTTCGGCTACCTGAAACCCTAGGGCTGTGCCACTGTTAGTGTTTATGATTTGAAGGTAGCATGAATGGTGGTGCTAGTGGGAGCGCCGTGTGCGAAAAGTTGTTGTGGATCCTCGCAGTTTATAGTCGCACCGAGGTAACTATCATGTCCGCGAACAGCATAAGCTTCTGTCGTTTTTATTTTATTTTAATCCTTGCTAAAACCATGTCTGAATTTGGAAAGATATAGTCGCACCTTGCGTTTGAAATTTATGCATTTGCATTGATTGGGAAAAAATGGCATACTGTGCAATAATGTAAATTTGATGCTAGGCCAGTTGATGAATAAATCCAGTTTTAGTATTATGCAACATTAGGAGATTGCTCATTATATTGCAGTAATAGTCTGAGTCTTTTGTGCTGGTAGTTTTGGATAGTCAGGATATAGCTGGGTTGTGCATACATGTGTTGGTTTCTTTCTTACTTGCACATTAACATAGGATAATAGCACATTGCAAAATATTGCATGACTAGTTCAATCCTTCAGCCTGAAGGGCCTATGTCTGAATCTCATTATAGTCATGATACACTTGAGAAAGAATAAACTGTTGCACAATGTTCGCCAAGTTGAATTGCTTAATATCATAATGTTTACATTGCAGGAAGAATTTACAATGTCCAAAAGGCAGAAGAAGAAGGCCCCAGCAGTGGAGGAGGTGCCAGCAGCAGAAACAGAAACAAAAACTGAGTATATCTATGAGGACACCCAACGTGTCTCGGGGGTTGAGCCTGAATATAAATGGGGAGACATATACAGGATGATTTCCCGCAGGGAAGTCCCAGATACGGGTCTCGAGGAAGTACCCATTTACGCCAACATAGAAAATTCTGCCATTATGAAGGTTGCCACTAGGCCAGAGCTGTTCCCATGCTCTGAGGTGATGAGATGGATCCTGCCACACACCAACCACAACTCAATGCTTATAGGGAATGTTGAGGGTCAGGGCTATGCTGCATTTAGCCCTGGATATGTGGCCTTAGCTTACCACCTGCCGGAGCCTCAATTTTTCCTGTCAAATGAATGACTGGACAACCTTAGGATGGATTTTGTAGAAACCCTGAAGAGGATGCTCTTGCCAGGAAAGCTCTATAGACATAGAGCAACTGAAGATTATGACACAGCCAGCCTTAGAGCTCCTTACAGATTCATAGCTCTAATGCTAAACAGGATCTTCGGAAGAGCCAATGGCAGACTATTCAAATTCGAGTGGATACCCCTGATATTCTATGTGGCGACAGAAGGAACAATTTTCAACTGGGCAAGCATAGTATCCAGCAGTCTCTCTTCTTGTGTGGCTGCAGCTCTAGAAGGAGAAGCTCGGAAAAGGTCTGAGTTTTATATGAGTTCGATCCTGGTAGATTGCATACTATGTCACCAGCCTTTCCCCGGTCTCCAGTGTGTGTGGGATAGGGAAAGAATGTCGGTCTACGCAGCTTACAGACCATTATGGGCTCATCTGTACCACAGCCACTACAGAGAGGTCTGTGAGCAGTTCATCATGCCCCTATACACGCTCATCTTCCGAAAGGAATGTAATTGCATGTCAGAAGACGCTATGCAGGTGATTGAGGAATATGGAGATTACTTCCTGACCGATAATGGTTTGTATATTAGGATGTATGGGGGATCAAAGACCCCTTATCTGCTGCCAAAATATGCTACGGATTATATAATCCACAAAGAGGCAGTCAGACAAGTGTACATTGACGGAGTTGGTCACTTCTTGTTCCAGTACAAGAAGACTGCATATCCCCCTCTTCCATTTAAGCTGGGTAGTTGTAAATTCACGAATGTAAAACAAGCGCCCGAGTTCATAGAAGAACTAGGAAAGTTCCACTTTGGCGAAATGACTTTTCGACGGAATGATACCCATGGCAAAGTAGCGGAACACTGTAAGAAGCACAAGGTGACATTCGAGTATAGCCATCATTTCGATAGCGACGAATTTGTCTACAGGAGGGCCCCAAATATGACAGCACTCAGCAAGAGATTCAAACCGAAGCACTCCACCAAAGGTGGAAAAGGGACTGAGCAAGAAAAGGCTGAGCAAGCTAGGGCTGAAGAAGCAGCCAGAAGGATAAGAGAGGAGGTTCAGAGGCTGGAAGATGAGGCTGCAGAATGGCTGCGAAAGGGAGAAGAAGAAAAGAGGAAAGCTGCCCAGGAAGCAGCTGAACTAGCAAAAGAAGCAGCCAGAGAAACAGAAGAAGCTGCTAGGCAAGCAGCCGAAGAAGCCCAGAGAAAGCTAGACGAAGAGCTTCAGAAGCAGGACGCTGAAAAGATAAAGTTGACACAACAACAAGCTCCTGAAATACAAGCAGGGCAGAGCCAGGGCGAGGAAAACCCTGAGGTACAGACCCCTCAAGTGCCCACTACCATCACTCCTGCTACCCCTATGCTTCAGCTAGTACCCTTCATACAGAAGAAAGGGGAAGAAGTCCCTGATTTCAGCACCGTATACTATGACAGGGCTACTAAAAGAATTATGAGGAGAACAGAGAGAAAGGTAGAGGTAGAAGGAATGACTAGCAAGATGATAACAGATAAAGCTATGATGGTAGGAACAGACGTAGATCCAATGTTTACTATAAGGGCCGAGACTGCAGCAATACATGCTTCAGAGGATAACATAGGCAGGATGATGATTGAAATAGAATCATCCAAGAAGACCTCCTCTCAGCTTAAGGACACCCTGAGAAAAGAAAGAGAGGAAGGCAATAGACTTAAGAGAAAATACGAACATGTGCTGAGAGAAATGGAGGCCACAAAGAGTGAAATCTACGCCATCCAGGTAGAAGCACAGGCAAAGGAAACAACATAAGAAGCCCTGGAAAAAGCACAGCAGGAAATTCAAGACTTGAAGAATGAAAAGGAGCAGATGAGGGCAAAGATAGAAGACCTAGAAGCGCAGCAGGATGTCATCTATGAATCCAATACTTCATGCGTCAAAGAACTGAAAGGGCAGCTGGCCTCTCTGACTGCTGAACTCGGAGCAGCTAGGGAACATCAGGTTGATCTGCAGCCGATTAAAGAACACATCCTGGCTCAGAAAGCTAAGGTGCTGCACCTGCAAATTGCGCTAGAAGAAGAAAGATGCCAGGTCCTCCAGATTGATAGCCGATTGGAAGAAATATTGGGAACCGCCTCTTATTTTGTTGACAGGTCTCAAGACATCCTCGAAATACTGACTACAAGGATAGCCAGGGAGGAGAATGATGAGGAAGTCCCAGCTGAGCTACCATCCAAGGATAAACAAGCTCTTAAACGGGACCATGATCTGATAGAATTCGCTATCAATACTGCAGAAGACTTCCAGAAAACAGTCAAGAAGACTAAGGGAGCTTGCACATAATTCTTCAGGAGAGCCCTGGTTACCTACAACCGATGTCAGGTAGAAGCCGAGCAGAGGCTATATGAGTTCCCTGATCACGATGCATTTGTAGAAATGTTGCAGAAAGGACAACAAGATGAAGAAGCCAGAGTACAAAGCATCAAAGCCATTGATGACCAAATCCTGAAAAATGAAATAGGCCATACAGCTGTTAGTGTGCAGCTCTTAGAAGAACAGGTGCGGTTGAACACAGCCAGGGTAGAGGCTATTAGAAACCAGGCTGAAAAGTTCGAGCTAAACATTCAGTTTTTAGAGCCCAACTCGTTTGAAGGTCTCGCTGCTGAAGCAGCAGCATGGAGAAAGTTCTTGGAGAACCAAGCGGGACCCTCCTCTTAAGAGGACCGGTCAACTTTATTGTAATTTAATAAGTTGTAAAAGGATTTTTGGGAAAATGAAACGTTGGGAAGCCCAAAGGTCACTTTGGGCAGCCCAACCAATTTTGCTTTTTGTATAAAAGTAGGAAGGGTAGATAAGAAGGGGGCTTTTTTCCCAGTAAGACTGGAGGACATATTGTAAGAAGAACTACTTCCTTTTGCAATAAAAGATTTTGGTTTGCTTGTTGGAGAAAGAGCTGTGAAGTTTCCAAATGTTATACAATGGATGGCAGAAAGATGAACTACTTTATTTTTCAGCTTGTGTCCATGAATCGTGAGATCGTTCTAACCTTGTGACCTATGTGTTGTTGAATGATTTCTGATTTAATCTGTGGAAAATTCACCCAGAGTAATGTATGGGGTTCATATAACAATTAGCTATCTGATTGTTAGAATATTTTCTTGTTCACGTGTTGTAAGCATAAATATCAGCTATCTGTAATTTTGTTTATCGTACATGGAAATAATACATTACTCACAAATAATCATTCTTCTGGCTCCCCGGGGATAGGTAGTTAGGTGTTTAGATAGTTAGTTGTTTTACTTCATGGTTGCATATGTGGTTTAGATGTTTGTGAACCTAAGACGAGAGGTAAGAACCTGCGTAGCACATTGTGTAGTTCCTTGCATCTTTATCACCCTGCATGGTTAAGATAGGCATGTGCATTGCATACATTAAGTCAAAATACAAATTCCGGTGGACCGGGCCGCAACCGGTAAACCCTTGTTGTTACTTTGACCTACGGTAGCCGGACCGTAAACCGGACGGATTCCCTATACCAAACAGTGAACGGGCTAGTTGGGAACGTTGATTGGGGAGAATCCCTTACTATTGTCGCCTGCGAATTTCCAGGCCTCAACACAGTGTTTGACTAATTATGGGCAGATCTGAGAAAGAGTATGTAGGGTTTTGAAACCGTTACTCTGAATTTTACTGAAGAATTTTTTGTAACTGTGGAAAACCTAGATTTGGGTTTGAGGAACTTTTTGAAGAATTTCCTAAGTCATCTCATTCACGAGATGAGCTACTAATGCTTTTGGGGTTTTTACCCTTTGAAGGTTTCCCCAGTGAAAAATCTTGTGTCCATTGTGTCCATTGTGCTGATGTGATGAATGTGTTTTTTACTGCACTTATTATTTGTTTAAGTTAATCTGCAAATTTTAAAGTTATATGGTAATGCTAAAATTCAACACTCTGATCACAATTGTGACATTGTGATTGCCCTGAAGCTGGACTCTATATTTTTGTGGTCTGAAACGATGGATTATTAAATTTTACACAGGTTTTCCTCTTTTTCGAAATCTTTTACCTGGGAGGATGAACTCATTAATGTGTAATACGTTTTATTATTTTTATCCAACTAAAATATTCATATTCATACGTTTCTGACAAGAGTCGTAGGGAGTCAGTGACACACTTAAAAACTATTTTTTTTATGTACTCTTGCTACATATCTGAGATATAAAATGCAGAGTGCATGTTTGTCTGCAGCTTGGATGCTGTTCTAATATATGATACACTCCATCACTTTCTTTCGAATGTTTTACCTCATCTCCACATTAATAGTTAAACCACACTATGAAAATAACATTTTACCAAATATGTAGTTCTCAATGATGGATGGTTCCTTTGATAAGCAAGTATAATTTTAATATCAGAAGGAAAGATACTTTCTAGAACTACTATAACTCAAAATAGGTTAGAATCTTAGTGACATATTTAAGAACTATTTTTATGCATTGTTGTTACATAGCTGAGATATAAAATGCAGAGTACAAGTTTGTATGCAAGTTGAAAATTGTTCTAATATATGATGGACTTTCTTTTGAATGCTTTACCTCCCCTTCACACATTAATAGTCAGGCCAAGCCATGAAGACAACATTTTATCTTAAAGTTGTAGTTCTCAATGATGGATGGTTCCTTTGATAAGCGAGTATAAATTATGTATCAGTAGAGATGCTCTCTGGAGCTACTATACTCAAAATAGGTTAACTTCAGGTCTTCAAGAACAATCATTCCTTGGGCAGTATATGGATCTGAATGCCTCAGTTGAAGAGACCTTGTTGAGGCACAATGTGGAGGTGAAGCTGAAAGTTTTACTTCTGATCTTGCTACATAATTTTATTATCATTGACCTGGCTAATGTTACGTTGTACAACTGATGTGCTTGCCTTTTCTGGAATATATCCATCAGCTTTGTATCATGTTTTTTTGGGGTAAATTCAGTATACTTGCCTTCCATGTTGCACCTGCTTCCAGTAACAATTTACTATTCTTTCATTTCTTAGTTTCTGTCAGTCTGAATCTCTCTCAGTATTATTTGATTAAACAGGGTCCCCGACATGTACTTTCTTCACTTGCTATTGTATATACAAGTTTGGACCAAACTACAATTTTGATCATCCCATGGTCACTTGATTTACAGTTAGCCTATCTCTTCACCCTAATTGATATTCAGCTGATTGTCATCAAATAGGTATCCTCATCCACTGCTCTTTGCTTCAGCATCTTTATTTTCAGACTTAGAAGTGAAATCTGGTCTAGGAATTTCAATAGAACACATTGCACATCTCGTCAGCAGTCTTCTTGTGTTTTCAATGTAGGAGCATATGCATAGCACTCGAGTTCAAGAAGAATAGTTGGCTTTACAGTTTTCCAAGGTCGACGGGTTTGAGTGGTTTAAATGTAAACCAGCCATTCGTCCTGTTAAATGGGTGTTTAAGCCAAGTTAACATTGCATGTTCAGGTTATCGACCAACCAAGCAGAATTGCTTCCTGATAGTTGTGACCAGAGCTATTTGGAATTCGAGGATGTTCTTCATAATTGTCAAAGTCCCTAGTTTGTCTTGGTAAGGCTGGGTGAATTTTATTGTAATTAGAAATTTCATTAGCTTTTATTTCCTCCTATGCAATTCAGATGCTTGGGATTGACTGGTTTAAATGTAAATGAGCCATATGTCCTGTTAACAGGGTGTATAAGCCAAGTTAACATTAAATGTTCAGGTTATCGACCAACCAAGCATAATTCCTTCCTGATAGTTGTGACCAGAGCTATCTGAAATTTGAGGATGTTCTTCATAATTGTCAAAGTCCCTAGTTTGTCTTGGTAAGGCTGGATGAATTTTATTGTAACTAGAAATTTCATTAGCTTTTATTCCCTCCTATTCAATTCAGATGCTTTTTAATATTGTTTTTGGGTTGGCTTCTTAAGAATCTTGACTTCCATAAAATTTGTTTCCGCCAATCCTTGTAAAATCTCAATTGATAACTTCCTTGTGAAGCCTGTCTCAAATTACTGTTTGACATTGTCTAATCGTTAACAGTCCAATTTTGATCACTTTACCTAGTCATGAGTTTCATCACCACTATACATCATCATTGGCAGCATTAGCCCCATTTCAATTTCATCTATCTTCATATGACCTCAACATTATGACCACACACATAAAGAAAAGTAATAAAATGACCATGTCAAATAGGTTGCGGTTTTCTGCTAAAAATCTGTGATCAGGCCACGTTTTTTTCTTTAAAAAAGCACAACCTGATCCTAAAGTAAAAAAATTGGTTATTCCTTGTTTCTGAACGCTTCCCAAAAAGTAGTGGCTAAAAGTGGACATTCCTTTCCTGTTATTGCTAAAACAAACTATCGATTTGATCTTCCAAGGCCCAATCTCTCCACTCAGTTATAAATGTATTTGGGATCATTCACACTAGAGCCAAGTTTAAGAATTGTCCACCATATTTCCTATAAATCGAGGGTCTTTTCGTTTTACTCTTACTTGATTTGCTAAAATAATATTCTCCCAATGACACGACAATGTCATTAACATCCATGATTTCTATAGAAGATGCTCCTCTTGGTACAATAGAGTGTGGGGTACTTGGATTTATTGGAAAAGAAATCAATGCAAGTTGTTTTGCTTTCTTTGCTTCTGCTTCTTGCAATTTCCTATTTTCTTCCTCCTTTTTCTTTTGTTCTTCCTCTTACTTCTCTTTTTTCTTTTTTAGCTCATCCGCTACCAGAGCTTCTTGTTCTTCATGATTATGTTGTTTGAGTTTCTCAGCTTCAACTTTTTCTTCTTTTCTTTTCATCTTTTGCAGCTTTTTGAGTTGCTTCTTATTTTTCCCTTTCCTTTTCAACTTTTAATTTCTCTTCCTCTTTTTTCTTCCTTTCCTTCTCTACAATCCACGGAGTTGTTTCTTGTCTCTTTTCCTCACCGACAGTCCTCTAGGATGGCTCTTTCTTTCTCCTTCTTCTTCCTCTGCCTTCAATTTTTCTTAAAGTTCAGTTTGCTTGGATTCCTAGACCTCTTTTTGGGCCTTTTGACCTCTTTTTCTCCTCTTTCCTTCCTCTGCCTTCAATTCTTTTTAAAAGTTCTCTTTGCTTGGATTCCTAGACCTCTTTTTGGGCCTTCTTTTCTGCATCTTTTCGACCCTTCTCTTCTGCCTTAAAATTTTCTTTTGCTTCATTTTTCTTGATATCCTCGGCATCCTATTCAGCTTCCCTTTTGGCCTTTCTTTGTCTTCCTTCCCTTGGGATGATTGGGCACTTTGTTTTTGCTTTAATTGTTCCCCTTCTTCCAAAAACTAACTGATCATGGCTTCTCTTTTGGCCTTCTCGACTTCTTTCTTTGTTGCATCCTGTTCAATCTCAACTTCAAAAGCAACTTGTTTGTCGTCCTTAGCCATGTTCAAGGAGGCTACCTGATGTAAGCGGAGAGCTACGTTTTGGATACTATCTAGAATCTTAGTCAATACTTGATCGTAATCACTAGCTCCTTGAACAAGGAGCTAATGGGGATCAACTTCATGCCTATATGTGGGGTTCAAACCCATAGACCTAAAATGTTCTTCAATCACCCTCCTTGCGTCATGTTTTCTATCAAGAGCTAGACTTCCTCAAGAACAGAGGCTTTTTTCCGAGCATCAGGAGCATTGGTTAAGGTGTACAAGCCTATTTTAATGGGGAATCTAGGCCCAGCTCTCTTATTCATATGTGATAGATAAGGGGCAGTTCCTTTGACAACAGTCTGATAGGAAATCTCCCTAAGGACCAGCCTATCGGGGACGTATGTTGGCAACAAATGCGGCGGGGCTGAGATGTTGAAAATCCTGATATAAGTAAAACTTAAAAGTTAAAGAATAAACCAGTTATCAATTTTATGCAGGTCTGCACTGGCCTCTTTGGACAATCTTCTGGTAGGTTTATTGAAAATAAGTGTATAAAGGCACAAGAAAATAATCGCAGATGCCATAGAAATGGAACCTATAATTAGAATCCCATAATTTACGACAATAAATATGTCTTGGGAGTAGGCTAGGGTTTCAATTCCAACCTATTTGTGAGAAGACGCTTGTGGCACAGATAACATCAATAAGGGATATACACATGAAAAAGTCAATTGTTTATCCCTTTGTACCTCTTTAGCAGCTCAGACAATGTTTAGAATGTTTGCGGATAGGATGTTGGTCCAATTGAATACTTGCCCCGTTTTTGCTGCATGAATTCTATGGGAGCCCAATCAAGCCTGAAGTGGGAAGTGCTATCTTATCCATATAATCGACAGACTCATGGTCATAATATGTCTGTATGGATGCTTAAAAAACTGAACAAGGTATCTGCAGTTGGCTTTATCTGTGAAATTCTTGCCTTCGACCCACCATTCTTTAATCACCAGCATCGAACTAGGTTTTTTCTTAATAAACCGGTCCATGAATTCCTTGTTAAGAAGTACCTTGGAGTTCTTTAGCTTATACATTTGTAGGAAAGCTTATGGATTTAAAGAAGCTAGGGAAGCTCCCTCTCAATTAACCATTGTCTTAGATCTCAAGTTGATGTGCTCGTAGACCCATCTTACTGCATCATTATATGGCATGATTGTTAGTATGGTAGCGATGGAAAAGATATCGATCTTCCTAGTGTTCTCACACACCACCAAGTTATCATCACTAAGAGGAAAATCACCTTCAACATACATCCTATACTTCTCACTCAATCCGACATCATCTTGAAAGCCCAGGGTGACTAGCATTAGATACAGACATGCCTTCTGTACAGGTAGGACCTGGAACTTCTTCAACATCTTTCTATGCAACTCCCTTCCACCCTTGCATTTTCAACATTTCACATGCAACAAAAAAAACCACAAGTTAAGTTATGTACATAGGAGAATTGGTTGAATAACTAGTTAAATGGATGAAAGAATCAACAACACTTTTTAATTTATTTCTTTCATGGTTTCGAGATTTAAAATCATTCAGCGACTAATATTATGATGATGGCGTTTTTATTACAAGTCTTTTCAAACACGTGGATCATTTGCTTGATTAGTTCCCCGAAGCACCACATATTACTCGCTAGATTCACAAGGATTGCAAGGATTTGATTTCTTTCAACGACTATTTCAACACCTGATTACAGGGTTCTCATAGTCTATTGGAGATAAGATTTTGGGATTGTGTTATTGGGGATTGGCTAACAGGTTATTGTGCAACCCCGATGTGTTGAGAGGTCTCGGATATATAATTTTTTGGAGAGTTTGTGAGAGGAGGTTATCATGATCTCGATATCGCAAGTTTGATGAGATTGCTCCAATTAACAACTTGTCGAGATATATGTATCGATCTTTTCAAAAGAGTGTTTCAAAGATCACTCCAATTAGGTATGGTCCGATTGGGAAGATCGAATAAAGCGATATTGGGTTAAGCTCATTGGGGATATGGAAAGGATGTATAAGAAGGTATCGTGATGGAAAAGGCTCCATATAGGCCTTTTCAAATCACGCATATCAGGAATGTAGAAAAGATATATTAGATGATATTGGAGTATGCCCATCGATGATTTAGAAAGAATATAGCAGGAGATACACTGACAAGGTAAGTCCGATACAACGTTTTTAGAGAACGTTCATCAGAAAAAGTGGAAAATGTGTCTCAGGGAATATCTTGACAAGGATAGTCTGATACAAGCTTTCAAGGTGTCTCTTATTGGGGTTTAACAGAGCATATATCACAATGTTATCCCAACGATGGGATTTATCGAGGGTGATTATTGGGATTGCAAAATGTTTTGTTGGGTAATATACCGATAAGGCAAGTCCAATTTCGGGCAAGCCCAGCAGAGATGCAAAAGGATGTATTGAAGGATATCCCAATGAGGAATGTTTGATAAGACTAGCCTGATATCGTTGAGGGTCCGATTTTTTTAGTCTCGTTTTTCCCTATCTATACTTGGCCATAAATTTTATCAAGTAGGCCCATGAATTTTGCCTTTGGGGCAAAAATTCAATGGGGTTGTTGCTAGCACAACATATTTCGGTTCGACTTGTGCTTATCCACCATGCATTGGAGCATGGGTTTTTAGGACTTTATTGATGACCTCAACTTGGTCATTGTGTTGCGGGTAATAGGTTGAGGAAAATTGGTGCTCAAATTTTAAATAGTAAGATAACTCCTTCAATGTGGCATCTTTGAATGGGATATTGTGATCTGACACCAATTGTTTGGGGACATGGAATTGAGTGATGACATGGTGAAATATTGGACAACCACTATTATGCACTTATGGCCACCAACCGACAAAGCTTTACATTCTATGAAGTCAATGGCCCATTTACTTAATGAATTGTCAATGACAACTAGATGTAGGGGAGCAGGAGGGGTCCAACCCTTTGAGTTGAAGGGTTGGCAGTGTTGAAAATGCTTCATTGCCTCTATGCAGTAAAATAATAATGTAAGCTAGAAATAACCAGCATGAATGATATCTTGGGCAGTAACCATTCATGATAGGTGGCCACCACAAGCATCACTATAGTAGTTATTCAAGAGCCATTCAACCTCATCAAAAGTGTGTGGTAAGATGGTGTGCATTCCTTGTCGATAAAAAACATGACCAATAAGAAGGTATCAAGGGGCTTGGAATCTGATGATGATCATCATAGGAGAGATGAGGACCAAACTTCTGAATGTAGAGGTAAATGAGTATTTCCCCATACCAAGGGTCATATGAAGAAACAATAAACAAGTGTTCATTCAAAATATAATAATTGGCAGGGAATGGTTGGGATCAAAGGGTAAATTTAAAATGAACTCCACCAAGGCTAAAGCCTTTTTACTCTTGGGGGTTACAAAGTTGAGGTCATATTCTTAAAGGTTAACAATCCACTTAGTGACCTTGCCTTGAATGAGACACCAACTGAAGCAATAAAACATTAGGTTTGAATTTGCAATGAATTTGGTTTTGTTCATAACAGTATAGTGGTGAAGTTTTTAAATAAAAAAAACTGACGACCAAGGCTATATTTTTTTCACGGGTGTATGATATGTAGGCTCCATAGAGGTTCTTACTAACATAGAAGATGGCATATTCCCAACAATCAATGTCTTCTTGAATTGGCACTCTTGCAACAACATAAGCAAATGTTGAAATGTAAAGGATGAAATCCTTCGCAAAATTTGGGGGACTAATCAAGGGTGTCATAAGAGCACGTTTCAAGACATCAAAATAAGCTTGAGTTTGCTCGTTCCATACAAAGGGAATGTTAGAACAAAGCAAGTGTAATAATCCATGAATGATCATGGCAAATTTGGAATAAAGATATGTGAGAAGGTCACCTTTCCTTGAAAGCTTTGCAAACGGTGCAAAGTCTTAAGAGGGGGTAGTTCAAGAACAACTTGAAACTTCAGAGGATCAATAATGATCCTTTTCTTGGAAACTAGAAATCCTAACAATCGACCAATAAGAATGCATAATATGCACTTGAGTGGGATCGAACGAATGTTGTACTTGTGACACCTAAGGAGCACTTTATGGAGGTGCCCCAAGTGCTACGAGTTTTCTTTAGAATTAGTTGTGAGGTCATCTAAGTATGTTAGGATAATATCGACCATATCATGAAAGAACTATGACATGAAAGTGGCTTAAACACTGTAGAGTTTGAATGGCATGATGTGATAAGAAAAGGTTTGTTGAGGAGTGTTATTACCAAATCTTGTCACCAGCATGTGATAAGATCTCTAACACCTTTATTTGCCCTCAATCCCAAACTTGAATTGAAACGGTGCTCTAGATGTTGATCCTAACATACAAAACTCTAGCACCGCTCTTACCCTTAAGAATATAAGTGGTACCTTATGCAGCACCACCCGAGTTATGTGGAAGCCAAGCGGTGCCACCGCCTTTCACCTTTGTATTTGGCGTGGTTCTCACCTTGCACCGCTTTGTCATAAGGGAGTATAAGAGGTGACCTTGGTAAAAAATGAAAAAAAGGAGGTTTCACGAAGCTTCTAAAACAAAAGCTTCGTGTCTAGCCTTATCCCTACTTACCTGGGTCAGTTAAGCTCGAGATCCATGCTTTGGGGATCTCATGGCCACCTCACCCACCTATTTCTCAACCATTCGTATCCCTTTGATCCCTATAAAACCAAGCTCATACTCCATGGTTGGGGGAGAAGAAAGGAGTAAAGTTATGTTGTTGAATTAACATCCTGGCCTAATCCATTAGAGAGCATAGAGGAGCAAGTTGGAGCTATCGGGGATGAGATGTTAGTCTTGTGAAGAAGTGCATCGACACTAAGGAAAAACAGTTGTAAGCTCTTTCATTTCATCTATTAATGCAAAGTTGATTTCCTTCCCATATATCTGTTGTGTTATAATCTCACATGTGTATTATCAGATTCCTTAGTCATTGATATGGATCTATGGATATTTTTCTGGTATCTTTGATGTTTTCGTGTGTTTGATGTGTTTATGCAGGTCTTCCATCAGAGATTTTATTCCACGCATCTACAGTTTCCAGGGAAAGTCTTCAACCTAGTTGTGACTCATTTGTTTTGGATCTGAACCATTCAAACCAGAGGAACAACTTCTCTCCGCAGAAGGTGTGATATTCTTGATAACAAAGAGTGGTGAAGGTGGTTTCATATTGATCTTGAGGGCAAATTTGGATCTAATTATACCTAGAGAAACCATGCATAAAGGATAGAACCTCATGTCCGACACATGCATTGATAATTTGGTCGATGAAGACGATTAGAAAGTTTTCTTTTGGACAAGCTTTCTTTAGATCATGAAAATCAATGCAAACATGAATGGTGCCCTACTTCTTGTTGACTGGGATTGGATTAGATACCTATGTGGTATACACAATTGGATATATGAATCCTGCATTATGTAGCTTATCAATTTTGACTTTGACGACATGATCTTGGATAGGTCTATGGGTCTCTTCTTTTATTGCACAATTTTGACCTTGGACCAAGTGTCAATATAATTTTCAAAAAGAGCGAGGTCGACAATTGACATTTCAACATATGAGTAGGAAAATATATCACAAAATTCTTGAAAAAAAACCTTGTAAGTAGTAACTTCTTTGCCTTACCAACAAGTTGGATAGGGATGTTCTAGAGGATACTTTGCAACTGAGTAGGTCGGTCATCATACATGTGTAGTGTCAAAAGGGAGGACACTAATTTGGGAGAGCTTATATTTTTCCTAACATGAGAGGACATGATGCAGGTGGAAACACTATCATCGATGGATAATCAAATTCTCTTGATGATAACTAGGATCTAAAACATGGTGAAATAAGGCATACGAGACTTTGCTCAATCTAAATTGAAGGTCATCATATAAGCATAAGAGGGATTTATTTCATCTAAGACGGAAAAAATATATTTGCACTTCATGAGACAATTCTGAATAACCTCCAAAGTAGACATGGCAGCAAGGATTGGACCAAGTCATGCACAACACTATTGTTAGGAGCATCTCTAGAGTTGGGGTTATGGGTAGTGTGACACAACGAGATCTTAAGATGACTATAATACTATATTTATGATCTTTTTTTGAAGTTGGATAACATGTCATAAAATCAACTCTTGATTTGATGAAGAGGCCAATGGTGACAATAGGATGTACCAAAGCTAGATGTGTGCACATATTTTTTTGTGAAAAATTGGCATGGTTGACATTTATTGCTTGCTTTTATAAAATCTTTGAAAATTAAAGGATAAAAATATTCTACATGTAATACTTTCAGATCTATTGCCAACCTAGAAATATGACTTCTACAAGGTCCACTATGACGATCACTAAGACTCCTCTCAGCCTCCTCATGAGTTAGGATTTGATGTAAAATAAGTTCAACCCCTCGGCAATCAAAAGTGTCACTAATGGTGAGTTAGTTATTCATGTGAAGAAGAATGTGTTTATGTTATTCACTAGAGAAATGAGGGGGGGATTCTTGTCTAGAGATAGAATAGGATGTATTTGTACCAAGGATCACTGGAGGCAATAAGGAATAAATGATTGTTAGGTAATAATTCTATTTTGACATGTTCTTGAGTATTTCAAGGTAACTCTATATGATCTTAGCAAACTCCAAATACTTTTTTGATTTAGCATTTGCGAATTCTAATCAAATTCCCGCAAAATTACAATCCACTTAGAATACTTTCTCTCGATTATTCATTAGGTCAATATATGCTTGAATGCATTGGTATCTAAAAGAGCAATTCTTAGTCAAAGAAGTATGTAATGTGGAAGTCTTTGGACATCATGGACTATTTCCAAGGCCACTTCTCCACTTGATAGTATCATAGCTCAGGTCTAGACAAACTTTTGCTCAAATAATATATCACATGCTCTTGATGTGACTTGTCTTCTTGAACCAAAATCATATCAATTATTGATTTAGATGTTGCAAGCTATTGCAAGAAGTTTTTATTGTAGTTTGGGGGACTAAGTAACTGGGTGGACATCAAGGCCTCTTTTAAGCCATCAAATTGTTGTACATAGTCATGCCATATAAAAAAGACTTCCTTTTCCAAAAGGCCCATGAAATGCCTTTTTATTATTATTTATCTCAGCATAGTCAGCAACTTCGCAAAAAGTTCACCTTTCCTTGGAGACTGTAAAATTGGCACTTGTGTGGATTCAAATGAATTCTATAATATCAACATATTTCAAATTTTAATATGAACATGGTTTGGATGATTGTTCATTCTCTTTGACTTAGTAGTAAAATTATCCATGTTGGCTTTGACAATATGTTTAATGTCATGGACCGCATATGGCATGGCCTGCTAAATCATAGCTTCGACATTTTAAAGGCCAAACAACATTTCCATATACGAAAGTGTGCCCCAAGGAGAGATAAATGTGGTCTTATGTTGATCTTTGGGATGATTCTAAATCCGATTACAATAAAAAAATGCATCCATAAATGAGAAGATTTATTTTTGTTAAATTCATCAATAATCAGATCAATAAATGGGGTAATTGTCATATGATCATTCTTTATTCGGATTATGGAAATCGATGCAAACCTAAATGGTCCCCTGCTTATTTGCCACGGGAACTAGGTTTGACACCCAATTAGTAAGAGGAACTAAGTAGATGAAACCAACCTTCAATAGTTTATCCACCTTTACCTTAATGCTAGTAGCCTTGTGAGGTTTACTAGTCATAGATTTTGTCGAATGGGATTAACATTTTCCTATGTTATAATCTCTTTTTTAACAATTTGAGGATCTATGCTTAACATTTCCTTATATAATTAAGCAAAAAATTCATGATATTCTTTAAAGAGAGTAGTATAAATATGAATATATTCAGGGGAACATCATGCTTCGATCAAGACATTCTTGATAGCACCGGGTTTACTAAACTTATGAATTGGTATAGTTTTCTAGATGCTCTCCATATTTCCCTCTACATACATTTCATGTGTCGAGAGGGGGCTCTGATACTGATCAACATTTCCAAGCATGACAATACCCTTTTTTCCAACCCCCACCCTACATAATTAAGGAGGAAAATAAAGCTAATGTGCATATCTTACCAAGGTTTTTTGGCACATTTCACGTCTAAAATGACCTCATCTGACAATAATACCATGCTCAACAAATCCCTTAAATTAGAGGATGTGAATGGTGGGATGAGTGAAGTAAATTAATCATATTCCTCCAAAGATGAAGGGCGTTGATTAGAGTTTGTAGAGATTCTTACAAGAGCTTGATATTCAATCTATGGAATAGATTATATCACAGCCAACCCTATATATTCATTCACTTATATCCATGCAAATGGGTCTAAGACTACCTACATATATTAAAACTAAATAGTTTTGAAAGCATTGTGTAACTATGGGGTTAACATAGACAGACAAAATCACATATATAGAACTAGAGTCAAGGTAAGAAATGGGAAAAGGGTTATTAAAGATTCCCATTAAGTTAGGATACATTCCAACATCGACTTTTTCACAAGTACTTGTGGAATAGTCCACAAACAAGACATGGGGTCCCATAGAAATGTTAGAATTTTAATTGTTATACAAGATCTTAAGACATTGAGCCTCATAACATCATAACCATGTGCAATAGGATCATTGTAAGAAAGACAAGCACAACAACATAAAAGAACATAGAGATTTATCCTGGGAAACCCTCTTGGGGGAGAAAACCCAACAAAAATTCCTCAATATAGATTTCAACCAAGTACAATGAACAACCCCAAGAATAAGACTAGTAACTCCCTCACTCTAGTAGACCTCCTTATGCTCTCTCTTGCACACTTGAGTGAGATGTATGTGTAAACGAGGGGAGCGCCTTCCCTATTTATATTCATCAAGTGAGTGACTTTTCTATTTAACTAGGTCAACATGTTGCTCTAAATAGGGCCGACTTACCTTGGGAGACTCAAAATGACATTTATATAATAATTTTGTGGGTATTATCGCCCCGAATTACAACAGAGGTTTTACCTCATGACCAATTACATGAAGGACATCTCTCTAAGGAGGAATAATAATAATATAATAAAAGTACAATATAATATATTCCAAAGTTACATTTCTTTAACACTCCCTCTTAGAAAGGCAGGTATTCTACAACATCAACAACAACAAAAACAAAAACAACAACTGTACAATTGACTGGTGAATGTATATGCCATATTAAGTTTTGGAACAACAACAATATCATATATAAGGAATATCATCATCAACATCATCAACAACATTAGAATGGAACATCATCATTATTAGTAGGAACATCGTCATCAACATGGAACGCCATCATCATCATCTGGAGCATCATCATCAACATCAACATGTAACTGCTGGAACATCATCATCATCATCATCTAGAACATCATCAACATGTAATTGTTGGAACATCATCATCATCATCTAGAACATCATCAACATGTAACTGTTGAAACATCATCATCAACATGTAACCGTTGGAACAACATTATCGTCATCTAGAGCATCATTAACATGTAACTGATGGAACATTATCATCACCAGACATATGGAGAAACTCTATAGTGGGCACTCTGGTAGATCAAATATGCCTTGTCTAACTTGCTAATGCTTTTGGACCAAACAAGCCTAGTCAAACATACCAATCTAACTAGGGACCAAATAGGCCTTCTCTGACTTGCTAATCCTTTCGGACCAAACAAGCCTAGTTAGACATACCAATCCCCCTAGGCTTAAACAGGCCTTGTCAGCACTAACATACCAATCCCATTGGGATCAAACATGCCTTGTCAGGTTGACATACCAATCCTATACCGAGTTGCCACACTACGAATCCATGAAACCACATCATCAACATCATCATCACTGCCTCTTACGAGGGAGGTCTTTTCGAACTACACCAATCTTATCTCAAACTTTAATCAAGACAGAGGCTTAGCCAACACATCAACAAATTCTTCCTTTGTATAAACATACTAGAGCTTTACAACTCTCTTCTGCACCATATATTGGATGTAGTGATACCAGATCTTGATGTGCTTCGACTTATCATGTAATACTAGTTTCTTGGACAACTTCACACAACTCTGGTTGTGACACAAGCCGTCTCTAACTCGACATCGAACAATCTCACAAGTAGCTTCCGAAGCCATACTTCCTTATACTTTGTTGAACAAACTGCAATATACTCTGCCTCGATTGTACTCAGCGATACACTTGTCTGCTTCTTAATGAACCAAGAAATCATACCATCCCCCAAGTTGAAGTAGCACCTTGAAGTGCTCTTCCTATTTGTATCACTACCAACCCAATCAAAGTCAACATATCCTTGTTGGAATATCCTCTAATCTCTCGCATATTTTAGGCCATACTTAATCATATCCTTTAGGTAGCTCAACACATGCTTTGTCGCAACTATGTGAACACGTCTCAGCTCCACCATGTACTAGCACAAAGCATTTATTCGATCTCATGTTCGTCAAGTACATCAATGTATCGATCATATGCCTATAGATTGTGGCATTAACTCTCTGAAAGACAATCACATAACAACTTCAAGTTCGATGACATCAATGTAGCTGTAGCCTTGCAATCTAACATCTCGGACCTCTTCGGGATCTTGATTGCATATTTTCCTTGGCTATTGAAAATATCATCTGGATTCTACCACACCTCTAATCCCAAGATTCATGTCAAGATTCTCAAACTTTGAGATATACTATAGTCACTCCCTTTGAAACGAAGCACCATCCTCCCTCTGCATCTTTTACTCTCTACATCGAGACATTCTGCACTCGAGTGATCGGTAGCCTCCTTTACTGCTGATCTTTTATGTCATATATCAAGGTTATTGGATACCAAGATCCTTCATCTTGAACTTTGTTGCAAGTTCCTTTTTCACCCATCTATGAGATTCTTGTCCTCTGTGGGATTCCATCTTCAACATTGTAGCAAAGGTTGAGATCTCCATCACTCTAGGTGATCCTCAAGCTCCTCATGTAACTATATGTGACATCCCATGGGTGCCTTCTGAGCCTGTAAAATTCCTTCTGCACACATGTGGTTCTCTAGAGAGATTCCTTTGTCCTGTAGGTTGATATGCACTTCTACTTCACTGAAGAAGCATGCCTCGATAATGGAGTAAACATCTCGCGATAATTGACTCCCTCTTTTTGAGAGAAACCATGAACCTTTCTTTGTATTTCTCGATTTTTTCATCTACTTTAACCATGTTCTTCTTGTGCTTTGCTTTGACTTCATCTCCCTCTAGATCTGCAACTTCTCTTTTGACATAGTCTTCCAAGTCATGCTCTTCTAGTATGAGGAGCACTCTATACTTCCATGCCCAGAAGTTATCATCTCCTTCAAGCTTGTCCTCAAGCTTGGTACTATTTTTTGTCTTGATAAGATGAGAACTTCAAATGGAAATAGAGAGAATCAAACCTACCAATGCGATTGATTTAACTGGATACTTGCTTTAATGCCTTTCTGGAAAATTGCTTCTAGTGGACCTAGGGTTTGACAGAGAAACCCTCATTTTTCAACTTTGGCGACTTTCAAATCTAATTGGATAGAAAGACACGCCTCCTCAAGTCAAAGTTGATTGGTATACTCCTTTTCCCAAATCTGTGGACATAACTGCAAAATATTTGATGCCCTCATTTCCCCAGCAGCACTGTTAGGTCAAAAATTGAAAATCCACAGAATTAGAAACTATATCCATAGAAATTTGCGCCCTCCAAGGGAAAGTTAGATGGTCCTCCTTTTTCAATTGATCGATGGAGGGAAGTGTCTGTAATAGGAAGCCCTAGTTTCTCCAATTTCTTCTATTGAAACTACAAAATATTTGATGCCCTCATTTCCCTAGTAGCATTGTTAGGTCAAAAATTGAAAATCCATAGAATTAGAAACTATATCCATAGAAATTTGGGCCCTCCAAGGGAAAGTTAGATGGTCCTCCTTTTTCAATTGATCGATGGAGGGAAGTGTTTGTAATAGGAAGCCCTAGTTTCTCCAATTTCTTCTATTGAATTGTCTAGTATTAGTTCTATTGTATCTCAAAAAATTATGCTCCTTAAGGTTTGAAATTTCGTCTTGGATTAGTATCGTTTGTCCTTTGTCCAACCCCACAGGTTAGAGAAAGATTGGATACATCAAGTGGAACTTATGCTAAGTTTCCCAAGGTGACCTATTTATGGACTGGTTTATTATAGCGAAATTGTATAAACTGCCATGTGTCACTGTTTCAATCTTAGGTTCTGAAACTCATACCAAAGAAAATAAAGTTTGTTCCCTTTCAGTAACGTCTTACAAAATTTGATTTGGATATTCCTAGCCCGAGATATAGCATTTTCCCGTAGGACACATGTTTAAAACTAAATTATGGAAGAGGTTGGAACCCTATTTTGCATGGATCGTATCTCATAAAGTACAACAAATCTAAGGCTAAAACTCGCACATAGGGTACATCTACATTTCATCTTCTACATGTCCGAGTTTAAGCTCCTGTACCTTCACTAAAATCAAGATGTAGTGAAAGTTCCGAGATGATTATATTTTTCCTTCTAGAGTTTCAAGCATGAAGCCCTAATCTCTAATAGTTGTAGTAGTAGCAGTGTTACGACTGCACACTAGCTTCTTTTAGGCTAGCTCTGATACCATGTTAGAATTTTAGTGGCTATACAAGATCTTAAAACATTTATCCTCATAATATCATGAATATATGTAATAGGATCACTGAAATAAAGACAAGCACATCAAAACCAAAGAACACAGAGATTTATCCTGGGAAGCCCTATTGGGGGAGAAAACCCAACAAAAATTCTTCAATATATTATTCAACCAAGTATAATGAACAACCCCAAGAACAAGACTAGTGACTTCCTATCTCCAACAGACCTCTTCAATCTCTCTCTTGCACACTTGCTTGAGTGAGATGTGAGTGTAAACGAGGGGAGCGTCTCTCATATTTTATTCATCAAATGAGTGACTTTTATACTTAACTAGGTCGCCCTGTTGCTCTAAATAGGGACGACTTACCTAGTGAGACTCAAAATAACATTTATATAATACTTTTTTGGGTATTACTGCCTTGACTTACAACGAAGGTTTTTCCTCATAACCAATTACATCAAGGACACCTCCCAAAGGAGGAATAATAATATATAATAAAAGTACAATAGAAAGTATTATGAAGTTACATTTCTTTAACAAGAAAAGTGGATTTAGGATTGCAAAAAGACAATTGGTTTATCATAACAATATTTCCTTAATTAAGGAATCGTGTAATTCAAAAGACCAAATATACTATACATGTCATCACATAAATCCATCTACATCCTAAGAGGAGGTTGCATCCTAGCAAAGCATCAACAACCTCAACCTCTACCATGATAGTTTCCTAGTTTGACTAGGAAAGAGGGAATAATCCCATGAGGTTTAAAAGAATGTATGTAAAATGCTTTTACAATAGAAGGTGAAGGCATAATCTCAAGAGATCCTAGGGCTTCCAACATGACATGGATACAACGCAAGTAAACGCTCATGCATCTACTATAGTTCTAAATATTTTTGTTCAACGAGACAAGGCCTAAATTTAAAACATGGCATAAATGGGAAGTTGTGGTTTGTAGTTGTCTAGGTTGAATGTTATTAGAGAGGATTCAAATATGCCAAAGGCCATCAATAATGCCACACACTGCATTGGGAAACTCCGAAGTAATTATAAAGTAGACATAGCTTGGACCATATCTCTAATATTTCTGAAGCTCTTAGCAACCCAAGCATTCAATTTTTCATGTTCCAACTTCTTTAGCACTCCTTTCAGAATGCATAGCATGAAATCAATTATCAGCTTCTTTATGTACATAGGGGCCATGCTGTTGAGACATAAATGCTTTTTTATCCTTGGACGAGTGTGAGGAACATTGTAATTACAAGCTCTGATCTAAATGTTAATGTCCTTCTCACACACATAAATTGTCTTATTTACGAAGGGGCACCTTGATTGCCCCCTTACAGAGGTGTAGGATTATTTGGTACACTAGCAATTATTTTCTTTCTTGGGAGAGGAAAAGGGTTGGTAAGAATAGTGGGATACAACTAGGAATCCCATTGCATCGACAAATGTTGGGCCTACTTCATTTGGGGAATGGATTAGCCAAATGGTCTTCCTTACAAAGCTTACAATGAAACTTGGTTTTCTTCTAAAAAAATTGTGCCCCACCACCATATTGTTAGTAGTATTCATTCCAGACCCTTTCTTGGAATTTTATTCTTTCCTTTCTTCTTTCCTCCAATTTGTTGGATACCTTTCTTATCAAAAGTATGAATTAAAAGGAAATCGATATTTCAAAGAGTTCAAGGTTCTTTATGCAACAATAGGTGTGTTTCAACATAAGGAAAATTGTCTCATTTGGTTCAAGAGTAGGTCAGTTATAGCTTTTTCTATGGAACCAATCACATCGTTAGTGTGTGTTCTAGGTTTTGGTTTGATATGATCTCTTTCAGCCCACGATGTGAGGAAAATATCATAAAGAACCTTAGAATGCGAGTAAACCAAGTCCAAATACTGGGATTTTATTATGGCATGTTCCTTGGTAGAGACCCACATCCTTGGGAATAAAGGGTAACAATGATTTTATGAACCAATGAACAAGAAATTCAATGGGAATTTGAGCCTTGATCATTTGACATATCCTGCACCAATCATGAATGTGATCAGATAGATAGGTGGAGGTATCACATCGGAATGTTGTTAACAATTATGTCCATGTCTTCTAGCAAACTAGAAATTAGAAATGTGTAAGAAGAGTCATTGGAACGGTCCCAAAATCACTATATGATTAGTGTGGAAGATTGATGTACCATTTTGCAACTATTATAGTCTTAATACATTGGAAGAGTCTAAGTCTGATGCTATCATCCACTAATAAGTTCGATGAACACTAGAGATGGAACAACATGACATGATTAGTGGGATCTTCTCCAACTTTTCCCTCAAAATTGGTGATGTATGAAGGTAATTTGGTGGATATCGAAGGCTACTTTGAACTATTTAACATTGGGTCACTAGTTAGTGTTGAGATTACAACATCAAGAGTCATTCTCTAGTCTTGTGAGTAATATCAAGACAGTAGGCTTGTGTAGCCCTACGAATATCCTATGTAATTGAGGTGGACAGTAGGCTTGTGTAGCCCTACGAATATCCTCATGTGATTGAGGTGGACCGTAGGCTTGTGTAGTCCTACGAATATCCTCATGTTGTGAGGTGGTGTGCTTTGCTATGTAAAGTAGATATACTATGTGATGTATGGCTAGTCATGGTCAACAGGTGCTACAAGTCTCCTTTAGGGATTAGCTACCCCTAGATTGATTTACTTTAGCATGTGACTATATGACCCGGGGAAATACATATGATCATAGGTTTGGAAACGATCTTATGAGTATGATATGATAAAGATGATTATTTAATGAAAACACATATGGACCACGCAGAGATATTTAATATAAGCACAGAGAAAGAGAGAGAACTCGAATTGCATATGTTTCCACCAAGTAAACTCGAATTGATTAGATATCAGTTGAGTATTAGTTATGGTAAACAAGTTCAGTTAATTAAGGAATCAACTCCTTAATTTATGCAAGTGATTGTTGGAAATAAACACTTTTGGAGAAGCACTAGTTCTGTTCAGTTACATTCAGTTACTGTTCAGTTACATTCAGTTCAACTCAGTTACATTTAGTTTAGTTCAGTTACCTTCAGTTATGTTCAATTACATTCAGTGGAATTCAGTTACACTCAGTTGTATGTAGTTACACTCAGTTACATCCAGTTGAATGCAGTTCCATTCAGTTCAGCTTAGTTAACAACTCAATTAGAGTTAGTTAATTAATGGAAGGCACATATCTTCTTGTGGGAGATAATTATGGAGTGCCAGCTTGACACCAGATTAGTATGGGGTGCATGATTAAAGATGGATCAGTGTTCTAAGTGTTAACAAGTTGTTGCTACATGCAACCATTCTATTTTTGTTGTAGAACCTAATTTGATTTGTTATTAAAGTGCTATGCACTTGGCAAGTCAGATACGATGTTCTATTCGATCTCCACTCTCTGGTGCTCTTTGTGAAATCAATCTGCTATTGTGTTGTGATCATTCTCTGCTACTAATCTATCATACTCTAAGATTGTTTGCTGAGTTTTTTATCCTCTGAATCAGTAGAGGGTTTTTCCAAGGTATATCTTGTGTTCTATGGTTTGATTTATGTGTTTGGATTATTGATGAGATTTATATGCATTGTTATTATGGATTAAGGTTTTAAAGTTCAAGTTTCTTCATATTTTGCTCAATCACTAACATGGTATCAGAGCAAGGGCGTGCAAGAGCTTAGTTTGCACAAGCAACTATAGCCTACGTGATCTTGAGAAGTATTGAGCAAAGAGCTTGGAGCCATGGCATCGATCTCCATCGAACTGGAAGACCAATTTGAAGTTACTTCCAAATTGAAGGAAAGAGTGTGAATCATTCTTGAGGAGAATGATCTAGATGTTTACTTGACCTCATTGAGTGATGACTCTTTATGCAGGGCGAATTAAAGAGCAAGTCAACATGCACCATTTTAATTACTTTTCAGGAGACAAATTTTGTGGAGATGTTTTGATCAATCCGTGAGGAACTAGACAAAACGGCTGAAAACCCACTTCTGAAATTGGCCGATTTAACTTACACGCAAGAATATTTCAAAAATCCGCAACTATGTGAGAGATACTATCAGGTATTTGAAGATGAAATTCTCAGAATTCGTGTTATGGTCGTTTTCTCAAAGTGGACCAATTGATGGAATAACCCCAAGAGTTGTAAGTTGGATATTATCATTATTCAATGGATCTTGTGTATAATGAGAGTCTCATAGAGTTGAGATATCATCCAAAGAAGAGGATGATCATTGGAAGAAGTTTTCTTTGAAAGGAGAACATTTGCTTCGGGTTGCAGGGGATCCAGTTTCGCCATGCAGAAATTTGCTACCTTTTGCATGCACTCAATTTTGCAAAGAGACCAAGTCCGAGGGACTACAATAATCTCCACAAAGAAGTAGAGATCAAGAGAGAGCATGCAAAATAATAAAAATATAAGTACCCAAATTTTTTATTATATGCTATTTAGATCTATATGATTTTGAATGGTTTCATTACAATCATATAGATGATGCATGATTGTTCATTAGATATGAATATAGAGCATGCATGATTATTTTATAAAATATGAATATAGAGGATGCATGATTGTTCATAAGATATGAATATACAGCATGCGTGATTATTTTATAAAATATGAATATAGAGGATGCATGATTGTTCATAAGATGTAAATATAGAGCATGCATGATTATTTTATAAAATATGAATATAGAGCATGCATGATTATGAATATAAATGATGCATGATTGTTTCATAAAGATATGAATATAGAGTTGCATGCTTGTTTCATAAATATAAAGTAACATTATTGATTCATGAGATATGAATGTTGGACATGATTGATGAATGTTGGGCTGCATGATTATTTAATTATCATATGATTTTATAAAATCAGATTATGTTTTATTACAATCTGTATTTTTGGACTTGGAATTGTGTTTAGTATAAATATTGTTGTTCCTATCTTTATTGGAATGTTATCAATCTCATGAGTCCAAATTTTGCGAGATGATATGAAGACTGATATAAGACTTATGCAGAAATGATACAAGGTTGAAAACAACATTCATAAGACATGAGATCTAGGGCATCATGATTGTTTCATGAACTGTGAACATAAGACTACATGATTGGTTAGATAGAGGGCTTCATGCTTACCTCATGAGATATGAACATGGGACTATATATTTCTTTCATAAAATAAATTTTTGGACCAATATAGGACGGATATAGAGTTGCATATTAGTACATAAGATTATAATGGCTTATGATAAATCGGTTGGTCAATATCTATACATAACTAAGTAAATCTTTATCGGTATATTGAAAGTATTTCATGTGAATACAATTCATGAGTATGAAATAATTCTAACCATGAGAATAATTTGTTCTTGTAGGGAAAATTAATATGCCATTACCTACAAGCAAAGGACATGAATGTGGAGTCATTCTGATGGCTGAGCCTGGAAGAGAACAGTTCGAAAGGTTCCTATGTCTCTTGGAAAGCAGACAAAATAGATGGCTTAATTATAGTTTGATAGATGTGAAGACTCCTGAAGATAATCTATATTATTTAGATTCATGTGTCAAATAAGAGCTTCATATATAGATGAGCATAAGTCTTCGTGATGGAGGACCCATATTATGATTCTCACATTTTACATGGTGAGAGGGAGTTGCTAGTCTCACTAGCTCCTGAAGAACAAGTGTAACTAGTTGATGTACCTCCTCATTAGAGGAATTTTGGGGTCTAAAATGAGCCTCCTAAGGAAAATAATAAAATAATAGTTAAAATAATAAAATAATATTGATTAATTTTGGAGGAAGAAAGAAAAAAACTACTTTTTGTGTTCGTATTTTCGACACATCTCCCTGTGTTTTTACTCAAATTTCGATCGAGAGAGCTCGTTGGATGCGGAATTTGATTCCGCATCCAACGAGCTCTCCCGATTGAAATTTGAGTAAAAACACAATGAGATATGTCGAAAATACGAACAAAAAAAGTAGTTTTTTTAATGACAAATATGTCAATTCAACCATTATGGTTGACTTATTTTATTGAAATTCTATTGGTTCTTGAATTCCAACTCACAAAAACTTATTTTTGCACGTTTTCTTATAAGGCCCATTTTAGACTCCAAATTTCCTCTAATGTGTAAAAATGAGATATGCATGATGCTCATATTCAGAAGGAAGCTGAGAACTGTATTCAAGAATATTGTTATGATTCTTATGATTAGTGGTGTGGCAGTCACCAGACAAATATTTTTCTCAGTTAAGGAAAATGTGCAGTAAAAGAGCCTGAAGAGTTTCAAGATGATGGACTACAAATCCATGGCCACACATATGAAGGTAAATATGAAACTATTCTTATTTCATATTTGGAGGATCTGAAGTTAGTTGAGATGTATTTGGTTAGTCACAGGTCCCAAGATTTGTTATGTACTTTGCAGTTTGTACATAGACATGTACAAAGCATGTGTTGTGGTACCTACTTGGTACAAGTGTATTGGAACTCATATATATCTTGATAAGTGAAATCGAGTCTTAAAGATATATGAAATCTGACTAATATAGTGATCGAGGAAGATCACATGTGTTTCTCTAGATAGAGCATGTTGAAAAGCAGTAAAGCTTTTGAGGGTTCTAGTCAGTTATATTTGAGACATGGTACATATCCATACATGAGCAGCATTGCCAGCATTCTTACTAAGCTTCTGTCCGGGACAAGCTTGGTATAGTATATAATAACTCCTCTAGTTGAAGAGGGAGTATTGACGTGTCTTCATCTGTGACAGCAGATAAAGTCCCCACCAGTTAGTCATCATGCATGACTTAGGCAGTCGAGGACTATGATAGCTCGTGGAGAGAATCCACATGAGAAGAGACATGGTCAAAAGTCTCAGAGACTATTTATAGTCTGGACTGTTAGAGAACAGTTACAACCTCTGGGAGAGATAGTTGGGGTGCTGCAAATATAAAGAGAAGGATCACTGAGAAAGTGATCATGACTTGAAGAACATTACAGAGAATGGCATGCTCACAAAAAAACTTCTCCAGATAACAGAAGATTCAAGAAGTCAACATATAATGGATTTAAAAAATCCATGGTTTCTAGTTTAGAGAAATTTTATTCTGGATTGGATCTAGATGATGCTACTTTGTGTAAGTAGTTGGCTGGTATTTGAGCAGACCTGTTGTATTTTATGCTTACTACTTAGCATATGTTTGAGTACCTTTAAGGTACATTAGAATAGGCTCTTGATTGTATTTGATACATGGAAGACCTATTATTTGATTGTGCTATCCAGCTATTTTTTTAGCTTGAGATAAGCGATGTAATTTGAGGCTAGTACTACAAAAGCTAAGTGTATTGCGGCTAGTACTACAGAAGAAATATGTATGTATGAGAGTACTACAAAAGCAAAATGTGTTTTTGCGGATAATACTACATGTTGAGGAGTAGTGTAGCGTGGGATGCTACCTACCCGGGTGAAAGACTTGAGTCTACAGTCATTAGGTGTTAATAGTCAAGCTTTCTCGAAAACCTAGATGTGTTTATGATCAAACACATTCGAGATGAAGTTTTACTTCATTGAAGTCATAGTCACGAGTTCCAGTACATAGGTATTGATGAGCAGATTGCAAATTTCTGACAAGCCTCTATTTGTGACGAAGTTTAAACACTTCTGAGATAAGCTTGGTATGGCAAAGAATGTCTCTCTCACTGAGAGGGAGGGTTGAGATTACAGCATCAGGAGTCATTCTCCAGTCTTGTGAGTAATATCAAGACAATAGGCTTGGGTAGCCCTACGAATATCCTCATGTGATTGAGGTGGACAGTAGGCTTGTGTAGCCCTACGAATATCCTCATGTTGTGAGGTGGTGTGCTTTACTATGTAAAGTAGATATACTATGTGATGTATGGCTAGTCATGGTCAATAGGTGCTACAAGTCTCCTTTAGGGATTAGCTACCCCTAGAGTGATTTACTTTAGCATGTGACTATATGACCCAGGGAAATACATATGATCATAGGTTTGGAAACGATCTTATGAGTATGATATGATAAAGATGATTATTTAATGAAAACACATATGGACCATGCATAGATATTTAATATAAGCACAAAGAAAGAGAGAGAACTCAAATTGCATATGTTTCCACCAAGTAAACTCGAATTGATTAGATATCAGTTGAGTATTAGTTATGGTAAACAAGTTTAGTTAATTAAGGAATCAACTCCTTAATTTATGCAAGTGATTGTTGGAAATAAACACTGTTGGAGAAGCACTAGTTCTGTTCAGTTACATTCAGTTCTGTTTAGTTACATTCAGTTCAACTTAGTTACATTCAGTTCAGTTCAGTTACATTCAGTTCAGTTCAGTTACATTCAGTTATGTTCAGTTACACTCAGTTGTATGCAGTTACACTCAGTTACATTCAGTTGCATGCAGTTCCATTTAGTTCAGCTCAGTTAACAACTCAGTTATAGTTAGTTAATTAATGGAAGGCACATATCTTCTTGTGGGAGATAATTATGGAAGGCCAGCTTGACACCAGATCAGTATGGGGTGCATGATTAAAGATGGACCAGTGTTTTAAGTGTTAACAAGTTGTTGCTACATACAACCATTCTATTTTTGTTGTAAAACCTAATTTGATTGTTATTAAAGTGCTATGCACTTGGCAAGTTAGATACGGTGTTCCATTCGATCTCCACTCTCTGGTGTTCTTTATGAAAGCAATCTGCTATTGTGTTGTAATCATTCTCTGCTACTAATCTATCATACTCTAAGATCGTTTGATGGGTTTATTATTCTATGAATCAGTAGAGGGTTTTCCCAGGGTATATCTTGTGTTCTATGGTTTGATTATGTGTTTGGATGATTGATGAGATTTATTATGGATTAAAGTTTTTAAAGTTCAAGTTTCTTCATAATTTGCTCAATCACTAATAGTTAGCTTCATGAAATCAGAAATATTCAATGTTACAAAGAATGACAATTTGGTTTGGATAAAATAATTACAATTACCATGGGATTGTACCATCATTGAATTTATCATTATGTTTCCATTCATAAAACTACCCCTCAAATGTTCCCATCACCAAGGGTGAAAGGAAAATTGATTTGAAATATGGGATACGGGGAAAATATCCACTCAACATGTTTCTCATATTTGGGAAGGTTGTATTTCTTATTGGTATGTTGGGGAATGAGATAAAATCACTTCCCAGAGATGGTATAGATGCAAGGATGTGTCCCCCTCCATGCAAATGGAGTCAATGAATTCTTTGTGGCATGTTGAGATTGGGAAAAATAGGTGGAAAACTGGTATTAACTTAAGACATTATGTAGGATGGCATTCCTAAAGTGAACGTGTTACTACTCTAAGGAGAAGACATTGAAGTACCAATCCCACTATTGGGAGTTACCAAAGGAGTAGAAACGGTTCCGATAAAAATCCTAGATATAGGGGGATAAGTGTCCCCAATAGAAATACTTCGATTAATGCCACTCTAGAAACATTAGATATGAGAATATTGATCCCCTTAGTGACGAAAGTGTTGGTAATACTATTGATAATGTTCCACTAATGAAAATGATTTGGATGTGCAACATGATCTCCATATCAAAAGTCATAGGAATGTAAGAGAAGTGAACTATGCGACTCAGTTAGGAGTTGGTCAAATGTTGTTGGATTTGGATTTGGGATATCCACAATTTTAAGTGGCTCGAAATCAAAATGAGCAGGAGAGGATTGGACCCTTCCACGAACAATTGTGTCTAAATCTCTTAGTTTTCCTTCTACTGACACCTCTCCATAATTAAGCACTCCCTCTAAATCTTCCCCCCTTATTGTTTTATGCACAAAAATATGTATATATTCTTCTAACTCATATGGCTATGGTTTAGGATTATTCAACCTTCACTTTATGGAAGATGTATTTGTAATTTTGGTATAAATATGTCTAGTCCTCTGAGACTGATAGAGCAGTTGAAAAACCGCCTTGAACTAACAAATTCGAAAGGGAAAAAATATTCAGAAGGTTGGACTGTGTTATTTATAAACCATTGATCACTCTACTAAAATGTTCTTGAAGGAAAACAACAATTGAACTACTCTCTGAAGGACCAATCCAATGTGGTTAGGACCTAGATTTGAATGAATGAAGATCTGATAAGAAAAATCTTTAGAAGGATACCTTGGGATGAGTAATGCCTACGTCCAATTAACAGGGTGAGAGACAATTATGATAACTCACATACAAACATCACCCAAGTACCCTCACAAAGATAGATACCCTCCAAGTGATATGAAACAAAGGTTAGGTGCTTGTTTAGGGTACCGCAAGTAATTCCTACTTTCATTCACCTAGGAGAAAACATACAGAAATTCCATTAAGGTTTCTAGTTCACAATAGGTAGTCAATCATATAGTCATGGTTCAAGTTTCTACATATGGGTAGGGAACATAATACTTAATCCTAGACCTAAAATTCTAGAGAAAAGTTGTCACCGTGAGGACTTGAAAATTTTACCAAGTCTCTCGTACATGCATACCTCACCAAACAAACATAGAGGGGATATCTATATGCCTTCTTAGCTTGAACTCATGCTTATGAATATGAAGTGTGCTTTTTCAAGAAGTGTTGTTGCTACTATTGGATTTACAACACTCTCGAGTGATTCTAGCTAAGTTTCCATAGACTTGGTGAAATTAACTCTCTAAACCTATGCCAAGGTTCTAGAACTTAGACTATTATTTTATTCTATCACATACAAGGCCATAAGGCCCTATAGTATCCCATAGGGCCTAATAACCCGTGTAATTTCTTCAAGTTTTTAGGGTAGGGACATTCTTACATTACCACAATATTCTTGGGGTCCACTCTCACCCAATTTTGTCCCACAATGTGATCAAAGTATTCAACCTTTGCGATGACAAAATCGTATTTGGAGGATTTAATGAACAATTGATTGTCCCAAAGGACTTGCAAGGATTTATCAATATGTTGTAAATGAGCATAGAAATTTTCAACGTAAATAAATATGTCATCAAAGAAAACTAGCACAAATTCATGAATATATGGCCTCAAAATTTTATTCATGAGGCTTTGAAAGGTAGAAGGGGCATTACCAAAAACTCATATGGCCTTCATAGGAATTATCCCCATCTCTTTCATCCTAATTTGGTGGTACCTTGAATGAAGATCGAGTTTGGTGAAAATTTTGGCACCATAGAGCTCATCCAAAAGATCATCAATGACTAGAATAGAAAATTATCTTTGATGGTCAACTTATTGATGGCACAAAAATAATGACACATATCTCAAGTATCTTCTTTTTTTAAACCCATGACCACTAGGGAAAAATATTGGCTAGTGTTGGGATGAATGACTTGCACCTCTAGTAGCTCCTAAATGATATTTTTAGTTTCATTCTTTTGTGCAAATGGGTTCCTATATGGTTGTACGTTTGGTGGTTGAATACATATAATCAAGGGAAAACCATGATCATGCTTGCCTCGATATGGGGGTAAACTCTTTGGTGTCTTGAAGTGCTTCTTATGTTTGTCCAAAACCTTTTGCAAGTCAAGATGTATTTTTGGTGCAGTGTTCTCTAGACCTTGTATGGCATGGAAGTGAACTATAACTCTTGAGTGACCTTTCTTTAATCATTTTTCCATGATGAGAACATATTATTTTAGGGAACCTACTTGGACCCATTTAAGGGTGTGAGTATGAGAGTTTCATGTAAAAATCATGTATAATTCCATGAAGTCCATGGTGACTAGCCATTCAACTCCTAGAACTATATCACAACCACCTATATTTATGGCCACTATATGAGTTTTTAGATTATAGTCGACTAGTGAGTGTCTCACATTTTCATAGTGCCCCTCAATTTTATAATCATGCCATTGACTATCATATTTTGAAAGTTGAGAATCGGATGGCCATAACAGTGGCGTGCTTAAGCCACTTTCTAGTGAATAAAGTTATGGGTGTTTCCACTATTAACCACAGCTACCACTTTGTGGTTCTTGATGTAACCTAGATGTTTCAAGGTTTTTGGGGCTTAATTACCAATAAAGCATGAAGAGAGACGGTGGTTCTTCTTGGTCGACTTCAGTCTCGAATTCTTCTTTCATTAGAGGAGTTTGGTCAACAACCTCGAACTTAGGGGTTTTAGCTTACATAATGTTTTCTTTGGAATGGGTAGGATCAATCACATCAATTTGAAATAACTAATGTTCTTTACATTTATTACCCAAAGCATACTTTTCGTCACAATTATAGCAGAGTCAACTTCTTTGTTAGTTTGTCATTTCTACTAGAGACAACCTATGTACTTTCAAAGGAGGAGAATGAATTATGCTTGAGGAATTGAATTGTGTAGCACATGCGTGGGGAATGGAAGAGGTTTTGTTGGTTTGTGCATTTATCATTGTCTCTAGTTCTAAATCCCTTTGAAATGCCTCCAATTAGGTAGCAGAGTGTTGCATTCTAACTTGTGCTTAAATCTCCTCCTTGAGGCCACTAATGAAACATTATTTTTAGAAAGAATATGTTAAGTTCTATGTACAAATAGATAATTGCTCAAAGGCTGAGATAAAGTCTATGACTAAGCCTATTTGGCGTAACTTGGTAAGTTGCCCCAAATAATGAGTATCTTGCATGTAATGGTTATGTATATCTTTAACAAATAAAATCTAGGGGATGTAGCACCCATATGATTTTTATGCCACTCCCATCATTGCCACCATTTTGGATCCAGACATAAGACCCACACCCTAATTTTCATCATATCATCAGTAATGCCATGAAGGGAGAAGTAGTGTTCCATCTAGGTGACCATCCTGATGGGTTAGAACCATCAAAATTGTTCAAGTCTACTTTAGGAGTGTTATTGTCCATGGATATGGGTTATGGCTATTAGCACATGAAGGGGTTTGTTGGTGGATAAATAGTTCTGAGTGAGATGTTCCTTCTTGGTGAAGCTCACTATGTTGTGTATTCCAAGGTAGTTCTTCTAAGATGCCATGATATGTGACCTGAGCCAATGAGTCATTTATACTTTCCAACGTCTGATCTAACTTCTTATCCAACTTCTGATCTATCTTGCATACTTCCTCTCAAATTTGCTGCATCTTGTCATCGTTTGCATGGATTTTTTCTTGAAGAGTCTTTTATTGTGCTTCTAGGGATTCAAACATTGCACCATTAGAGGATGTGTTCATGTTGTCTAGGGTCTTTAAATATGGTCTATATGGATAAGGATTGTCCACCAAGGGATGGTTAAGTGAGAGTAAGGTTTACAGGGTCCTGAAAATGAGGGAGCATCGAGTATTATAACTCCTTAATATATGTGCGAGGTCCAATAATTGTACTCAACCCAATATCTTAGACTACTAGCTAAGGAGGATTGACCATGCCTTTATATGTACTATTCAACTATCCAAGTACAAGAGAGTGATTTCCCCAAGTGTTGTTCTCATTTTACTATAGCATTAAGACAATCAATTAGTTTATCTAAAGTAGGTTTTAGGTAATACCTAGGGGAAGTTCGATATACACAAGGGTACTTGGAAGTCAAATTATGTATAGAAGTGTTGTTTGATGCAACACTACCCGAAGGGGTACCAACTTAGGTTACAAGGATGTCCAACAATGTGACTTAGTAACACTTGTATTTTATGTGTGTATGCTTCCCCAACCTTAGGTTCACCCATTAAATGACAAATCTATGTTTTATTTAAAAAATACTAGAACATGCCTCTAAAAATAAATGGAGCTCGCTAACCCCATAAAGATCTCTTCAATCACCCCCAGATGGGGGTGACACCATGCCTTCCAACACTCGGGGCTTAGCTGACGAGGAACAGTTAGTCATGCTGCCGCACTCCATGCATTGGTTGCATCCCTCACCAAAGATGACGATGTTTAACTCCTCCAACAAATGTGTCATTCTCACGTCTAAGGAGTGGTACAACTACGTCAGTGAGCTGATGGCTTGAATTAACGGGAATGTGGTTTTATGTTGCCGCATTAAGTCCACAGGTAGCTCGTCATTCTCCTTCCTTATCGCACTTGTTCCTCTCCGTCATTCTACTGTGTTCCACTGCAACATCCCTGGTGCAGTCTCCTGATACCACCCTGCCTCCTGTTTATCATCCCATAGTCTCCATCATGCCGCCTAGGTGAAGAGGAACGCCCAGACGGGCACGTACTAGCATAGGTGCTACCAGTTAGCGAGCTATCCCCTTCAATGCCCAAACCAGCTTCGAAGGCTATGATCTTGAAATTCTTTCCTCTCTACGTCTTCTGGTTGATGACTGGGAAGATGAGATCACAGGATCCCTTTCAGCTACCAATCGAACTACAGAGTGCATGAGGAATTTCTGGGTCGTGAAGAATTTGTTGGTTCGCCTCATTCTTCATTCCACCACCCCGCAAATTTCAACCCCTATTCCCGATGAATTTCCTACGGCCTTGGATCCTCCCACTCCCTCCGTTACCCTGACCCCCCCACTGCCTTCCCTCCTGTTGACCATCCCGTGGCTCCTATGGATGTTGTTCCCCCGCCACCTCCACCACATAGAAAATTTTCCAGCACCTCCACTGGAAAATCCACTTCCAATATGGAAGTCTAGAGGAAGTCGGAACCTCTTTGGTTAAGAGAGCCACCCCCAACAGCGAGGATGCAATGAGCAACAACGAGGATTCCAGCAGCAGAGAGGAGTCTGGAAGAAATGAAGAGGACACATGTAGCAAGGATCCCGACCACAACAGAAAGAGCGACCCTCCAGGAAAGCAGCTGAGTAAAGGATTTGGGACTCCCATCATTGAGGAGCCCTACACAAAGTTATAGGACATGTTTATGTCTCGGGATTTTTCTTTTTTGTCAAAGATTTTGGAAATTGGGTTATCCAAATATATGATTACTATGCTTTTCCTAATTTCTTCTGTAAACATTACAAGCTACACCTTGTTAGGATCTGTTTTCCCTCTCTAAGGGAGGATCATTATGACTCTTATTGTCTGATTTTCCTATATGGGCAGACTGATCTCTTCTTTTTGCTTCTTCCTATCTGCAGGACATATACACAGTTTTGTACTACTACTTGTATCACTATTTTATTTCAATAGATTAGCTTCTGAATTCACAAAAGAAGAGCTCTTCAATCACAAAAAAAAACTTATAAATTTAGGTTTTTGAAGCCAAGATTTTGAAATAGGCACAATTTCTTGTAAAAACTTGATATGCAGACGATCTTGAAGATTTTCTAACTTTGAAATTTTTGCATGTTGGGCCAGGATAGAGCTAAAGGAAGAAACTGAAGTGCAAGTGCAAAAGGAAAAGCAAGTGCGCAACGGAGGGAAAGCAGCTAAAATACAGAAAGGAAGCGCAGAGTAGAGGAAGTTGCAACGAGGAAAAGAAAACCTAGAATTGGTGGAAGTGTGGCAGGTAGAAGAGTAAAGGTTGAAAGGCAACAGGTCAAGAAGGACTGCAGGTGCTCGAGTCGGTGGAAGACTAATGGACAATTTTGTGGCTAGTTATGGCCAGTGTTAAATGCATTAAAGGAAATTTGGTGACTAGGTATGGCTTGCCATTAATGTAATAGAAGATATTTTGTGTCTAGTTATGACTATAATAACGGAGCTGTACTCAGTCGACCCTGCACGGTCTTGTAAAAACTATAAATAAGAGGAACCCTTTCTGTATAAGAGTTAGCTTCATTATGAGTTGGCAGTAGTAGAAGTATTTTGAGGAAATCAAAGAGGAGTCTGATAGTAGTAGGTTGTTGAGCCACGGATCTGCAGCTGAGTGCGCAGACCATTTTGTAAGAGTCAATCTGCAGCTAAGTGTGCAGATAGTAGAATAGAAGAGTTGATCCAGGATGTGTGCAGATTAGTAGGAGTAGAAGAAAAGCATAAAAACCTAGAGAGCATGAGATCAAGAAGAGTCTGAGCTATAACTTACATATCTCAAAATAGTCTGTAAGTTATAGACTGCAAGGTGCCATATTTTTCTCATGCCAGATGAAGAGCACCTTGGTGGTTTTTTACCCAGATGGCTTTCCACGTTATTTCCTATGTTGATGAATGTTGAATGTTTGATTATCTTATATTATTTATAGTTATTTTGTGAATGAATATCGTAATACTAATAAACAACAGTAAATGAATGAATGACTAAAGCATTGTCGAGCATTGTATATTGTTCATGTTAAACTATTGATTAAGTTGTAATATTGGTGCATCGTTGTCATTTACATTTAAGGAATCAGCTGCGTCGCATATTTGCACCAATTGTTAAGTTGACAAGGATAAGGTTATGTCGCACACCGACTATGTCGCACTATTGCGTGACTATTGAGTAGTAAAAGACTCCATCCTTCCGACTCTGTCGAGCATCTTGGCCGCGCGCCAAGGAACTGTAATCCCTCATCAATTGTGGAAACATGTTTTGGCAGTTACACATTAAGATATCTCAGGTGAGACTGCGCCTGCCTCGCAGGTGTTGCCGACTGAGCTTGCTCCATCAGGACGATGTCTTGGGGTGTTTTGTTGGTATTGTGTTGTTGTTGAACCTGGGTCACGAGAGTGGGGAAAACTAGGCCAACAAATGGTTATGTTGCCAGGACCCTTAATCATTTGACCCAAGGGAAATGTTGTGGAATCTGACAAAGAAGGAGATAGAGGATTGGTTGGAGTCTAAGACGCTAACATTTGTGCAAGAAGAGAGCGCAAGATTGCGGTTGAGCACAGAAAACTGGTTAGACCGGTACATATACTCTAATATTCACGAGATATTTTTTGTAGAGTTCCCTATTGTGTTGCATGAGTGGTTGCCAATATCAATGACTTGACAGAAAAATTTCCAGAGAAGAGAAGCGGTCGAGTGGAGTGATCAGTTGATTCCCGAGATAACCAGTGTAAGTAACCCCATCTCTAGAGTTGATGATTTTTGGGTCGACAGTATTTTGCAAGGGTACATTACTAAGTTTACAGTAGAGACGATAACCACGAAGAAGGTACTTATTGTCTATAAGTACGTGGATAAAGATGCTCGTCTATGAGAAGGGTATTTTGCAGTTGAGTAGTTAAGTCGCATATCTAGAGGAGGGGATGTGTCGCGAACGACCTGTAGAGAAAATGGGAAATGGTGAGTTGAGATGTTCCTAGGAAGTTCAGAACCTGAACTAGAAGCTAGATTCCTAAGGAGTGGAAGAATATTTCGGTCAGGAAAGAGAAGAAAGACAATAGGAGGTAGACGGACTCCTAGTCTGTTCGAAGAAAATGAATACGAAGTTGAGTCGTGGCTAGACAAAGGATCTTGCAATGAAGAGGAAGACTATAGGTCAATTTCTAAAGGAGTAGAAGAATCTGAAGAATCTGCAGAGACACCAAGATTAGGACACATCTACACCACGCTTGGAGTATCGCCAGAGGTAAGGTCTAGAGCCTCATCTCCTGAAAGAGTTGTTAATATTGATAGTGCTAGTACTGCGACTAGCGCGTAAGGAATTCCACCTCCATTAAATTATTCATTAGATAACCCCGACGCCAACTCAATGGTTGGGGATGATATTAGATTACCCACATTCAATGGGAATGGAGAAGAATATCCAAAACAACACTGGTTTCTTTTTGAAGTTGTTTGGATGGTTCACCAATTCATAATGCAGAAATAAAGAAAGCACAGATGATCACGACTTTGCAGGGTCGCGTGTTGGACTGGTTTATGAATTTCTACATAGTGTCAGTAGGAACTCCACAGAAGACACTTCATGAGATCTAACTTGCGATGATCTGTGAGTTATCGACGAAGTCCATAAGGGATTTCGATTAGCAGTTTAAAACTTTGATGGCCAAATTTAGTTTCTAGATGTTGGACGTACAACATAAAGAGTGGTTGATTGCTGTGTTATTACCACACATTCAAGCTCCTTTGATGCAACATAAGATTGTGTCGCAGACAGAAGCGCTAGAACTAGCGATGAAGTTGGAATCCTCACCAATTGGAGATGGTGGTGCAGGAATGATGCAGATTCAGTCGCAATTGGATAATCTAATAGTACAGCTTCAGGACATCAAGAAGGGTAAAGAAGCATGTGAGTACTTGTGGTGCACAAGATGTTGAACGAATGGACACACTTAGGATAATTGTCTGTGGTACATGAATTATATTTCATCGGGTGCACCAAATCCATTGAATAACGATGGGCTACCTTGGTTCCACATATGCCAGACTAGAGGACATCGCGACGAGGATTGTCTATACTTACAGAAGATTGTAAGTACTTCGACCAGTCTTTTCTGTAAATTTTGCAAAAAAGTAGGGCATGATGAGAAGGATTGTAGAGCATACCAGCTCCTGAAGGAGAATACAATAGACACTTACTTGGTGAAGAATGAAGGGCAGGATCAGGCTAAACAGGCACAAGCACACTACCATCCTATGCATTTCCCACATAACCAGTGTCAGAATTAGTATCAGCCACAATATGCACCTCAGAATCAGTATGCACCACAAAATCAATACCCATAGAAAGCAACAACACCCTCAGGGAAGGGGGGGTGGAAACTTCAGAGGAAGAGAAGGAGGATTTGGCAGAGGAAGAGGTCAGGTTACATGTTATAATTGTGGACAGTCGGTACATTACACTAGAGATTGCCAGGATCCTACAAACATGTTCATATTGCAAAGCGCGGGACCATAATGTGGAGCAATGTCCTCAGTTGGTTGCGAAGTGGCAAGCTCAGACTGTTACAGGTCTTATCCCTACGCAGAATCCCAATCCAAATCTGAACCTAAATGTTCAGATGATTGCTGCTAAGTTGAGAGAGCCAAGCGTTGGTGGCATAACACGAGGAGGTGTTGCGACTGGAGCCAATCAAGATATCCCACAAGAACAGCCGTAGGCGTGACCTGCTATGCAGAAGAAGATACCATTTGACATTCAAAAATACAAGCAAGTATTTTTGGACGTGCGAGCAGAATTTGTACCCCAGAACAACTCTCGACATCAGCTGAATTCAGGGAGATTCCTGAACGCTTCCAACGACTATTCTAGAGGCCGATTCCGAAAAAGGTTAGTAAGCTCAAGTTGTTTCTATCAAGTTGTTTAGCACTAATTCAAGATAAATATGTTATCACAGAACTACAAGCATTGATAGAAGAAACCCCAGTAGAGTCACAACCTGAAAGGAAGGTTAAACATGTCAATAAGAAATTCAAAACGGGGCGCGAGTTAAGAATGATTGCATAGATAGGAGACTATGGCATGGATTACATCATTCTAGATCAGGGGGTTAGACGTCAATATTTTGATGCAACAGACCTGGGAGAGCATGGGAAAGCCACGTTTGGACTGGTCCCCTGTCTAGTTGCGACTTGCAAATCAGGCGAAGGTCCTACCAATTGGTAGGTTGAGTCAAGTACCTGTCGACATTGAGGGGTTGTGCACATTCACAGACTTTGAAGTCATTAACATTGTCGACGACACAAACCCATATCCCACGCTTCTGGGGATAGATCGACCCATAGATAATCACACCATTATAAACTTTAAAAAAAGGATCCTATCATTCGAGGATGATGAGATGAGGGTAGTGTCTCCCATTGATCCACAAGAAGGACAGAGGTATATCGAACCTGTCAATAGTGAAGGGCAGGGTGACTATGTAGACAATATCTATAATGTTAGTGCTTTAAAAGATGATTATGTAAATACTACAATGGATGGAAACCACTAGCTCGACAAGTGCTAGTTCCTGTACATCGGATTCTGGAGAGGCCTTAGAGAATTGGAAAAACAGATTGCATGAAGTCTCTATGAGGCGATGCGCCAATGTTACCTGATCTGTGCGACGAGTGGAAAATCAGTTGAGGGAGTTACCCACATATGAGGTCTTTCCTAATCTTGTGACCTTCCTCAGTATGTTTGAAGGACCGGTAATAGAGCCACAACGCTTATATGTGTTGGACTATGTATTGAAGGCTACGCCTGCCAGATGGTGGGGTACGCATAAGCAATCCATATCAGAATGGACACAGCGCAAAATATTGCGGGAAGTTAGATTCGGTGAGGAACTCACAGTCATGAGTCAGAAGTACACAGGGCTGTTGAACCCTATTGAGCACCTTAATCAGTGTTGCACAACATTTTCAGACTACCCGCGACAAGAGTGGGTCCATCATTTCATTCATAAATTGGAAATGACACCAAGAAGCTGGTATACATCCATGGAGTTGCGACGAGGAACTCAGGATTGGGACGAGATGGTTACACAGTTTGTGCACACCTTTGCATTTGTTGATTACCGACCGATAGTAGATACTGCGCTTCAGATGATCAAGGAAAATATATTTGATGAAATCCATGTTGCAGTAGCAAGTTCCCATCAGTGCAGTGTGACCATCCAGTAATGGATGGCCTGATACGATATGGCTGGAGAACCAGATGATGATCCGACTAACATAAACATACTAGACTCGGAGGGTATGTGCAAAGTCGAAGGAAGTGGTGTTTCGAGTGACCAGTTCCTCAAGCCACTAAAAATCAAGAAAGTCAGGATTGGCTAGTCGAAGAACCTAAAGTTCGTCAATATAGGATATTAATGGGACGATGAGACGGTATCAAAGATCACAGACTTGATGCATGAGTTTCATGACCTATTCCCTACCAACTTTTCAGAGATGAAGGGAATAGTGGGAGATTTGGGAGAAATGAAAATACCCCTGAAACCAAATGCCAAGCCAGTCAAGCAATGACCTTATAGGTTGAATCCAAGGTATAAAGAGAAGGTAAAAGCTGAATTGGATCGCATGATCGATGCATGAATCATTGAACCTATTGAGGAATTAGAATGGATCAGCCCTATAGTGATCTAGGATAAGAAGACAATAGGCAAAGTCAGGATTTGTGTCGACCTGAGAAAACTGAACGACGCATGTCTGCACGATCCATTCCCAACACCGTTTACAAATGAAGTACTTGAAAGCATCGAAGGGAAAGAGATGTATTCATTCACCAACGAATTCTCTGGTTATCATCAAGTTAGAATCACGAAGGAGTATCAACACAAAACGACCTTTGTCACAAAATGAGGATACTACCAGTATACGGTAATGCCCTTTGGACTCAAGAATGCACCTGTATTTTTTCTAGAATAGTAGTATCTTCTTTTAAAGATTCCATACATAAATTTCTTGAGGTCTACTTTGATGATTGGAATGTATTTGGTCTAGTAAGAGATCACATTGAGAGTCTGCGCATGATGCTGAGCCATTGTCGCTAGTATTAGATTGCGCTTAATTCAAAGAAATGTATTTTTTGCACACCATTTGGTATGCTGTTGGGACATGTTGTGTGTTGGATGGAATTTTGGTTGACCTAGCGAAAGTTGTGATTATCCTTGACTTGCTTCCACCTACATTAGTCCTGCAACTCAGATCATTGTTAGGACAAACATGCTATTACAGAAATTTCATCAGAGGGTATGCAGAGATAACTACAGCTATGGAGAAATTGTTGAAGAAAGATGCAAAGTTCCAGTGCACGGAAGCTTTCCAGGAAAGCTTAGATAAATTAAAGAACAAAATGGCCATCGCACCAATACTGGTATTTCTTGACTGGAAGAAGCAGTTCCATGTCCATGTCGACGCGTCGTCCATTGTGCTCAACATAGTCTTGACACAACTAGGTGAGGGTGCGCTTGACCACCCTATTGTTTTTGCTAGCAGAAAACTGTCAACGACAGAGAAAAATTACACGACGACAGAAAGAGAAGGCCTCGCCATGGTCCATGCATTGTAGAAGTTCCGACACTACTTGTTGGGTGGAAATTTTAAAATGGATGCTGATCATTCGGCCTGAAAATACATGGTCAACAAGCCAGTGTTGGGGGGGAAGATCTGTTGATGGCTTCTACTGTTCCAAGAATTTGACTTTGAGGTCATTGTTAAACCTGGTCGACTAAATGTGGGCCCTAACCATTTGCCGAGAATAGAAAGTGGTGAAAAACCCACCAGCCTGGAGGATAATTTGCCCGACGCGCAACTGTTTGAGGTCACCATGATGGATGATCATAATAAGGAGTTTAACGCTATCATCCACCTCCTGAGTACAAGATATGCACCTGAAGGGTTCACCACTACATAGAAGAAACATTTGGTCATTGATTATACATTAATCGTGGGACACCTATACAAGATGGGCCCCGATGAGATATTGCGACAGTGTGTCTTTGATTATGAACGATATTGGGTAATGAGTTAAGCACATGTCGGTGTCATAGGAGGACATTATGCTGGAAAGGAAACTATGCGTAAGATACTACAAGATGGCTTATGGTGGCCAACTATACACATGGATACTAAGACCTTATGTCGGTGCTATGATATTTTTCGGAGGACAGGAAAGCCATCGAGACGCGACAAGATGTTGCTTGCATCATAGATAACCCTTTAAGCATTTGATAAGTGGGTCATTGATTTCGTTAGACCGACCAGTCCGCTCGAAAAGAGGACAGATGCACGCTACATTATCACTGCGACAGACTACTTAACTAGACGGGCTGAAGCCACACTTGTTAAGGATTGTACCACTGCGACTGCGGCGAAGTTCTTATTTGAAAATGCGGTGACCATATTTGGCTGCCCAAAAAATTTTCTCAGCTACCAAGGTACACATTTTGTTAACAAAATGATTGATGAGCTTACTGTAGATTTCCATATTCAGCATAGAAAGACGACACCCTACCGTCCTCAGGTGAATGGAACGGTTGAAGCATTCAACAAGATTATGAAAAATGCATTAACCAAGGTATGCAATGCACGCCGAGATGATTAGGACCAGAAATTTTTAGCTGTGCTATGGGCATATCGCATGGCTTGTAAGCGGTTGATAGGGCACGCTCCATTCAAACTGGTTTATGGACAAGAATATGTTGTGCCAATGGAGTATATTGTGTCAAGCCTAAGAATTGTCGCACTGACAAAATTGACTGATGGACATGTCGTCGCGCAAAGCTTGTCCCATCTCGTCCAGAAGGAAGAAGAATGCTTCGTAGCAGGATTCCATCAAAACATAGAGAAGCAAAGGCTGAAAGCATGGCATGATCACCATATCAGGACTAAGCAATTCAAAGTCGGAGGACTTGTTTTGTTGTATGACAACAAATTTTTGAAGCATACAGGGATGCTGAAGATGCATTGTCTAGGACCATATGTGGTCGCACATATCACTAACGCAGGTGTAGTAAAACTACACAAGCTAGATGGAATGCCATTCGCAGGAATGGTCAATGGTATCCACCTAAAACCTTACTATGATGGCTGCGACATGCCTGGGTAAGGCAGGAATATGAAAGACAAAAACATTGAGAAAAGAGGAAAGGACACTGTTATGTCGCATGTCTGTGAAAAAAGTGTGTAAATCGTAGCAAGAGCGGGAATGACAACTTGCTGTAATTAAACCACGGATACCCGAAAATATTTAGGCGGTTATGACAACGAAGTGTCATTAATTCGACAAGTTCGAGGAGAATGACAACGTGTTTTTTGGTGCCATCCGTCATCCTCACCATAACTACCCTGACAAGTACAGATCAGAACTCGAGTATGTGAGTTAATGTTGGAATGCGTCGAATGGGAATCCCATGTGATCAACAAGACATCGATTTTCCATCGAATGATCACATGCAAGACGGGAGCATCCCTATAAATATGAGACTTCATCGACAATAATCCCTTTACATGCAAATAGAGAAGAAGAGTGAACCAGAGTTTCAGATTGAGAGAGTCAAATTTAATGGTCATTTCCATTTCCAGCACTAGTGAATAGTCAGATGTTACCATCGTCGTGCCTTGCTCGATAAAAGAAGAGATCACTTCAACGGAGGTACACCAAGAATAGCAATAAGAATAAACAATGGCATGAACAGCTCAGCGGATAGCTCCTCTGGTTGGTTCGACTCCTGTTTAAGCCTATGGTTCGGGCTATACGTCTACCCTGGTTCAAAATCTACCTGTTAATCCACCAATTGCAGGTCCACGACTGTTTGTGCTGCGGAGAGACATTCTGGAATCGTCAAGGCCTCAAGTCAGGCTACCAAAGTCATCGAAGAAGCATAAGGCCGATGAGGATATACCTATTGAGGACATACCTATGGAAGAAGCACCAGCATTGCCACCATGCAGAGACGAGAATGCCACCATAGAAGAGCGAAACCTCTTACCGCCCTATGTTCGACCAAGGAGAGCAGATGCGCCTGAAGTAAAGCTTCCAACAAAAGCGTGCTCCTCCTTGGTGGAACCCCAGATCCCTACTGGAGTGCCGCTATTGATGAACATAATTCCGAAGCTGATCAAATTGCAGTTTGAATACATTGATGCCCAGAAGTAGGCGGACCTGGAAAGAAAGAACTGCATGGTCATGACTCCAGGTGTGCCGCCTGAGCCGCAGTTGGTAGTACCAATGCAATGGGCTTGTGGTGTTGAAAGCACATGCCTGCTGAGCTTGCTGATAATGCCACATTTTGGTCGAAGTACGCAGGTAAGCACGTATGTGAAACAACTCCTAGTCTGATTTCATGGAGGATACCTATGGCTCGATAAGCCATATTCTGTTGATATTGAGCTCATTTCGTTGATAACGGGTCTCCCGTGCCACTGACATGACCCTGAGCCATATCTGCGTGCAGACAGAGATACGACGAAGATGAAGCAAAAATATGACCTCCAGCGCGCAAATAGAGGATTTCTCATTTCCTCTATTACTGTCAACATGGTGAGGTTCGCCGCAAAGATTTTTTCTTGCAAGCTACTGTGCAAGATGCAGCCCACGGAGTGCACCGCCGGGATGGTGGAACTGGCAGAGCAGTGCACAGAAGGCGTCATTTTCAATTGGTCGCAATACTTGTTGAATGAGCTGCTCGAGGATGCTGAGCAAGCGTAGGAGGAACCTAAGACAAAATTACACTATTCCTGGTTCCTGATTTTAATTTCTTTTATGGTTTGGTCAAACCCACCAGATTACCAGCCGCAAGATGTCCCAGTACTTGGCCATGGTGACAGGTACCAGAACCTCGAGGAGGACAAGGAAGATAAGATCTGATAGAAGGACAATAACATAGTTTTATTTCTGCATGGGGAGGCACTCAAGTACGTAATCAAACAACAACATACACTGCGCGCGACGACAGTCAATAAGTATGCGTCCTTCATAAGCTTCGAGGCTGGTGTCCACAATGTTATCTTGGAACCGCGGCAGGATCCCGCAAATAAAGTGTACCCAACCCCTTTTATGATTTCTAACTTGGATGTGGAAGCATTCATACAGGACTGGCCTAAGGAATGGCGTGTCTCGATCGACGTTGAAATGAACCAAGGCAATAAACAGGGAAATGGCCAAGGCAATAGCCAAGGGAATGGTCAAGGAAATGATCAAGGCGAGGAAGAAGGCAATGATGGGGCCGACGGGGAAGGAAACTAGTCGAAGGAGGAAGACAAACACGATCATGACAGTGAACAACACATTGATGAGGATGATGGAGAAGACACGCCTACTGATGAGGATGTGTGGAACCAACATAGAGCATAGGAACAGGAGCGCACACATGTGCGCAAGAAACAAAAAGCTGATAAAAAAACTAATACAGTTAGCTTAGATAAGGAGAACATTGGCTTGCTTGCAAACACTATCGCAGAAGTAGCAAAGAACAACCTTGAGGGTCTTAGTACACAGCAGATGCAAGTGGCCAACAAGCTCGTCGAGCATGCTAATAGGCTCACTAAGGCTATTAATGAAGTAAAAACCGCAGTCGAAGCTGAGACATATGCCGTTGATCCTGGTGATACATTAGTTGCGCCACTATTGTTGCCGCCCTCAAGCTCGAATTTAAGGTGCAGGCATTAGAATCAGGAACGCCGGAGTATGATGATGTTATCCAGGCGATGGGGACATTCTCGCTAGACTTCTCAAAGCTAGCATTGGCCGAAGTATATGTTGTTCATCATGTAGCCACGACAAAAATCTGCAGCAAAGAAAATGTTGTTGCTTACCAGGACACAAAGAAGACAAGTAAGGAAAAAGAGCGTAAGGTCCTCCTAACAGAAAAGGAGCAAGAGATTGAGGCACGAGAGAAAAGAAGGCTTGCACTAGCTGAAGCCATGAAAATCATAGTCGCAGAGTTCCCCGTGGAAGAAGGTTGGGAAGATGAAGATGCAGTCGCAAAGGTTGGTTGGCTATCAAGGATTGCGGTGGATCTCAAAAGACAGCTAGAAGAGCTTCAAGCATAGTAACACCTAAGAACACCTCCTGGGGTGTTAGAAGAGCACAGGAAAACAACATCTGATGTTGTTGATCGGATTAAGGAGGGGGAAAATATCTGCACAAAAGCAATCAACGTCGTCTCTGGGATGTGGGAATTGCTTTTGGAAGATGAGACAACGACAAAGTTTGTAGAGGATGAGACCTAAAAATTACGACGGTTAAGGAAGAAGTGAAAAAGCTGCCCATCAAAGAAAAGATTGCCAAGGTAATGGAGTTGAAGCAATTCCAGCAACAAGTCCAAACTCTATAAGATCAAGAGAGGAGAATAAATGAAGAAGTTATGGAAAAGCAGACATAAGCCGAATGGGTTACAAGGCTCCTTCAGCCTATACAGCAGAAGCTCTATGTCACATACCCCAATTTTGTAAAATATTGTTAATTGTTTTAATTATATTTCCTAAGACATTATGTTAAATTTAATGCTAAGTAGGAACTGATGACTCAGCAGAGTCAAAAGAAGTGGAATGTAATTCTGAATATTTTATTATTAATAAATAAAAATGGAGACAACAGCATGGAAGAGCTGTTAATAAGAGTGTACTGGTCAAACTGGTGGAAGGAACTAGGTGGAGGGAAAAACACAAGTGGCATCATCCTCAAACACTTCCTATGTTGCAGGTGGCAACTTCCCTACATTTGTGGTCATGATCCCCCAAGAAAGTGGGATCAAAGCAGGTGGCTCAATAAATGACAACTAACCCAAAAAGACCTAGGCAATCTTTTAAAAGTACCCAATGAATAGAGCTGAGGTTGCTCAGATATTTTTCCAGAGGAGAATCATTCAGGAGGAATGCTATTCAGGGAATTCATTGGGGAAAAAGGAAAAATAGTAAGGGAGGTGTTCTGAGAGAAATTATGCAGTAACTTGGTCTGTTACAGCTTGTAAGATGGGAGAACTTACTGATAAGTTCAGGATTGGTACTAAGTCTGAAGAGTGGGACTTGATTATTGCTGCACCTAGTTCCAGCCAGGGAGACCAAAGCAAGCTCGAGGGTCCTGAGGAGTCGCTGTTTGAGCGCTCTCCAGGAGTTGGTAGGGAGGAACGGCCTCCCATTGCTGTTGTTGTCCAGGTTCAAGAACAGGTTCTACCATCTATTAATATTTTGTTTCTATTTATATATCTATGTATGATTGAATGTCATGTTTGTAGCTGACGATGTAAAGATTTAGATGGTTTAGTAATGAAATTGTTTTTAGATTGTTTACTAACATAATCTTTGATGAAAAACAAAACACCCCTGTGTTTTTTTTCATCTGGAGGGACCAGACTGTACTCCAGCGTAGGGGTGAATTTATAAATAAAGATGGTATGATAAAAATGCAGAAAAGAATATTAATAGAAATTATAGTATATTTCTTTTATTTGATTGTTAGAAGGAATATCTTTTATACCAGTAGTAGTGTTAAAACCTGATTTAGACTGTCAGCTTATTAGAAACAGGGAAGAAGTTGTATTATTTACTGACAGTAGTTACTATCAGTAATCTCATTGTTTATTTGAAATTCAAATGAAGAACATAATAGTTAACTAGAGTAGGAATCTTAAATCAGATAAAGATGCTTCACAGTCTGCTTCTTTCCAGATTTTAACTACTACAAGTATAATATTCAATCGAAGGAAGAATAGCTAGAATCTCTATTTACTTCTACAGGTACTTAGTTAATAGCAGAATTTACTTTTGGAAAGTAATATATGTTATTCATTCATTTCTGTTCTACTTAGTTAAGCTTAAACAAAAACATACAACTGCTAACCTATACTATTTAAGATGTTAATAGTGTAGAACATAGTTAGTCTTTTACATTCATTTATAAATATTAAATTGTAACATAAACCAGACAATAAAGAATACAGAGAGTATGTCTACAAAGTATTTAATACAGTAAGTATAAGAACACGATAACAACAGGTTATTTTATTCTATCAGTATAAATAAACAAAGAACAAATTACTATTTCCCTATATACTTACAAAAGAAACTAAGCATAAATAACAACAAAAGTAATAGTACTCCAGGTAGGGTAACAATGTTATTATAATAAGTAATAGTTACTATCCTATTAATTACTTCATAAAGATAGTATTATTAGGTAATTAGAGTAATACCTTAACCTATTATTGTAAACCAGAATTAGAATATAGATTCTGTACTTAAGATTTACTGACAGTTACATAATAATTTCTTTAAAAAAAAGGGAACAAATCCAGCCATTATATTCTAAAGGGTAATAGTTCTAAGAAATTACTTTTTCTTTAATAATAAAATAAGTCAATATATAAAAATTGTACATGAAACCTTAGCATTTAATTATAAAAATACTACAGGTAAAAAAATCAAGTATTTTATCGCTCAGGATAAAATCAACAGTGTAGAATGCTCGACCTATCGAGCTTAACAATTATCATAAGACATAAATTAAAACTCCCAAAATATTCAGAGGAGCAATATAAATTTTAATGATAATTTTTTTTAAAGAGGCTGTAAATCTTTCTTGAAACTGTCAATTTAGGGTAAAAACCCTTCTAATCCAAAATACAACAGAGTTAACAACTGTGAAGTCCAGTTCAATAATTTTTACTCACGGCCGTAATGAAAAATCCACAGAGGGAGGATTTCATAGCTTGTTCTTTATATATATAAATACTGTATTACAAAACAAGACAAAATGTACACTCACGGCCGAAGCCGGAGGACCCTGCATTAAGCAAGGGTTTAACAACCTTTAAAAACAATAAAACAAATAACCAGGATAACCAAAACCCACAAGGGATATTCAGGCCGCGACGACCAACCCATAAGATCCCATAAGGGTTTGTACAAGGTAGAACAACCATGGAAAGTCCAGGGCTTACTGTGACTTTCAAGTCGCCGCAACCTCGTACCCGCTACGTAGAGAGAAAGAGACATGTTATACCTGCAAGTTCATCACACATCCTATTGTTAAATATGATATATTAAATGTAAAGAGTTATATAAACAAGGAAATGTGCAATAATAATAATAATACGAATGATATTCTTACCTCAAGCTTAATAGAAATATAATCATCGATAACCAGTAACGCAGCGACTAGCACAAGTAGGAGGTCTGTCATCAACTGCAAAGGAAACGATGTTACAACACTCCATCAACTACTGACAACAGAGAGTTCCAGTTATTCGTCCGACAAGGTAAAACCCTAGAACAACACATAGTATATTGTAAAATTTAAGCCACAACTCTCTGAAATGAGGAACCACCCTCCTATTGGTAAATTGAAGAAGAAAGGGGGGGACTGTTACAGTCAAGGGTTCGGTTTAAGCTAGTAAGGCAACGAAAACCTGAAAGGAGAACAAGTAACTTATGACGAACAACAACACTATGGCATGGCCCTTCGTTGCTGTGCATTCAGACAAGCTAACGAGGGAGGAATAAGCCAAAGACAACAGCAGCACTACTCAGGTGACAGAGTAGCCGAATACTTCGCAGAAGAATGACAAGAGCCCGTAGGCGAGGGAATATTAACGAGCTAGGGTTAGAGATGACTCTTTTTAACCTTATGACACTTGGCCAAAACAAAGCCACGTCTCCATGCAAAATATTTGCACACGGTGGGTATCTTCCCATAGTTATCGATGAGCAATCACGAGGAACGACATTATCAATCATTTGGTTGTCTTCAAAGGTTCTACTATGGTCCTAGCCGAAGTCAACCTATCATTTGGAGCATAATAACAAAGAAATTCGTTAACATATAAACTATGCCTTAGAGCTTACCTTTGTCATAAAGATTTTAACAACCATTAAAATACATTATGGTATATCATGTTTATGCAATGCAATCGAGTTATAACCCTTTGTTCATCGTGGGCATAGTTAACACTACGACATAGCACTGCATAACCTATTATCTCTTACTTAATAATCATTTGATCAAAAGGTTATACTCTATCAAGAGTAGTGAGTTCTTAACCTAACATTTTATACAAGCTTGGAATATATGAAGTAAAGGTTTATAAAAGTTTAAGAGTTAGAAATCATAAACTTGTTATGACATGGCCTTTTTATGACCTCTCCATCTAGGTGCACATGTATTCTTCTTCAACAGTTACAACCTTGATAAAAATAGGTTTCGTAACATTGTTATAGAAGAAAATAAAACACATATGATTGAGTAAGAATAATGCTTACACAAGTATTCAATCGACATCTATATTTTTATTATAAAAGTATACTAATGGTTGATATTAAGAGGTCTGTAGACTCAACTATAGCAATTATCCTATTAATAATGTTAACCCCATTGGTCTTGTTGTATTTATCTAAGTTTGATAAATAAATACAAAAGAAAATAATAACAATTATTTTGACGAATGCATTGCCTAGAATAAATGTTCTTAACCAAGAAATTGTAACATACAAGAGTTAAGCCATTAATCTCTTAACAGAAGATTCACCAACATAATTGTTAGACCTTAAAACTTTTATGTTATGCATTCTTTTAAGGATAGTAGTCCAATAAGAATAGGCCCGTTTTATATATATGAAGGGTTAGGATAAAATCAGTTTACAGTAGGTTATCTATCTGACTAAAGATAAGCTTTAGTTATGCTTTGGATCAATTGTTGTGTAAATAAAACTTTGTGTATCAGCATGAGTATATCTTTCTTAATGAGTAGCTTGAAATACAGATGTAAACCCCTTAAACATCAAAGGTTGAAAATGGTAACAGTGATACGTAAACCCCCTTATTAATATACATTACGATGTAAATGTATTTGTGCACTTTTGAAAGTAAACTATTGATTCTATAACTCTGCCATTTCTTACTCTACTTGTAAGGAATTTTAATTAAGGCCTTTTGACACTTGACAACTATGATAGATATTGGACAGTTCAGTATTCATTAAGAAACATAAATTTACTTCTACTAGAAAGAAGGACAGTTAATGAATTTACCTCAATAAGCATTGAGATTTGCCTAGCATTTATTCTCTTACTGAACTTTTGTTTTGCAACGAACTTGTACTTAAATACTTTAGAATTTCGACAAGCATCAACCGAACTTCTTACCTGCAGTCTGTAAGAACAGGAAAAACTTTTTGCATTAGCTCGAAAGCTAAGTAAGCCCAGTTTTTCATGACAACCCCACCTTGTGGTCGCAAAAAGAAAACAAGTCAGTAAACTGAAAAGAACTGTCCAATAAAATACACATAATGCAACAGGTAAATCAAATAATGATTTTCAGTAACACACACAACTAAATAAATATTTAGTTGACCGCTTTTGTTATTTAGCTGTATTTAAAAATTTTAAATTTTTTGGAAAATTTGGAGTTTTGACACTCTAGCATATAACTCACGTGCTGGAAGATGTATCGTCGAAACATATCAGTTTTGACTGTGTTGAGCAGTTTGAGAAGCAAGCGGAGAAGGTATGCGAATAAATTGCCCGGATGCAAGGAATTGTGAAGGAATTTTAGGACAAGGTTGGTCCTATGGCGTAGCCTGCACCAGAGACTTAAATTTTGCTTAGTGTCTCGGGACAAGCCACATGTGAGTGTTGGGGGCCTGTTGGGACACGATGGAGCTAAAGGAAGAAATCGAAGCATAAGTGCAAAAGGAAAATCGGGCACACAACGGAGGGAAAGTAGGTAAAAGATGAAAAGGAAGCGTAGAGCAGAGGAAGTTGCGACGAGGAAAAGCAAACCTAGAGTCAGTGGAAGTGTGGCAGGTAGAAGAGTATAGGCTAAACGATGACAAGTCAAGAAGGACCGCAAGTGCTCGAGTCGGCGAAAGACTAAAGGACAACTTTGCAGCTAGTTATGGTCTGTGTAATGCATTAAAGGACATTTTGTGGCTAGGTATGACTCATCATTAATGTAATAGAAGATATTTTGTGCATAGTTATGATTGTAATGACTGAGCTGTACTCAGTTGACCCTACACGGTCTTGTAAAAACTATAAATAAGAGGAACTCGTTCTGTGTAAGGGTTAGCTTCATTAAGAGTTGGTAGTAGTAGAATTATTTTGAGGAAATCAGAGAGGAGTCTGATAGTAGTAGGCTGTTGAGTCGCATATCTGCAGCTGAGTGCGCAGACCATTTTGTAAGAGTCAATCTGCAGCTGAGTGTGCAGATAGTAGAGTAGAAGAAACACATAAAAACCTAGAGAACATGAGAGCAAGAAGAGCCTGAGCTGTAAAGACATATCTCAAAATAGTTTGTAAGTTACAGACTGTAAGGTGCCATATATTTCTCATTCCAGATGAAGAGCACCTTGGTGGTTTTTTACCCAGATGGATTTCCATGTTAATTCCTATTTTGATGAATGTTGACTATTTAACGGTTAATGTTGGATGTTTGATTATCTTGCATTATTTATAGTTATTGTGTGAGTGAATGTTGCAATACTGATAAATAACAATAAATGAATGAATGACTAAAGCATTGTCGAGCATTGTGTATTATTCATGTTAATATATTGATTAAGTTGTAATATTATGCGGCATCGTTGTCAATTTAATTTAAAGAATCAGTTGCGTCGCATAGTTGAACCAGTTGTTAAGTTGACAAGGATAAGGTTGTGCCACACGCCGGTTGTGTCACACTGTTGCACCATTGTCGAGTAGTAAAAGACTCCATCCTTCCGACTCTGTTGAGGGCCTTGGATGCGCGCCAAGGGACTGTAATCCCTCGCCAACTACAAAAACATGGTTCTGGAAGTTACACGTTAAGATATCTTGGGTGAGACTACACCTGCCTCGTCGGTATTGTCGACTGAGTTTGCTCCGTCGGGCCGATGTCTTGGGGTGTTTTGTTGGTATTGTGTTGTTGTTGAACCTGGGTCGCGAGAGTGGGGAAAAGTAGGACAAGATTGCACCTATGAGTTTGAATTTTTTTTTTGTGATAGCTTGATATGTTTACTTTGCAATTCCATGGGTTCTACAAAATTTTGATGTGCCAAGAAAAAAAGGGTGATTTTCCCAAAATTTGTTGATTTTGGACTTCTCAAGAGAGAAAACTTTTACAGCTTTCCACACACCCTATATTTCTAATATGAATATAAAATTTGTACTAGAAACACTATGGTCCATCTTCTTTCCAATGAAATTGGTGGAACTCAATTTCTGTATTTCCAACTCCATTAATAACATTTTTACCTAGAACACTCATTTAGGGACAGGCACAAATTATAACATACAGAGGGTTTATGTCCAAATGTATAGTGACCCAAAACCTAAAATTTTGACCCACACTACTTCCTTATGTCCTTGATGTAACTTTAAAATTTCAAACACTAAAACTTCTGAGAAAAATATTTGCAATGAAAATTCAAAGATGACTCTTTTGAAGGAGCCAAACCTTATAGATTAGTGAAAAACTTGAACTTACATAGAGTGTATCTCCAAAATTAAAGCGACCTAGATGTTGAAATTTTGATACACGCTACTTCCATATTTTGTTGTTTACCTAAAAAATGTTAGACACTGAAACTAAGCAAAATAAAATTGGATCAAAGATTCCAATATTATTCATTTGAAAGAGCCAAACCCTAGTTTTAAAAATTCTTCCTTTTTGGCCCAAGAAATATCTCCGGTGCCGCTTGTATTATACTTAAACTTATAATTTAAAACAAACCATAGAAAAACACAAGAGATATAGATAGAATCAAAAAATCTTGCATGAAAGACATTCAAAATAGAGAGCTATGTTCACTTGCCTCTTCAAGGGGGATACCTCCAAGAGAAAATCTCCAAATACAATAACAATTCTTGACAAAGCATTATGTATCTTACTACTCTATATATAGATTCAATAGATAAATTCCTACTTATGGTCTCACTATTAATGAGGACCAATCACCTAAGGGCCTTTATTCTATGAAGATAACCCTTTTTCATCAATAAGTCACTACCGATTAACTATATATTGGGACTTATGGCCTTGCACATTGATAAAGTAAGGGAGTTAGGATAGGAGATGAGAGTGAAACTCGCGATGTTTTAAGACCTTAGCAATATTGAAAATAAAGACACAAATAAATTCCAAAAAGGTTCTTGAAACTTAATAACTTTAGCTAGTAAATCATATAGTAATCAATGCAAGGAACTACTAGGACTAACTAACCAAACAATGTTAAAAGGTTATAAAATAGAGATAAAACTATAATGGAAAATAATCAAGGAGTCTTTCCCAATGGAGTCGCTAGTTGTGTTTAAGGGTATGATCCCCAATGGATTGGGGCTTACCATTGATAGAGCAAACATAATTTAACAATATAATTTTCAAGATTCGTGAGTTATATTGGAAATAACTACTGAAAGAGATGAGAAAATAGAAATACATGTATCAAAAAGGTTGTCCTTAATACATTCTTTGTTTGCAAATTCCAAATCACTCTTCACCAATGCAAGCAATCTTCTAGTAATTTGCACAAAAGGAAACAAACAACTTCCTTAAATATTTATGGTTATAACAATATCAATCATAAGTAAAGAAAATATAGTTATATATTGATCCTAATTAATCTATTAAAAAACCAATTCCACCACCAAACAAGTATTCAAGTACAAAGCAATTAACCGTAGACAATCATATTTGGAGGTGGGGGGAGAGGAAGCAATATCTCCATATGTATTAATAATGAATAACAATTACAATTATACCTAATAATTTTTCCATTGGTTCCTTCATCATTGGGATCTAGATTCTTTTTGCATGGACCACTTATCACTTCAAATCTTACTTCAAGAACTCTTACTGTTCATTAATATGAAAGTCATGAGAGATTTAGGTCCCACCTATTAACAAGTTTATCATGTATAAGAACATGGATTTCCATAGAAGAGGATGATAAAAATTCAAGATGATTCTCTGAATACCTCCAACATAAAGGTGCTTAATTATATTATTGATACTTTTCCAACATTTAGACCATTTTTTAAATACTTCGAAGTTTGTTAAGGTACATGGTAGCGTGAGTTATGCTTCGAAAATATCATGACCCTGCTTGGGAGCATGCATTTAATGTGAGTTTACTACTCCCCCCCCTTTTTATAATGCATGCATGCCTTTCCTGAAGGGAACGAGCATATGTATGCTTCTTTATTTAGAGAGAGGTGTGTGGCGTGCTCATTTCTTGAAGACAAAGCATGTATTCAAGACAAAAAAAATATTTTCTAAGGTATGCCTTCAACGAACTAGATTTATCCAAGTAGTAATGCCATGGCTAAGAAGTCACTAATAGTTAAGAGGACCAAATAACAATATCATATTGGCTAAAGTGAAATCATAAATGCTAGTGTTAAGCCTCACTTCTTGCATATTGTTACAAATTATTACAATAGCAAAGTTTGAGGTTGTCTACTAGTTGGGTAATGTGTCATACTTATAATATCAGTTCGTTGGAAGGGTGTGCCCTATGGGATTGCCCTATATTGCTTAATTAATAAAATTATGGACTAGGGCTATGATTTGTGATATTTCATTTGTATATCCCTCAATATTATGAGGAGGCAAACTTGGTCTCTAACAACTTAGGGATTTATAAAATGATATAGCTTATTATTGTTGGATAAATACCTCCATCTACACTTAGCCATGCATGAATATTGGTTGCCATGCAACAATAATTGATCTTCCTAGCTCCTAGATTATATAGTGCTTATTTTTGCATTATTGGCCCTCCTTAGCCACACATGCACCTCATCCCTATTATTTAGGAGCTAATGCGCCCTCATTCATGATTTTAGGAGTTGTTCTGTTAGTTTCCTTGATTTAAGGTGCCTTGTCCCTAGTCCCACCTAGTTAATAGACCCCTCTTCCAAAATTCCATGAGATTGAGTTAAGTTGAGCTTCTTTGACCACCACAAGTCCCAAATAAAATTATAAAGGGTGACCTTAACCTTTGATGTTGGGCCCTAATTTTTTACTTTTTCCTCACTTAATTTAGGAATAAGGGGCGGTGTTGGAACAATTCATCCACCTAGACTTAGCCATGCATCAATATTGGTTGCCTTGCAATAATATTGATCTTCCTAGCTCCTAGACTATGATTGTTGGCTCCTAGTGCTTATTTTTGTCATTATTGGCCCTCCTTAGCCACTCATGCGCCTCATCCCTATTATTTAGGAGATAATATTCCCTCATGCATGATTTTAGGAGTTGTTGAGTCAATTTCCTTGATTTAAGGTGCCTTGTTCCCAATCTCACATAGTTAACTAATTTGTCTTCCTAGATTCCATGAGATTGAGTTAAGTTGAGCTTATTTGACCACTACAAGTCAGCTAATGTGCCTTCCTCTCCATTTTTCCACTCCCTAGTGCCTCCCTCATGTGCCAACCACCTTCAGTTAACTCGCTCATGTCATCACTGAGCCACTAGTACTTGTCTAAAGATAGATTCTAGTATATCTAAGCCCGCCACGTGTGTTTTTCAACCTCTTTAGGATCATGAATTTATCCTTTGGAAGTGTATTATAAATGTACACTCAATGATAAATAATAATGCATGGAATCCATTCCAATTGTTCTTCAATTATATGTGTCATAGCACATTATTTTCTTCTCTATTTTCTTGTACAATTTCTGTGCGAAGATTTTTTTATTGCCTATGAAATTCTCACAATTATTTAATTAAATATTGTTTGGGATAATAATGTGAAAATTTTGGTTTGCTTAATGTGAAAACAACATGATGTAGCAGCTACAATAAATAAAGGCAAGCATTGTGAAAGAATAGGCCAGCCTGAATGGAAGGTATCTATTTTGTAACATCATTGAAAATGAAACCAATGTTATTCTTTCACATTGCACCATTCTTATTAAATAAATTTTCTTTTTGTTTGGAGGATTTTGCAATTATTAATCAATTTAAAAGACCATATCTCTTCCATAAAATATTGATCATTTCTATCATATTTTGGTTCAACACCATATAATGGTTCAAGGAAGTTTTGATTGGTTGTATTCTAATATCTTTCCTATAATGTGAGAATGTAAATAGAGGAAGATATAATCTCTAAATTTCTTCACATTCTATATGTTTGTTTTCAATAAACTTATCTATAATAATTTGCCTCATCTTTTGTTGTAATTTTTCTTAAATGGGCTTGCATAAGATTATTTAACGGCATGAAATTACAAATTTGGCACTACATGTGACTAAGAGATAGAGGAGGGTATAGGGTAGGCAACTACAAATTATTTCAACTTTTGTCTTATTCTACTTTTGAGATGAGGGTATGAAGCTTGATGATTCATGGATACTGGTGAAAAACCAAGGAACCAATGAAGATAAATCCAATATGTTAGAAAATCACTTGAAATACAAACCAACTCATCCAATAACATTTTTCTCATAATGCATATTTATTGGCTTGATATATTCCTTCTCTCTCTCTCTTTCTCTCTCTCTCTCTCACACACACACATCACAATTGTGGCATTGTGATAACCTTAATGATGGACTCTATATCTTTGTAGTCTGAAATATTCCTTAAGGGGGTGGCAATGTTATAAACATAATAATAGACATAAAAATAACAATAACAATAACAATAATGATAATGATAATAATAATGCAGTTAGGTTAATGAAAAGTCAAATGGCACACAATTCTTCACCTTATGACTAGTCAATGTGTATAAGTACACTGTCATGAGGTTCATTATAATCATCAATATATATATTCGCCTGTCAATCAATAAAAATAGGGATTGTTTCGTACACTAGATTTTCTTTTTGATCCATATTCTGTGTTAGGATACCAAATTCTCTGAAAGATTTAATCTTGATATATAGAGTTGCCATAAGAATAGCATACCATACACACAATAAACATAAGATGTGCCTTGGAAAAACCTAACATGAGGGTGATATCCATGCTCTTCTCCTTTATACTCAACAATAAAATGCAAATAAAGAAATGTGCATTCACTATGGAGTTGGCATGGACACTATGGCCATTGTGGATGCTACATGATATTCTACTTCCTATGTTCTACCTCAATATCCTACTCCCAAATTCTCTACTCAAACATGGAACAACAAACAATACATTAAGAATTGAACCCCTTCGTTTCCTAGCGGCCTAAGATTTAACATAATCTCATAGTTATTTAGGGTTAGGGTAAAAGTTTTTGCATGTGTCAACCCCCATTTGTACCCTCCAAAATATTCCTGAAAGTACTCATGTGAATATATCCACATGTGTGAGTAATGGAAGTGGATGGGGGCATTCAATTGTTATCATGGTGGTCCATAGTATAAGTCAACTTAAGAGAAGCATAACTTCCACATACAAACTCCAATTGAGGTAAGTTTTGCACCATTGGAAAGATATTATAGAACAAGTTCAAGAGTGTAACAACTATGCACACAACATCTTGACCCCAAAAATGGTCATTTAATGCCTCATATTGAATCTAGAAGGTTCTAGAACCCAAATCACCAAATAGGGATTTTCCCATAAAATTTTCCCTACAAGTCAATAACTCCATTTTCCCACACATAAAGTACTAAATTAGACAACAAATTATTTATGGATCACACCTCCCCATTTAGGGAGAACTTTTGTCCTAGAAATATTTTATTGAAGGAGGTGAGGCATTCTACTCTACATTCTCTATAGAGTAGAATTTAGACTTTCCTAGAAGTTGTAATTTCATCCTAACTTGCTAAAGTTCATACCACCCATACCTAGATGTTTTAGGATTATTTTGCAAAATTGTATTTTTCTATAACTTTGCCCAAGATTTGGGTATTATGTCCTCTACGGAAGGTAGGGATTTCTCATTAGTATCCTGGTAGATTGACGCTATGGGAAAAATCACTACCCTTCTCCAACAATTTAAAAGGACCATACTGCAGAGCCTTAATCTTCTTACTAGGACCCTACAGTCATTGCTTGTTCAAATGAAACCAAAATCTATTTCTCACCTTGAATGGTTTCTCAATTCTATGTTAATCATGCTTGGCCTTGTATTTTTCATGTGACTTTTTTAGTGTATCATGTATGTGCAAATGGATCTACCTTAACATATCAATGAAAGTTTCATCCTTCAATGCTTCTCTAGTGGCATCTTCCCTCACACATCATTGTTTTCCATATACAACATCTAAGGGTGAAGGTGGAAAATACCCAAAACAAGTTTCAAAAGGGGATTTGTTGGTAGAAGTGTGGGCTGCCTTGTTATAAGAGCATTGAAAGTAAACCAAACTTTTATCTTAGGTCCCTAGATGATTCTAATCGCAACCCCTCAAAAGATTAACCAATGTCCTATTGATTACTTCTATTTGTCAATATATCTCTTGATGGAAAGCTGTAGATCTCTTCAACTTAGTGTCCATCTTCTCCAAAAGTGTAGGCCAAAGGGCACTAAGAATTTTGGATCTTTATTTGAGATGATGCTCCTCTTTATCCCAATGTGCAACCAAACCTTTTCAAAGAACATGTATGCTACATCTTGTCCATTGATGATCTTTTAAAAAGGTGTGAGAATGTACATCTTGTTGAACTTGTCAGCTACCACAAACAAATCATCACGACGTCCCTTCCTTAATATTGGAAAACCACCCATGAAATCCATGGATATTCTCTCCCATGGTCTATTAGGTACATGTAAGAGGTGGTATAACCTTTGTTTTCTATTACTGGTCTTGTTGGTATAACAAAGTATGCATGTTCTAATAAACTGAGCTACATCATCTACTTGCATTCTACTCTAATATGCATGCCTCTATAAGTTGACAATTGTTTCTCTGACACCAAAATGTCCTACTACTTTGGAGGTGTGATCCTATCTGATGAACTACAACCTTTCACCTTAGTTATAAAGATCTTGTCTATCTTGGAGAGAAACCCTTCCTGGATATGATAGTCATCCTTACTATCACCTTATTCTACACAAATCTGGCCTTGTACTTGCTAAAATACATCTTTAAAGTCTTGATATTCTTTCTATGCAATTTCGTATGCATCATGGATGAAAAGATCCATGTGCATAAGAGTTCCCAAACTTGTGATCTTGGTTGTGGGTGGAATTGAAGGTACATCTTCCAACTTATCAATGCTTCATTTCTTAGATTTGATGATTAGATGAAATTGTTGTAAAATCCCCATCCACTTGTAGTGTTTGGTTTGTTGAAGCTTACTTCAGGATTGTAAATAATGTAGTGGTTGGTGATCAATGTGGTTAACGGTCTCCTCTCCCATTAAATTGTGGTTCCATTTCTTGACAAATTGAACCAACACATAGAGTTCCTTATCATATGTAAGGTAGTTCAGGACTCCACCTTGAAACATTTTAGAATGATTTCACAGTAACTTACCTCCCCGCATCAAGACTACTTCCATAACATACCCACTTGTATTTGTCTCCACTTCTAAAGGCTTATGCGAATTAGGCAATGAAAGAATTGGTGTTGGATTGGTATTTCATTTCAACTATTCAAAATCCTCTTGCTCATTCTTTCCCCTTTGGAAACTATTGTTAATGGATATTATGGATGAAGTGGTTCATCCACAATTGAAAATGATGTTATAAAATTACATAGGTTTTACGCTACCCCAACAAATATCCAAACCGTAAAGACATCTGTAGGAATTTTCCACTTGAGGATGGCCTCAATATGGGAAGGATCTATATTGATTTCCCCTCCCCCCAAATCACATAACCCAAACACACCAATGATTGTTGAATAGTATTCGCATTTCTTAGGATTTTCCAATAGTTGTTTCTTTTTTAGGTTCTCTAATACCTGAATGAGATGTGAGATCCTTTTCCTAGGTAGATATATAAACCAGTGTTTCATCTAAGTATACTATTACAAATGAATCTAGAAAGGGATGCACTACATCATTCATTGAATGCATAAATGTAGTGAGTGCATTATTTATACCAAAAGGTATTACCAAGAATCATAGATGCCTTGCCTTGTCTTGAAGGTGGTATTTTAGGTGTCTTGTTGTTTAAATCATACCAAGTGATATTTTGATTTGAGATCCAACTTGGCGAAGTATTTGGCATGTTACAATTGATTAAGAAAGTCATCAGTCATTGGTAGATGGTATAGATTCTCGAGGGTGACCTTATTCAAATTTGATGATAGTTGATACACATTCTCCAAGTCCCATCCTTCTTGGGTACTATAATGATAGGTGACCCACAAGGTGAGGTGATTGGTTGAATTACTATCTACTACAATAGTTGTTGCAATTGTTTCTTCACTTCGGCTACTTGAAGGATTGCTTGTATAGCCCAATGTTTGGTAATGGGGAGTTAAGAAATAATGTTATATCATGCTCAACTTCCCTCTTGGGTGGTAACCCTTTAGGCTCTAGGAAAAGTTCTTTGTATGCCTACCAAAGCTCCTCCAAGTGACATTTATGCTCTTAAGTACATCCCCTTAAGAGATTCTTTTGATTTTACTAATTCATCTCTTGAATGATTCTATCTCAAGTAAAGTATTACAAACTTCCAACTAAAGATGATTAATTTCATGGTTGTGTCGTAACTACCATAGAGATATGGGATTTATCTTTATGTGCAATGATGGCGAAGAACTTACCATCCTTGGTCAAGTAGTATTGATTTTATCTCTCCTTGAAGATTGCATCCATCATGTACATGCAGGGACCTCCAAACACTACACCACACGTATAAAGTGGTACTACATATACCAACACTTCATCAATATAGTTTGTAGTTATATAAAACTTGAGTTTACATTATTTAGTGACCATGAGTCTTGCATCCTTGTTTACCCATCCCAATGGATATGCGTGAGGATGATCATGAACTTCCAATCCAATCTTGTTGACCAAATGTTCTACTAAGAGTTTGGCCTGTGAAATGGACTAAAATAGATCATCCACCTTTGTCTTCTTAATATGGATCTTAATATGCAAGAGTTTAGTCATCTCCTTTTCCTTGGTATGGAGACTACTTAGATTCACCTCCTTTTGCATCGTAGTGCACACAATATTTTAATTTACATCTAATATACTCTCTACTTAGTTGATTAAATCCATGTCTATTGCTCTCCTTCTTGGCATCCTACTTATGGTTCTTTGGATTCATCTCAAGATGTAGATTCCAACAATTATCTTTGATGTGACCATCAATAAAATTATGGTTGCAGTATTTGTTTGGATTCTTACACTAATGTGCAATGGTTGTTGTATTCTTGTCCTTTTCTTTCCCTTTCTTCTTTTCCTCCTTGGAAGTGTCTTGGGAATATTTTTGCTTGGAACCACTCTGTTGTCCTTTAGTTTTAACCTATCCATATATTGTGCTTGCACATAGGCCTTGTCAATTAACCTAGGTTTTAGGAGCATAAATTGCCTCTATAAATGACTTTGTAAACCACCCATATACTTGAGGAGCACATATGAGTTCTTGGGAGATAGGGCCAAACATAATAGATCTTTTTTTGAACTCAATGGTGTACTCTTCCACACTCTACCTTGATTCTACCAAAATTAATGCCAATGGATCTATTGGTATTATTCATACCCAATAGGGTTAATTGGGACTTATGGAGAGTTTTAAACACCTCCCACTTAGCTATTAGGGATCACCCTCCAGCGTAAGTGTCTATGTGTGACTTTCCCACCAAGTTTGGGCATGGAACTCTAACTTCAATTGAGAAAATGAAATATTTTCCTCTTCTCCTATGTTATGGACATTGAAATAAAATTCTAACCATTGCAACTATTGACTCAATTTGGTAACATAAATCTCATCTTGGTAGGTTTTGATGTCCACTTTCATTTCCTATTTGAATAGAGATTGGGAATAAGTGATGGGTCTAGAACTTGGTATCTCTTTCTTTGACTCCTTGGATTCATTTTATAGGTCTTCATTGTATTCATATTTCTCGTCTAGTCTTGTTTCTTAATTAGAGCTACCTAACTCATCGAAAGGTCCAAACTTGTTCTCTAGAGATGCCATGAGGATGGCATGTTGTGAGAGATGCCAATGACTTGTGCTTCTATCTTTTACAATATATGATTTGACCCATCCATTGGATCATTATTACTGTACTCATCCACTATGGCCCAGGTTTTAAGATTTCTTCACTATGCCACTTCCTAGTCTTGCAACTTCCAATGAAACCCCCAAAGAAAATTGCCACGATGCCAATATGATCTGTAAATTGATGTGGATATTCCACTAGAAGAATTTGTCACAACAAATCTTCTAATATTCAACAACCTCTTATTATTGAGTGTTTTACTTTAGATTGAAATTGAATGTGATTTGCTTAATGCTAAAATAAACTTAAATGAAATTATAATGAAAGGAAAGAATGGAGAAAATAACAAACCATCCACATAATAAACACAATATGTACTTTGGGAAAACCCAATATGGGAAAAACCCAACTTGAAGGTGAGGCCTATGATCCTCTCTTTTCGTTTTCGCTACAAAATGCAAATACAAAGAAAGGGGCACTCACTATGGAGTTGACGTTGACACTGTGGTCATTATGGATGCTACAATATATTCTACTTACTCTATTCTACCTCAATATCCTATTCCCATATGTAGTGCTCAACTATGGAACAATAAACAATATTATAGACTTCTTTTTCTAGTGACTCAATATTTAACATAATCTAGCAATCATTTAGGATTAGGGTTAGGATTTTTGCATGCCTTAATCCACAATTAGTGTTAGGGTTTGGATCCTCTAGAATATTCTTGAAAGTCCACACTTGACTAGATCCACATGTGTGAGTAATGGAAACTGACATGGCATCCTCTATGTACCATGGTGGTCAACATGATATGTCAACTTACGAGAGACATAACTTCTGCATAAGAATTCTAATTGAGATGATATTTGCACAGTTGGAAACGTTTCAATATAAAAGATTTCCAAGAGACTGGGAATCATGCTTGGAAAGTTTTGATCCCCAAAATGACTGTTTAAGGGCTCAAATCGGATTTGGAATGTTTTTGGACCCCAAATCACCAAAGTGGGACCTACTCATAAAATGGGTCCTACATGCTAATAACTCAAATTTTTCCACCCTAAAAGTACCAAAATAGCTGGCAAATTATATAATGATCCATTATGGATCACCTATGCTCATGAGCTACCAAAATATAAAATCACTTTTAGAAGAGTCAATAATTGTGATAATAGAAACTAATGCATGAAGGCTATGACATGTAATATATTTCTCTCTCAACTTAGGATGAAGATGAAAACTTTATCATACACGTTTAAGATAATGAGTATCAATAATCTCCTTCTAAAGTTGCAATATCCTTAACAAATTTGAAAATTGCCACTTTGTACAATTTGTTGGCTCCATAAATCTCCATCCAATCGGCTCCAATCCATTATATTTCGAAACAAAACAATTGTTACATTTAGAGCAATTGCAATTTTGACTACAATTTGTGCACCAATATAATTTAGTGGATGCCATTCATGCTCTCCAACAAGTTGGATTTTGTAGAATCAATGTATATCTACACTTTCCCATTAATTGAGTGTATGTTTGGTTGTGACTTGTGGAGGCCTCATACCCATACAGATCCATTAAACCATGGTTTAGTGGTCCATCCCATTCCCTATACAACTAGCCTTTGCCTTACCTTCTTCACCTTCATGGTTTGATGTATTGTCTCCATGGAAGTTACTTTGAGGTTTTTATCACTGTTTGTTCCCATTGCTAACCAACAAATGGAGGATTTCATTGTTGTTTGTCCCCGTTTCTTACCAACATGTAGAGGATTTCGTGTCAGAATGTTGAAAGGGGGTTTAACATTTCTACATATAATGTTGGAAATTTGTCCAGACTTTCCCAATTATTCATATTGTTGCAAGGTTCATTTTTCGTGCAGATTTTGCCCATTTTTTCTACAATTGTCATTATTTTTACAAATACAGTTATTTGAAGATGTATGCTTCCATTGTTTTATCCAACCGTATGGATACACATTCTCACTTACTTCTAATACCCTTATTAGCTGGATATTGACTTCTTGATGCTTGGGGACTATGGTTTCATTTATTGTGGTAGGTCGACCTCAATAATATGTTAGGTGAAATGCAAGTTTGATTGGGAAACCTCCTCGAAACACTTCAAATTATCATTGTTAGTGCATAAATATTTGCTTGATCAACTCCCAGGGGCTTGGCCAACTTGATGTACTAATGTTGACATCACCTATCGTGAAGGATGAGAATGATTATGTTGTAATGATCTATTTTGAGATTGACTAGGTTTGGCAAATGATAATAAAGGAAATTTGTGGTGTTCTCGCAAGAGGTTTCTTTCCTCATTGAGATTGCATTAGCAATCTCTATACCCAAGCAACTCGATGCAAATGGAAATTATAACATGTGATATCACACATGGAGATGTAGAATGACGATGCACATGCAACACACGCTACACTGTAGTCCATTGTGTTTTTTTTATCAAACTTACAACTATTCCTCCAAAACATATAGGGTTGCTTCCATATTTACCTATTTAATGGCTTGGGAAATGAGCTTTCTTTTATTTTAAAAATTATAACATGTGATATTACACATTGGAGATGTAGAATGATGATGCACATACAACACACACTACACTGTAATCCATTGTGTTTTTTGGTCAAACTAAAAACTCTCTCTCCAATTGAAAGATAAATAAGGTTGCTTCTATATTTACCCAATTGGAAAATGGGATTTTTTTTTTCAATAACTATTTTATGGAGATTTACTCATAAAGTACATATTCTCTAGTGAAATATATAAAGTTTCTCCACTATATTTAATGAAGTGTGTTAATAACAAATATGGAAATAATTTCACAATCAATGTTTTTTTTTATCTTTTTGTTGTTTGTAAAAAGTTCTCATATAATGGAAAGAGTATTAAGTGGGTGTTGATGTGATGTATGCATTATTGATTGTTTTAGTTATTTATCATGGTATTCACAATTTCTAAGTTTTAAAGATTTCACATTCTAACCAAATCTAAAATCTATACTAAGATTTTAGTAATGTATAATTACAAATGAGATTGTACTTAATTAGAGTAGCAATTTAAGAAGGTGCAAAATTTAGTTGTGAATTTAGAGTGCTCCTTTTCATCTATCACTTTCAATTTGGTTGTAGTTTTTCTAGGACTAGTTTCTTGGTCCATTACATGTATCGTATCATGTTATTTCTCTTTGCCTATTAATTATGTTTCTTCATTTATAATTAATTTTTGTTATCCCATGAAGGTGTTTCCCTTTCCCAATAGTTATGTTTCTCAATTTATAGTCAATTTTTGTTTTATGACTTGCCTTTTTTTGCATGACAACCATTTCACCTCCTAGATTTTTATTACTTGATTTCTTTTAAATCATGATAGACAAAAAGATCACTAAAATATTTAAAGAGTGATAGGCTTGGGGTCAAGATCACACCGATGTCATTGACACCAAGACCCCGCTTTTGTGCACATGAGATTTTCACCTAGAGCAGTTGCCTTATAGCTTCATTGATTACAACTTGATTCGAAAAATATTATTTTTGATAGGAAATTTAATAGTTGATACAAAAGGATTATTTTTGACCGGAAATATTTGCATTTAGCTTTGCAAAAACTATGGATTGAATAGAGTTGAACCAGAGTTGCACCAAATTTTATAACAAAGCTGTCATCATTCAAAATAGAGTAGGATCAAAGTAGAGGGACGTCTTTCTCTGCTTAACCGGCCTTGATGCCTACTGGTATGTTTTGGCTTGTTTTTTTCCTCTACCGCTCGCTCTCCTATTCTCAGCCCGCCCTTGTGTTATTCTAGTAGACGTGTTGTCTTTTCTCTTCCCCTGGCGGTCTGCCTCATGGAGTCCCACCCCCAAGATGGGGGACTAGTACCAACCATGATTTAAAAAAGTGGGAATCACCGTCTTGTTTTTCCTTTTCTTGTTGTTTGCTGCACCTCGGTCCTCTATTCATTTCTGATTGTGGGGTGGCTGGGTTGGTATTGGATTTCTTCTTGCTTGGCTGGTGCATGGAGTTTACGTTGTTTCCTGGCTTGCTGGGCTCTCTGATGGACTGAGCACTGTCACGTCTTGCTATCCCATGCTTTGTGGGGTTGACTTTGGTGGGTTCTCACTCCTCCCTTCTTTTGCACTTGAGTGTGATGTGCCTTTTCTTACAGGGTGTTCGAGGGATTTGACCTTGGGTTTTCGGTCTCCTGTGCAAGGTTCGTCACTGTGACACCATTTTTGGAACCCTCACTCTCGGGAGTTGCTCTCTGGAGCACTGTTCCCGGGTCTTCGAACTCGAGCTTTGTCCTCTATCCTATTGTTGGGTGTCCTACAGAACCCTGTCACCTTGTCCATTCATATGGGAAGTTGGTTTTGATTAAGCCCTGTTGGCCGTTTTGGTGGACCTTTATCTCGGTTTGGCATTCTCTTGGATTGCTAGGTTTTGGTCTTGTCCTCTAGTCTCTCCTTTTGTTTAGTGGGATCCCTATGTTTAAGGGTTTCTTGTCTTCGTTGGCATCGGTCCTTTGGTCCAATTGGAGGGTTTCTCTGGTGCCACCTGTCTCGCTTCCCCCCCTTGGCGGAACCTATGGCACCTGGGGTTTCTTTGGAGCATGTCTCGGGCTCTTTGGGGGGTCTCACTAACCCATGCAAAAGAAGGAAAGTGACAGCCATTAAATCCCAGGAGGGTAACTTCCGAAATGTCCTGGGGCATGACATATATATGAATCGAGTCGAGGCTCTCTACTCTCGGGCGTTGGTGGGCGGAATTGAGTACTGTCACATGGGTAAAAAGGAATGGATTGAGTGGGCAACTGAGCACTAGAATCCCATTCTCACCTATGTACCCACTATCTTCTTGCTTGCAAAGGGTTGGATTGTCTTTGTGTTTCTAGAAGACGAACACGCTACAACCATTCTGGATCTCTTTGGAGAATAGGGAAGGGGTCCTTGGTCCTGTGTTGTTGGCACACTCACTTTGACCCTCTATGGGAATGGGTGACGAAGCGTCATCTCTGGGTATTACTCCCCGCACTGCCCTTCCCACTCTGGAATCGTGGGATTCTAGAGGGAATCACTAACACCATTTGCAGGTTCGTGGCCGTCGAAGAGGACTTTCATCTCATCTATGACAAAAGAATGGTGAAGATTCTTGTAGAACTGGATATCTCTTTTGGACTTCCAGCTGAAGTTGAAATCCTTTACAAGGATCGTCTTTTCTACCAGAGACTTGATTACTTGAATGTCCCTTTTTGCTGCAATAGATGTCACGTTGTTGGACATTTGCATCATGCATGCCCTTCTCTCCTTCATGGGTCTGACACCTCGAGCCGTGAATGGTCTCCTTCACTGTCACATAAGGATGTGCCTCAAATGTCGCTCGCACCATGTATATCGGCTCACGTTGTGACAGGTAAATATTCACAGGCTCTGTCTTTATTTGAGGATGTGTCAGATTTGGATCTTTAAGTTATTAATGATTTAGTGGCAGGTGCTTCACTGAGCAGGTCCCCGATGCAGGCTTTGCACTCTGTCTCTCCTCAGCTTAACTCTTTCGAGTCACAACCAGTTTCGTTACCTTCCTTGTCGAAGATACCCTCACCGGTGGTTTTGTCTTTTTTGGGTTTTGAGACCCCTATTTTTGGGGAGGATGCCCCTCTTTTTCCCCCCGAAGACTTCCCTCCTCTTACTTGTGCTAGTTCTCCGATTCACCTAGACCGCTCCCCACTCAGTCCTTGCACGTCGCCCTCTTTTTCTGACCCTTCACTTATGAAAGCCCTTGCAATCTTCTCTGTAAAAACACCCATTTCCCCCACCACTTTGCCACTAGACTCCATCCATTTTGAAAATGTCACTATTCGAAAGAAAAAAAAAAAACAGGTTCTGCGAGGGTGGTGGACTCTGGTGTCTTACCTTACACTCCCCTATCAACTCATATAAAAAATGATGCAAGAGGATTCTCAAGCAAACAACCTCGGGTGCTTAGAGCTTTGTCACCCCATCTCGATACCTCTTGATGAAGATTGTCTCACTTAACGTTCATGGCTTGGGGGCTCGACCAAACAAAGGAGCCTCCGCTCTCTTCTTCTCTCCTTAGCTTCTGATTTGATTTTATTGCAAGAGACCATGTGCAACTCGTACCCAGCTCTCCTCGCTTTCTCAAAACTCATGCCCGATTGGGAATTCTGTGCCACAAGGGCTGTGGGTATTTCGGGGCGCTTGCTTACTAGATGGAAGCCTTTTTCTTTATATTGTAGGGCCTTTGAAACTGTCGCGGGTATTCTAGTCAAGGATAAGATTCGAGGCTCTCACTCTTCCCTCTCAATCTTAAACTATTATGGGCCCTATCGTAACCGAGATATTTTTGGAAAAAAGCCATGAATGGAGGTTTACTGAGCTCTCCAAACCTTATCCTTGCAGGAGATTTAAACTTTACACTAAATGCTACTGAGATCTAGGGAAAAAGAGCATTATTGGATCCTCTTGGCCCTTTTTTTTCACAACTCTTTTCTTCGTTTGACCTAGTGGATATTGCTCCTTCATGTGCAGGGCCTACCTGGAGGAATGGTAGGGCTGGAGATGAAGGTATAAGTAAAAGGCTTGACAGGTTTATGTTATCGTCGACTCTGGTTCCTTCACTGCGTAGACTCAGAGTTTGGTTGTATCCTTCTGATGTATCAGATCACTATTCTATTTGCCTTGAATGGATGTCTGGGGATAGGGATCACAACTATCCCTTCAAGTTTAATTTTTCCTGGCTCTTGGATAATGACTTCAAGCAAATCATTAAGAATGAATGGCCATCGCTGCTGCATGCTGAACCTCAAGATGACATGTCTAGACTCTCTGAAAAGCTCATATTGCTTAAGAAAAAGGTAAAAGTTTGGACCAGGAACAAAACATTAGAGATGGAAAGGGACTCACATATCCTTGATCTGGAGATTAGGGCTCTCCTGACCTCCTCAGCCTCGGGAATTCTTCCCCTGGATGGCCAGAAGTCCCTCTAAGAGCTTAGAAAGAAAAAGGAAATTTTGTCTGAACATGAGCTCCTTACTTGGCAGCTAAAGAGTAGGAATTCCTGGGCGGTGACGGGTGATGCAAATACAAAAATTTTCCACACTATTGCCTCGGCCCGCAGAAAACAAAATGATATCTAGGTCCTTAAGGATGAAGAAGACAATTTGGTGGATGATGAGGAATGTCTAAAGGATCTGGGTATTAATCATTTCTCTAAGATTTTCAAGGATGATAATTAGAAAACAATTTTGTCTCAACTCAAGGTTGTTCAACTTTTCCCTTCTTATCTTTCAAAGGATGGGGCTGATAGTCTCTCCTTGGTGGTTACCACGAGGGAAATTGAAGGGGCCTTAAAGTCTTTTAAAAGGACAAAAGTCCTGGTCCTGACGGATGGCCAGTGGAATTCTTCCTTGAGTTCCTTGACTTGATTGGAGGGGATCTACTGAATGCTATTGAATCTTCCAGAATTATAGGGAGGGTGACTCTTTCCTTGAACTCTACCTTCCTGGCCTTGATTCCCAAAAAAGAAAATCCTCTTTCCTTTGCTGATTTTAGACCTATTTCCCTCTGTAACCTAGTGTATAAACTCATCTGAAAAATCATAGCACTCAGGTTAAAACCTCACTTGGATAAGTCCATCTCTCCAAAGCAGTTCGGGTTTCTCAAGAACAGGAAAATAGTTGAGTCCATTGGTATCACTCAGGAGGTTTTACACACTATCAAGACAAAAAATAAATGTACTATAATCCTTAAGCTTGACTTGGTTAAAGCCTTTGATAGGGTTAATTGGACTTATTTCATACTTATCTTGTTGTAGATTGGGGTTCCTTTGGCAGGTGTTAACTGGATTATGGGTTGCCTTTGTTTTGCAAACTTTGTTGTGCTGGTCAATGGTACTCCCTCTCGTTTCTTCACTACCTCGAGGGGTATCAGGCAAGGTTTCCCTTTATCCCCCCTACTGTTCATTCTTGTCATCGAGGGTCTCAACTTGTTGATAAAAGATGCAAGATCAAATGGTTTGATTAAAGGTATTAAAATCTCGTCTTCTCTAGCCCTAACACATCTCCTTTTTTTGGACAATGTAGTCCTCTTTGGCATTGTAACTTTAGAAGAGTGGCTGGCATTTGAGGTTATACTAGATACTTTCTGTAAGGCATCGGGGATGTGTATCACCATGGACAAGTCGAGGTTTCTCTTTAATAATGTGGAGGTGGGAACTTTAAACAATATCTCTCTTTCTTTGCCTTACAAGATGGAATAAATCTCTTGGGGTTTTAAGTATCTCAGATACTTTATTAAACCCCTGGGCTATGAGGTGAAGGACTGGTTCTGGCTGGTAAAAAACTTTGAAAGGAAGATACAACACTCGGCACTCAAGCTCCTCTCTCTGGGGGAAAGGCTAGTCCTGATTAGAGTTGTACTGACCAACACGCCAGTATATTGGTTGGCACTAGATCCTATACCAAAATATATTCTTGACAGGCTCAGAAAGATGATCTTCTCTTTCCATTGGGGCTCTTCAGGTGATAGGAAAAAATACCACCTAATGGATTGGCAGATACTCTCTAGGCCTTCTGACTCAGGTGGATGGGGTATAAAATATCTCGTATGGTTCAACATATCTCTGAGACTTAAAAGCCTATGGATGGTCCTTCATGGAGTAGGTATATGGCATCAGGTTATCTCTAGAAAATACTTAAAGAACAGATCTGTGGTGTCTTGGCTCAAGAACAAGCATTTCACTGTTAGGGGCACATCTATTTTCTGGAATGGATTTCTTAACACCCTCCCTTGGCTCGGTAGGTGTTTGGCTTGGTAGGTGGGTAATGGCCAGGATATACTCATTGGGTCTGACCTGGTTGTTGGCTTTGATTCACAACCCTTGCTCCCTCATGATCTTCGAGAATATTTATGGGACTATGGTATATACACTTTGCATTAGGCTCACAACCCTTCGCTGGGGGCACATCGGTATTGGTTATCTGTAGAGGACTTGGAATTGGGTGGTTCCTGGAAAGTTGCTTGGAATGAGTACACTGAGGGCCTTGAACATGGTAGAATCCACCTCAATCACTCTGCTGATACATTGTTATGGACTCATAGTAAAAAAGATGGCAAAGTCTCCGTTGCCCTGGTATAGGATCTAATTGATAGATCTCAACTTGGCTCGATCTGTGATAAGGCTTCAGTTAGCATATGGCGTTGTAAGATACCCTTGAAGATCTGATGCTTCATATGGTTGGCTACTGAGAATCGTATTTTAACCTAGGAAATCTTACGAAAAAAGGTTGGATAGGGCCTGGTTGTTGTGTTCTCTACAACTCAGGTGAGGATTCAGTTCAACACATCTTCATCGATTGCTCCTTTATAAAATTAGTACTTGTCAGTCTCTGTAATCGATACCCTTGCGAGCCCCCCTCTTTTGACTGTTCACTGAGAACTTTTTTGGATCGATGGTTTTCAAAACACTCTTTACACTCAGAGTGTAGCTATCTCCCTCTCTTTGTACTTTGGTGTATCTGGAAAGGGCGCAATCTTTGTATATTCGAGCGAAAGAAGGTCTCTGTTCTCAGCATAATTCACCAGGTGGATTACTTTATGCATTTTTATCTTGTTCCAAAAAAAAGACAAAACTCAGGATCGTTGGTCCTAGCTCGACTCTGGTTTATCCATGTGGATTCTTCGATGGGGCTGCTGCTGATCGTAAAGGTGGTGCTGGCTTTTTCATAGCACTAAATGAATCTCACTCTCTTAATTTCGTGATGGGATGTGGACTTAGTACTAACACCAGAGCGGAGCTCCTGGCTCTGTGGGCACTGTTAGCTGTGGCAAAAGATTTGGGGATCCCTTCGTTGAATATTTTTGGCGATTCAACGGTCATCATAAATTGGGCAAACAACTTAGCTTCTCTTGATTCTCCTTGTTTGGGGCACTGGTGTATGAATACCAGACACTGGTGTATGAATACTAGACGCTTGGTATCCTGCTTTTCCAGCCTAACCATCAGGCATACATATCGAGAGCACAATTAGAGAGTTGATAGCTTATCAAAAGAGGCCTTGGATTTGGCTCCTGGGTTTGGTTCTTTCTCATAAATTCTTGAAGGATCCACTGACATGAGCGGTGTCTTTCAACTCTTTTAGAGCTTAGTGCCATAGCTGGGCTCTTAGTTCTTTTTTTTGGCACTTGTTCCCTGGGGGATTTTTTGTCTTAAGGAGCGGGCAACTCTGGTATATGCTCTCGACGCTATATTTGTCCTCTTGATATGTATGACTGATATCCAGGTCAGAATCGTAGGTGTCTTGGGTTATCTGTTGGATCCTCTTGGGAGATTAGCCATGAGCGGGTGGATGGCTATCCTTTCATGGCCCATTGTCTCAGTATGCTTTGTGTTTCTTTTGATCAGTTTGTTTGGCTGTTTGGATGACGGGTTTACGGCCATAATTTCTTGGCAAAAGCCCCAATGCTGAATTATATATTTTGATATCCTTTGATTCTATATGAATACCAGGTTTAGGTTTTTTTCTTTTCAAAAAAAAGTAAAATCAAAGCAGCTCAAAACTCGCTTTTCAACCTCATGGAGAAAGCTATCTATTAACATCCCTTTTGAAGGTTCACTCATTCTTTTATATCTAAATATTTACCGGGCCAAACAAATCACCATTTAAATAAAATAAACTAAATTTTATATAATTTTAATTCCGCAAATGACAACATTTAGATGGCCGAGTGACAACTTTAGGGTGTCCTATTTCTGAGCAGCACGTCAGGGTTTCAGTGGAGAATGGCAGCTTAGTGGTTTTGGTAAGGACTATCCTCTAGATCTTGGCAGTTTTTGGGCAATTCTTAAGTTTAAAATAAAAAAGAAAAACAAAATAAATTAAACAAATTTCAATTTTGAGAAGCTGACAATACGAATCCAATAGTATTACGACAAACCCATTTTAATCTCTCAGACCAGAGCAGGTTTTAGGGCTCTACAAACTCACTTTCAGTCTCTCACGCTGCTCACCTCAACGCTGGGCCATGGACACCACTACAATGACGAAGATAAGTCTTTCCATATGGAAGAAGAAGATCTCAGTTGCCCAACGCTTCTTCCATACTTTCAATGCCACTACAGACACGCGCATTAAAGCACTCTGTCGGACTAACAGGCTTCAAGAGGCAGTGGACACCTTCAACCATCTTCGCTCATCTAAATCTATCCCCACACTCATTACCTGCAGGATTTTATTGAGTAGCCTAGTCCGATGGAATCGGCATGAATCAGCGCTGTCTGTTTATAGACTTATGATTGAAGCAGACATTATCCCAGATCTGATAACTCTGAACATTGTCATCAATTGTCACTGTCAAACAGGCAGAATTGATTATGCATTCAAAGTATTTGAAGGAATGGAAGCACATGGATATATTCCAGATGTTGTAACCTTCAATACCCTAATCAAAGGGCTTTGCAGGAAGGGCAGAATCGAGGACTCTGTCAAAATTTTCAACCAAATGGTGAGCAAACAACATGCACCTGATCTTCTTACGTATAATACCCTAGTAGATGGGCTCTGCAAGACGAGGAAATCCCATGAGGCGTTCGGGTTGTTAGCCGTTATGCTGCAGATGGGTTATGAACCTAACACGATCACATTTAACACGCTCATGGATCGACTATGCAAAGAAGGTAAGCTCCAAGACGCCAAGAGATTACTGTATCGGATGTTAAAACAAGGGCATAGCCCCAATGTTATTACATTTACCACTCTGATTGATGGTCTTTGCAAAGAAGACAAGTTGGACGACGCTAGAAAGCTCTTCTATGACATGTACAACAGAAAAATATACCCTAATGTTGTCACATACAGTGCGCTTATAGATGGTCTTTGCAAAGAAGGCAAGTTGCACGAGGCTAAGAAACTTTTCTCTGAAATGTCCAACAGAAACATATGCCCTGATGTTGTCACATACAGTACGCTTATTGATGGTTTATGTAAGGAAGGCAAGTTGCATGAGGCTAGTATACTACTGTTTGAGATGTTAAAAGAAGGGCATAACCCCAACGTTATTACATTTACCACTCTGATTGATGGTCTTTGCAAAGAGGGCAATTTGGACGAGGCTAGAAAGCTCTTCTACACAATGTCCACCAGAAACATATGCGCTAATGTTGTCACATATAGTGTGCTCATTGATGGTCTTTGCAAAGAAGGCAAGTTGCACGAGGCTAAGAAACTTTTCTCTGAAATGGCCAACAGAAACATATGCCCTAATGTTATCACATACAATGCACTTATTGATGGCCTTTGCAAAAATAGCAAGTTGCACGAAGCGAAGCAACTTTTCTCAGAAATGTCCAACAGAAACATATGCCCAGATGTTGTCACTTACCGTCTGTTTATGGATGGTTTATGTAAAAAAGACAAGTTGCATGAGGCTAGTGAGCTCTTCCATGAAATGTCCGACAGAAACATATGCCCTGATGTCGTCGCATACAGTGCGCTTATTGATTGTTTATGTAAGGAACGGCAATGGCAGGAGGCCACCAAACTTCTTCTTGAGATGTTGGATAAGGGGTACAAACCGGTTGTTATCACATACACTGCTCTTATTGATTGTCTTTGTAAACAAGGCAAGGTTCACGAAGCTCTTGGGTTGTTAGATGTTATGGTGCAAATGGGCAATCCGCCTGATGCAATCACATACAATACACTTATAAATGGGTTTAGCAAGGTTGGTAATCTAAAGAAGGCCAAAGAACTCCTTCAAGCTATGCCGCACACAGGTTGCAGGCCTGACCTAGTTAGCTATAATATATTAATAGATGGACTCTGCAAGCATCACAGGATAGGCGAAGCTCTAGAAACCTTCTATGAGATGCAAGGCCATGGTCTCAGCCCTAATGTTGTCACATACAACACATTGATGAATGGGCTCTTCAAAGTGGGTAATATTAAGGAGGCAAGAATATTACTTAAACAGATGAAAGACAGAGGTCATGTCCCTAATGTGATTACATATGCCATCATCATGGATGCACTATGCAAGGAAGGCACACCCGAAGAGACCAATAGACTATTGTATGAGATTTTAGAAAAGGCTTGAGATTGAGTTGTGACATATTTAGCAGTAATACCAGACTCTGTAAAGATATTCAGGGGGCATTTTCTCCTTTTCCACCTGGATGGTGAGGCACGGGACCTCTAACATTTCAATATATGTCATGCAGAATCCACAGGGCAAGTATGCTCCTTGAATGTCTCTACATGAAAGCAGGCAACTGCAAATTTATCATGACATGTGCATACCATCATCCTGAAGAGATCTTTCCCACACCAAACTGTGTTCTCAGTCCTCTTGGTACCCTTATGCCCTGTAAGATTTTGTTTGTTTCTTCTGTCCTGTTCCGCTTTATTTTTCTTTATCAAACTGGAAGTAGAACATTCATGCTTGATCTTGCTTTGATGTTGATATTGTTTAAGGTGTATTACATTTTACCTTATTGCAGGGCATCCTACATTTCTACACATTTTTTGTGGATGATTTGTGATAGATATTTTTTACTCGTCTTTTTTTGGAAAACTTCACAGGGGAACCGAAGGGATGCTTCCCACACTCATGGATGGCATTTCTAGTAAACCTGTCAGCATAGACTAATGCGCCTTACACGGTGCTGGCATGGAACTAGCCAAATCACAACTACACTGGGGATAACCGGTTGAGTTAACCACCTGAACTCCTTTTTTTTCTATTTAAATCATCATTTGTTTTGGATAAGAGTCTTAGTGGCACATTTGAAAACTACTTTTGTATGCACAATTGCAACATGTCCGACATATAAAGTGCACAGCGCATTTTTGTCTGCAGATCGGAAATTTGTTTTAATATGTGATGGCTACAGTCACTTTGTTTTGGATGTTTTACCCCCCGGTCACATTAATAGTCGGATCAAATCATGAAACAAACATTTCACCTTAAACGTGCAGTTCTCAATGATGCATGTTTGCTTTATAAGCAAACGCAACTTACTATCAGAAGGAACAGATGGTTTATGGATGTACTTTAACTGAGAATAGGTTAACTTCAGGACACAAGGAACAGTGACACCTTGGGCAGAATAAGGATCTGAATGCATGAATTGAAGATACCTCTTTGAGACAGAATTTGGAGGTGAAATCGAAGCTTTTATTTTTTTATCTTGCTACATAAGCTTCATATTATTAACCTGGCTTAAGGTTAGACTGAACAGCTGACGTGTTTGCTGACATTACAGTTTCTGTAAGTACGGTGAATACTGCTGCCTTTTATTGACCTAAACATTGTACTATTCTCTTATCTCTTAATTTCTGTTTGGATCATGGTATTAAACGTGCAGTTTGGAGCCATGCCCCTTCTTTACTCATTAGGTATCTCAATTTTGGACCAACCTGCAAGTTCAATCATTCCACAGCACACTTAAGTTTCAGTCAGGCAATCTTTCTGCCAGTTGATATTCTAGTTTGTCATCATCAGGGGATTGGCTCCTCTTGCTTCAGCTTCTTTATCTTCAGATTTGGCAGCTGAATCTGTTTGAGGAACATCTATAGAATTCTCATCTATTTCAAGTTCATCAGTAGCCTTCTGGTGTTAAAAATTTAGGAATAGATGCATAGAATTCCACTTAAAGAAGAAAAGCAGGCTTTAACTTTTTAGCAGGGCTGGCAGATTCCGCTGGTTTAAATGTAAATCACCTGTCTCTCCTGTCAACCGGGTGTTTAAGCCAAGCTAACATTGCCTCTTCAGGTTATCCACCGAGTAAGCAGCATATAATTTCTTCCTGATTGTTGTGACCAGGGCTTTTGTATTTGATGAACGTTATAGAGCTCTTCAATTGTCAACATCCCTAGTATGTCTTGACAAAGGTTGGATGAATTTCATCGTAACTAAAAATTTCATTAGCCTTTATTTCCTCTTATGAAAAAGAGGTGATTTTTCCGTGTTAACTGGTGCACACATCTCTCTATATTTGGAAAAGGTGGACTTCTTAAGCCCCCTTGATCTGCATGACCATTTTTTCTGCCAGATCCTTGTGCAGCATCAAGCAATGACTCTCTTGTGAAGCCTGCCATGGTATACTGTTCATAATTGTCCCTCTTAGCATTATTGTTTTTGCTATATTTAGGCTTAAATTTATTCAAATGCATTCTTAAGTGTCCTTTGACCATGCTATCTTCTACCTTTAGGTTGTATATGGCAAATTTGGTTTAATTAGTTATACATTCCATTCATTTAACATTATCTAGTGAAAGTTATGTTTGTATCTTAATTTGAAGAAACTTTCATACTTCTTGGTTCTCTAGTCCATTACCAATAGTGGTCGTTCATCATTTTGTGCCCGTGTCATGTAAGTACACCTTTATTTACTTGTCATCATCCTTCTTTTAAGCTATTGATCTGGATAATCCAAATGCTATTATTTCATTTATTATTTATTATTAAGTGCACCTTGAAATTACTAGATTCTTGTTAGACTATGTCTGCAATTTTTATGTAGTCCTTTAGCTTAGACATTCATCCTCCAAGTTTTTATGCCCAAGCCTTGAGTAAATGCAACCTAGTTGGCAATGTAAGAAAATTTACTGGAAGCATTGAATGGTTTCATATTCTCCATTGGGTGTGTTGTCCGCCGATTGCACACCAGCAGCAGAAATCAATTGAAAGCTGTCTCCTCACTTGAGAAAGTGGGAGAGGTGTGACCTTGGTGGCAAGCACAGAGCTAGGTACTGTCACCTACTCCTAGCTCCTCCGTTTAGGCTGACTCCTAACGAAGCCAAGGGGGGTAGTCCCTAACAAATAGTTTTCTATGGCTCAATGTTTAAGTTAAGTTTTAAGATGTTTTGGATGCGGATGGGTGTTGTTTAGGAGTTACTTGTGATTAGAAATGATTAAGTTTAT
>LPNX010893451.1:333415-373228 GCA_001517045.1 Pseudotsuga menziesii
TAGACTTGTAACTTAAGCATTCAGATATAATCAGCAAAATAAACCATAGACAGTTGATCAAGATAGAAGATTACTCAATTATAACGAAGGACCAGTGCCTTATGGAGTCAAATAAATGCGTGAAATAAAGTCTAGGAATTAAGCTAGTGAATATTAGGTTTTGCAAGTGCTCTTGGTAGATTTTAAGAATTTTAAAAAATGCTCTTTGATTAGGGTGTCAACGAAGGTTTGTCAAAGCCGGTAGACTCTTCTAAGTTTCCTCTGTTTAAGACATGTCGGGCCCGCCCAGTATCCTAGGCAGATATTGTCAAGTGACCAGCTAGCCGGGAATCTAAGGCAGCAGGAGGTTCCGACGCCTCTGATAGGAAGTACTTTGGAAGGATCCCTACCACGTCGGTGCATTGGTTAAGGGTGTTTAAGGATTATTAAATTACTCTTGTAGGGTTTAAAGATCCAATGCCGTTTCTGGGTATTTTGATCTATGATCGGTCAGAGCATACTCCGGCAAGGAGGGAAGGGAGTTAATTATTTAAAGGGGTATGTGTGTTGAAGATTTTATTAAAACAATTAATTAGACTCTTCGACAGAGAGCGCTCTTGACCCTGTCTTATGACAGTGGTTCAAGAGACTTAACTAATCTATATGCAACTAATGCAGAGATTGTGCAAACCTAGGATGCTCTCCGATAGAGAGTGCTCTTGACTTGTGTTTTTGCAAGTTCAAGAGTCTTAAATAATTAATTGATTAAACAAGCACAACAATTAAGATGAAAGTGGTTGTTTAAACTCTCCGACAGAGAGCACTCTTGATCCATCTTACGGTGAGATTCAATAGATTTTGGTTCTTTTTATGATTTGACAATTATATAACAAGATACCAAAGTGCAATAATAAATCTAGCAATTAGTGTTTATGCTAAGGAACAACTAGCAATCAGCAAAAAATGGAAACTAAGACTAAGCAGAGAACTAAACTAATTGTTTAAAGGAAACTACACTACAAAATCATGAAAAATGACACAACACCCTTCCCCCAAATAGGGGAAGTATAAAAGAAAAGAGACTTGCTCCCAGTAGCCATTTTTATTAGTTTTTTACAACGATGATGTGTTCTTTGCTTCTTGGAAGAACAGGTAAAGAAGGGGATTGAGAGAAGAGGGAGAGAGTCTTTTTGTTCTTTTGCACTCTTTGCTTGCTTGTGGCCTTTGGGGTCTCCTTCACCTGCCTGAAACTAAGAGCTCTAGACATACACTTATTATAGGATTAGTTGATAAAAAATAACTTGAAAATAAATCTACAAACTAGATAAAACTAACTACCCAAGCTTACCGAAAAGAAGGGAGAGAAGAGGAAAGTGAAAGACAAGGCAAGAGATGGGGAAAGGGAGTGAAAAGAGGACAAAATGCAAGTCAAAGAAGGTTGGAAACTAAGGGAGAAAGAGGGCTGCAAATAAAATGCTTAAAAGGCTGAAAGTACAGCCCAAAAGATGGCCCAAAAAGAGGATGGAAAGGGGTTGCAAAAAGTGGAAAGAGCAGGCAAAAGAGGGTTGTCCAAAATGGTGAGAAGTGGGGAAAAATGGACAGCGAACAAAAGGAAGGAAATGCTGCAAATAAAAGGCCTAAAAGGTTGAAAGTACAGCCCAAAAGATGGCCCCAAAAGAGGATGGAAAGAGGCTACAAAAAGTGGAAACAAAGAGGCAAAAGAGGGCTGTCCAAAAGGGTGAAAATGGGGACAAGTGGACGACGAACAAAAGGAAGGAACGACTGCAAAAAGAAGGCCTAAAAGGCTGCAAAAAGTAGATAGGGCAGCCAACCGGGGCAAAGGCTAAGTGAATGAATGTTCATTTTAGCCAAAATGTGCCGTAATCCCAAGGAAATAAAGATTTTATAAAAATTTGAGAGATGAATAATATAAAAGAAACACTCAAACCTGTGGTACTTTGATGGGGTTTGGATTCTTTTGGATCTTGAAAATTTGGAAGTTTCCTTGGCCTCGAGAGGAGATGATGCACCTGAGCTCAAACTCCTACTTGCTTCAATGAAATGACCTACACAATTTCAACTCAATACTTGCAAACAATGGATTATATCATGTATGTTTGATAAATAAAAATATAAAGAGCATGTCATACAACTGAATAATCGATGCTATTTTAATTTATAGAAACAAAACCATAAAAGATCAAATTGTAACATCAATTGATCAATCTTGCGTGCTTATAGAAGCCTTCTAAAGCATGAGCAATTATCCAATCCTAAACAATAAAAGACAAAAATTGAAACATTTCACCTCATTCGCCAATTGTTCATCCACATTCACACACCATGTATGCCTCCAAAGCCTTAAAATTTATTATACGGTTGCAAAAGCAACAAGCATTACAGTAATTCACTAGAGGTTCTTTGCATAAAGATCCATCCGAATAGAGCTAAAGGAGCCTTTATTTGTACAATGAGAGAGTGCTAAAACCCTAAAACCAATCCTCAAACCCTAACCAGCCTGGCCACCAAACAGAGATGCCAAACCTAAATCGGAGAACCAGGAGTGAGGGGAGGCCTCCACCCAGGAAAGGCGCCCCCACTCCAACCCTAAACAATGAAATCCACCCACAGATGAGCCCACACGTGTGGAAGGCACCCTGCTGCATGGAAAAGCTGCCTGCTAGGTCTGGAAACCTACTTTGTTAGGTCTGGGAAGCCTACTGATGGTGTAAGCTCCAGTCTTCACCTCGATCAAATCACCGGACCAATGAGAGCTCTCCATCTCATCTTTAGCTGCAGATGACATGTCTGATAACTGATAATAAATTAATTGCTCTCTTAATGATGACTGAAGCTGAGTTATGATAACTCCAGTCACCATAAGTGTTCCATGAGATGTCATTTAGCCTTTTATTTTACTGAATTTGGATTAATTTGGAGAGTTTTAGTTTTCTCCCAAATAATCATTTTTTTAATAAAAATCGTTTTTTTTAATAAAATCATTTTTTTACTCAAAACTGACTTTTTTGAGTAAAAAGGCATTGTGTGTCTGATTGTTGATCTGAAAGTTGGTTCTGACTGGCTGACTAATCAAGAATAATTTTTGGCTTAAGGTTAGAGCCTTCAATCACTGAATTCTGAGTCCGGATGACTTTTTTACCACGAACGGGTTTTTTCCATTTAATTAATGGAAAAATTAACCCAAAAAACTTAGGAAAAGTAATTAAAAATTAAAAAATTAAAAAAAAAACAATTTTTTCCCTGTTCGGAAAAGATTTTTTCGAATTTTTTTAATGTGTCCAGATGACTTAGGACATGACCATGATCTACCTAAATAATGCCTAGTAGGTTTATAACACTCAGTTGGGCTCTAATAACCCCCCAAGGCTCAGAATTCAACATCGGGCATTCTAGCTTTGGAGGAAGCGGGAGAAAACCTCGTCAGTTATACTCGGCCGAAGGCAAAACATAATTGTAAGGGGCAAAAAACTCCCTGGAATACCTTATTTGAGATTCTACGTCTTAGGAGACCGAACCACTCAAAAAATACACTACTAGCACATTTATTACAAACCCCGTGGGGCCATGGTCAAAATTATTCAAATAAAAAACTGGCTAGCCAATATTGGCTAGACATGAAGACGGATCAACTGATACACTGGAATCAGACATTGAACATGTCTGTCAACCGGTGGCTCCTCAGGTATTCCAACTAAGTGCAAAATTAGTGGATAACATCTGGCTCCAACTGTGGGACGTGTGCTCGATCTAATCTCTTGTGCAAGGAGAGCATACGAGAACACTAGAATCTCTAGTTTCCACATCCGCATCCAAAACATCTTAAAACTTAACTTAAACATTGAGCCATAGAAAACTCTTTGTTAGGGACTATCCCCCTTGGCTTCGTTAGGAATAGGCGACAGTACCTAAATGGAGGAGCTAGGAGTAGGTGATAGTACCTAGCTCTGTGCTTGCCCCCAAGGTCACACCTCTCCCACTTTCTCAAGTGAGGAGACAATTTTCAGAAGATTTCTACTGCTGGTATGCAATCGGCGGACAACAGGGTGAAGGTGATCTCCATGTTTCATATTTGCAGCTTTGATATTTCATGTATTTTTATGCAGAACTGATCTGACATCAAGAAGTTGAGAACTCATTGGTTATGGCCTTGAATGATGTTTCTTCCAGGCCTGTGGAGCACCAGATTTTATCTTTTTGGCAATGGTTTTTTCGAAGCATTTTATTGGATTGAACAGTAGAACCAATTTCTATTTAAAAACCATTGTTAGATTGTCTTCTCTGTGAGTGTGAGAGGTGAGCCTGATCAAATATTTAAAAAATCTTGACATTTGAGAAATACCAGGTTGAAATATACATTTTAAATTTGTGGCATTTTCTCAGAATTGGCTAATATTAATCATAAAATTATGATTTCATTCTGTCTATATTCAAGGGTTCTTTCATGCAAGTGCCTACTATCGTGAATGTCTAGTTATTGATGTACTAAATAAGATATATAATAGTTTTTTTTGGTTGGAAAATGAGTTATTGCATGATATTCTTTAGTATTTCATACATTCACAAGGTTGTTTTTTTTTAATTTTTTTTTTTTAGTTTATAGTGTAATTTGTCCCACCCTACAGCCTGTAGGCAAGAATGAGATTACAGGTACCTTGCAACTATAATCAACAATCAGCTCACAAAGAGCCCCGATCAACACTCGTTTCATGAAGAGCAAACATGTCATAAGTGGGATTTGAACCTGGGTAGGGAGGATAATGACTTTGCCCAAAAACTCGAGCTAAACCCAATTTACTCAAATGCTTGAGGGCTGTGAACTTGAAAACATTTTTTTGGCAAAAAATTTACATTATGAGGTAAGTTTTCAAACTTGGGCCAACTCTCTCTATTGATGGATATTGATATATGAAAAGATACACTTATATGAAGAATCAAAGGGGAACCTACAATGATCATTAGAAGTAGCAAACTCAAGAATGTAGAAATCAAAAGAAATATTTGTAACCAGACTGAATGGGGCATTGTTCACGTCAAGAATGAATTATTAGAGAATGAATTTGACAACCAATAACATCCTCAAGACTCATTTGTAACCATTCTTTTTTCATTTTCTAGTGAGATGGATAACTACAAAGGTACTTAGAGGAATAGAGATTGCTTGTGGCTATTGTTGGGATTTATTGATAAGGGGGATTGGCACAAGATTTGTGTGAGTCAAGGTTGTGTTCTCATATGGTAACTATAACTTATTGTAGCTTAAAGAGGATGATACACATAAACATGCGCATGCATGCGATAATATTCCCAATATTTTGTTGATTTTCTTAAGGGCCTCTATCACAACCCTAGGGTGTGCACCTCTCTACGACCAACTTTTTTTTGTTGGCCCTAGCTATCGTGTAGCACCACTCGTCTTTTGGCACAAAGACTTGGTTTCCCACACTTGTTGTGGACTACACATCTTCACTCAAGGTATGCCCATACTTCCACCTTGAGCTACTTGTTACGCCCAATGACCTTGCCAAGCCTTGGACTTGTTAACGTTTGTGTGTTGTTTACTTGGTTACACTTAACTTGTTATAATACTTAGTCAATCTACAATAAAGCAAACCAAAAAACAACATATGTATGTGTGATTCCCAAATCGGGGACCAATAAGGTTTTTATTGAAGTGTACAAAGAATGATACAATGGAGAATACAAAGCACAGGATTGGCACCTTCTTGTTGACACCCTCTTATAGCCAACAACTATGTCTAGGTAGATGGGCTAACTTTGGTTTTAGCTACCGATGCACTGTGCTTGTCGACGAGTGAGCATGTTGTCGATGATTGGGCTCTGTCAAAGGTTTTGCCTACTCTCGACAACACTACAATTGGTCACACCTTCTCTCGACGCCTCTGTCTTCCCATGAGTTTACTGCTAATACACTTTGCTGTCCTCGCACAAGTTTTCCCATGCAACATTTGTCTTCAATGTTTTTGGGTTAATTCCGGCATCACTACTCCATTGACAAGCTTGTTCGCTTAGCCATTATTGTGGAGAGTCTGCCCATGGCAACTCTTTAACCCACAACTACTTCCTATTAGACTTGGGCTTTCAGCCTCCTTCCAACATATTGCTTTGTTTGCGTGTCGTAGACCTGAGGTGTTGCCTGCCTCCTTCTCTTGATCTCTAGCGCGTTTCACCTATCATTTTTGGTTACATTTGCCTCAAGTGCGCGCAAATATTTATATGAGAGGGTTGCTCATTCTATCTCATGAGTGGGTGCCCATCTCATCCTTGGTCGATTCCTACCTTAAGGTGCACAAGCCCTTCCTTGGTTGGCTTCTATCTTAAGGCTCCCAATGGTGTCCACTTTAGCTCGTGGTGCACAACATTTTTGCCCCTCATCGAGGTGTCTTACCAACACGTAAGGGCAAGCGAACTCAATGGCTCTTAGGTCTTCTTGCGATGCACCCAAGCATTTTCTTGTCTATGTGCCCTTGCTTGGCACCTTGTGTTTGGAAGTCTTCTTGGTGCCCATTGCTTGCTCTGTGGTCATTGCCAATCTCGATGTCAAAGCCTCATCATTTTCCAAAGCCTTCTTTGTTGAAGAATCCCTTATGCATGCATGCCATCCCATCATCTCTATTTGTGACTAATAGGTGTGCTCCCAAATGTGGCTATCTTGCCGATCGATGCCTTGGTCATGCATGGGTGCACTAGTTGCAAGTTCCCTCGGCTCTTTGATGTATGAGTGAGTGTGGGTTGGTCACTTTACCTAGGTAGGGATGTTGCATCCCCCCCACTCAAAGATGTTATTGTCCTTGACAACTTTGCATGAGTTTCTACCATCCCCTCACAGATGTGTTGTTCATCTTGTCCTTGTTACCACTTCTTTGACACCCTAGGCCTTTTTGCCTAGCTTAACTCAACCTTATACCACAAGGCTAAATCATGCCCATCGCTACAAGTCTGGACTAACTGTTGCTTTCCTCATCAACTCCCTTTTTCATGCTTCTTTATACTATATACTCTCATGTTGTGGACTTAGTCGGGTGATTAGTGCAACCATTGTGCCCACACAATGAGAATGCACTTCGTCATGCTTGAAGGTGTCGGTTCAGTCTACACTTTGGTCTCTCTTTTCAACTTCTCCTTGAGCAAGGTATTTATTGCTACCTTTGCATGTCAATCTTACGCCTCTGCTCAACACTTCTACTTCTTTTCTTGCCAAGGTGTCAATAACATGGCGCACCCGCATGCCCACTCCCCATCTCCTAAATAGTGAGCTGCTGAATCTATTGAAGTTTGGTTGGAAGGGGACACATAGCTGGAGTTGCTGCCAACACACCTTCCATTATCTTCTTTATCAAGTGCTTCATGCACCCACCCTACCTGCCATCACTGCTTGGCTTCCAAAAGACCTGATATGTTGTTGGTAACGATTCCTTCCCTTTCTTTCCCTGATTCCCACATTCCCTCCTAGCTCACCTCTTTGTCGACTTGCTCATCCTTTGACTTTGCAATTGAGCCTTTTCAACAACTTCCTCTAGAGTATGTGAACCAACCGAAACATGATTTGTGTGATGTTGTCCCAATGTAATGCTGTCATGTTGAAGGGTGCTCGTCATGAGCCCAAGTTTGCCACACTTGCCTCCAATTGAGTTGTTGTTTGGAACATGTTATGATATTTAGACACTCAGGAGTTAGTTAAGATCAACTTGGTATCATGTATCTTTAGGTAAAGTGTGTTGCTTTAGTATGCATTAATATGCATTTGTACTTATGTAATCCGACGATCATGATATGTTCACGATATGTTCTAGACATAGAGTGATCCAATTGTTCATCTTCACCTCGATCTTAACAACTATTAATTGATGGCTTAACACCTGATTGGTCCATGATCTCTATTTAAAGAGCATGATCGATTGTGAGAAACTCATATTTAAAATATTTTTTCCTTTGCAAAATATATTGCCTCAAGTAGCAATTTGGTTGGGGTCGTGGACTATTTCCCTCTTTGAAGGTTTTAACCATGTAAAAACATAGGTGTGTTGATTTGTGATCTGTTTGTGTGAGTGGTTGTTGAACGCGTTTGATCTTCTGGAAATATCTTGTGTTAGTCAAACATAACCATCAAGTGTCACATGCACCCATCACTTGGGTTGCCTTTGCCAGAAGGTTGGAAATCCTTTGGATTGCCTCTAGTGTACTATCCAATGCGTGGCAAGTTGCCACCTCAATCCTCATACAAGCTTCTTTGTACTTTGCACCTTAGCTATGCCTACCAAAACCCTCAGCTCTTGTTGTTGTTGTATGATGTTACCAAGTCTACATGTTGGAGCACTTGTCGCTTAAATCAACCTCACTTTTGACATTTGTGCGACTCTCCCCAACTTTTTCATGGTCATCAACACACAACACTTCAAGGTCTTTCCCAAGATCATCAAACAACTCTTGTGGGGCATGAGTATGGCTTCAACCATCTTTAGAAAGTCTTGTCCCAAGATGAGTTTGTGGCCATCCAAGTTAACCACTATCAAGTCTACGGTGCCATACCAATTCCCAACCTTTAATTGTGCTTTACAAACTACTCCCGCAATGTCCTCACTGATGAGCTCACTGCCTTATACATGGTACTACTATCCTTGGCCATCCAGTGAAGCCCTTTCTTAGTCTAATCTTTGGGAACTACCTGCAATAATAATGGATCAAAACTTTTGATGGCCAAAAGCACTAATGAATCATGAGACAAAAAATAAGTTCAATTTATTATTCCTCTAGCCTAATAGTGCCTCCAGTAAGAACAAATACAAGACCACTAATGTTTAGGTTTTCTTGAATCAAGTAAATGTAGCCGATATGATAGAATGGCATAGAGAAACATGATAAATGGTGTTAAATAAATGGATCCTTTCTATAGATAATGTGAAAAAGATTCAAACACTTGTCACAAAGTGAGACAAATAGTTGAATCATGAAAGAATAATAAACAAGGATAGAATAACCAGAACAAAGGATCTTTAAGGGAAAATTGCTTCTTTAAAAACTAGCTCCAATACAAAACAATACCTGCACCCATACCTAATTGAGATTTGGTCTCATCGAAGTGCATCATCTAGAACCTATCGATATCTTCATGGGGAACAAAGTCAGTTGGAAAAACTGTATATGATCCAATATCATTTCGAAGCAAACTATTTCATTTTATGGGTCTTTTGGATATTCTATGTGATGTCTTCTCATCGGTTCTCTGTGCAGCACCACAAATGTTCCTTTTGTTGTTGGAATGGTTTCATATGATAAATCCATTTGAAGGATGCCTCATAAATCAACACCAAATTTTTTGGACAAGAGCATCCCCATGTTTCTGGTATGTCAATAACCACAATATCCATGCGCAAAGCAACATTGGGATGGGTTGCAAGATACACTTCAACATTTGCAACAACACTGCTAACCTTAACCTTGCGGGAGTCCATGGAACATGTTTTTTTATGGTGTCGAAATCTTCAATCCTAATATGTTCATCACTGCTAGAGGCATAACATTAGTTGAAGCGCCAGAATCGAACATACAATTATGCAAAATCAAATAAAATAATGAAATAAAGAAGGGTTTGTTGATAGGATTCATATTCTCTATCGTTAGCATGTTTGAGAGAATGATTGTGGTATCCTCATTTTCTTGTGTCGTGCGAGCAACCTTTTTCCTTTCTTGGAAGCCCAATGCTTCAACAACTTGATTCTTCAAGAGAGGGATCTTTACTAGTTCGAATAGTGGCACAGGAATTTTCATTGTGTTCAAGGCACTTAAAATGTCAAACTTCAAAGGTTCATGAGTATCAAAATCGGCCAGAGACTTATTTGTACTTACCTTATTTTTGAAAGGAGCTTTGTATTTTCGTACTTTCAAAACTGGCGGGAGAGCTTTCCTTTGCATCTATAGGTGATGTCCTTGAACATGTTTTCATACATTTTCTTAATCTCTTATCGGGAGGGCGTCTCCCCAAGTAGCTTGGTGGCTTTATCATCCTCAATAGGGTTCTTTCTTACTTTCTACATATGCTTATCAGACAAATTAAATTGTTGCCTATTTTCAAACAAATTATTGCATACCTTTGGATCTTCTTCATTGAGTGGAATGTTGATCTTAACACATTCCATATAATACACACGTGTGCGTTCATCATGCAATGATCGACAAGCTCTACAAAAATAAGGGAAATCACTTACGATATTGGCAGGTTCCAATGACTTATGAGGTCTTTGGTCTTGTGGAGGCCCCTTGTTGAAAATTTTGGGAGGAAATCTTGGTTGCTGATTTCTTTCCAATTGAACAGTCATGTTTTGAAGTAATGTATTTTGTCGGTTTGTGTTTGCTCTAAGTTGCTTCATCTCTTCAATTACTAAGTTGAATGAATCTTGAACATTCTTTAAGGCTGTGGTTGGTTTGGCTTTTGATTCTTCCTTATCTCTTTGATGACATAAGTATCAAGCTTACTTGTAGCCTTCCAATTGTCATCCAAGATCTTTGCTTTGAGATGGAAAATGAAATTCCCTGGAAAAACATTAAGGTAATATGAGAGGATTAATGCAATAGGAAGTTTATGTGATTGGAGAATTTCCTTTACCATCTCGTTGAACTTGCGATGAAACTTGTTAATAGTCTCATTTTGATTTCTTCTTATAGTACTTAAAACACTAGTCAACAAAACATGATCCTTCTTTTCAAGCCATTTATCAAAGTAAACATCCTTCAATTGTTGGAGATATATACAATGGGTAGGTCATGTTGGAAACCATTTTCTAGCATCTCCCCTTAAAGATACAACAAAGTATTTAAATTTTACGTCAAGGTCCTCAAGGTTCTTATCCAAGAGAAACGACTCAAATTCTTCCTAATAATACTTAGCAAAGATAGCATCTTGCACGATAAATTTAGGCAAACTTTTTTTCTTTTTTGGTATGTCATTAAGATAACCTTGAATGTTCAAAAAGTCAAAGGGAGAAAACATAGGACTTGTCATTTTTGATGTAACAATAGTATTAATGAATAAATTATGAATGTCAGATAGAGCTTCACAACATAAAAAACCACTTACTACTCTTATCTACATACATTGTCTTCTCTTATGACAAATAATCTTAGGTTCAAGAACTCAAATAAGCTTACCTCTTAGGTGAGCCCTTGTAGAGTACCTCTTTTGATTTTCTTCAGTTGGAGTCGCTAGGAGAGACCTTCCAAATTAAGATAAAAACAATCTCACCAAAATACAGAACAAGAATGTACCCGAGCCACACAAAAATGTTGAATGTATTTGAAATATATATTGTTTTAACAAGGGAATCCCTCGTTAATGGAATTCCATCAATGTTCTTTGAGGTGCCCAACAATGACACAAAAAATGTTACTGTTCAAACTAGCACCTATTTGCAAATCAAGGCTATTTAAGCCGAGTGCTAGGACCGTAAGCTCGGGAGAGAGTTAGACCCAATGTCACCACAGTATAACATCTCAACACTTTGGGTGACTCCAAAACCTAGGGGGGACCCTAATCTATGGAAAATACCTGTAACCACCAACAAAACATAGATACTTTCCTTTAAACCTTAATAGCTTTGACTAGTGCCTTATTATAGTCAAACAATATCAACTCAAGACATAAGAATCATATATAAATGGAGTTATTCAGCTTATCACAAATTCCAAATAATACCATGCCTTTCAAGGCATTTTCACGTCTCCCAAGGCAATGTCACCCTTCCCAAGGAAACCACTCCAAAAAGTGTGCCTTCGAAGAAAAGAGGACAATTGAACTAGGGCAAACTTGTAAAACAAGCAAAAAATACCACACACCCTCCAATTCACTAATTACAAGGGTTTCATGTATACCAATGCACTTCCACACAAGAGGACTACCTCCAGGGTCTATAGATAAAACCATAGGGGGATTTTTAGGGTAAACCAAAAATACTAAATCACGACTATTTTTGGATTTTTTTATTATATTATTTAGATCTTTAGGGTTTTTTCTAGTAGTAAAATATTCAAACTGAAGATTCCCACTCACTGATGTCACAATTGTATCTACCTGTACTCCTTGTGCGAGTTAGAGGAATAATACTAATTAAAAGGGTTATGTCAAGAGTGCCAATCCACCTTCCACACACACACTAACTGCCAGAAATGACAAAGCGCACTTATAAAACCCCCTCCGTTGATATATATATATATATATATATAATTGTGTAAATATATTTAAGGAACTAAGTTGTTGTGCCTCGATTCTATATAATTGCAATTTTGTATTTAATTAAAATGAAAAGAACCATGTTGAAGATTTTGTTGATAAAATTACATTTCCGTATGAGACATTGCTAAATATATTATGTTTAGGAAAAAAATATGTTTTATATAAATCGAAACCATGATGATGTGCTATGTTTCAAGGTAATTGCGACTTTATATGTAGTTTAAAATGTGAATAACCATGTTAATAGGTTATGATCAATATGATTACATTGACATTGAAGTCGTGATATCATAGGTGTTACTATATTTTACTAGGAATGTAATTTCATAGGTTCAACATTATATTGATGTTGATTGCATCGAAGAGGTGCATTCTACAACCTAGTAAGGGAGAGATGTGTAACTCCTTCCGTGCTCATCCTAGAGTTGACACGTGTCCTTTATAAAAAATAATAAAATATTATTAAAAGTAAAATGTCAACTTAAATTAAATTTAAACTATTTAGAATTGCATATATATAAAATAACATAAATTAGATAAACTAAAACCATAAATATTGGATTACATATTTCATCAACATTTCTACTCTAAAAAAAGGTTTGCACCTTGAGAAATTTGATCTCTCTCGGTGCTTGGTAGATTCCCTTTTAGATGGATCTATGCTGGTTGTAGATGCAAGTCATAGATATTTAAAAAGTAAGAGACCAGGTCGAATGTATTAGGTTTAGATATACAATCAGATAATGTGGAATTACAATAAAATAATGTGGTAAATGTGATGCAGGAATAGGTGGTTATACTAAGCTTTACCAAAACTTGATCATGTAATTACAATATGTTTGGAAGCGTGTTTAAAAGATTATTGACATCATATGGTACTATTACATTAAGGAGTATGTATGGCGACACCTTAGGCAGGGAATGAAACCACGTGTTAAAAATAGAAGGAATTAACACCTAAGGACAATATGGTCGCTTACAGATGAGTATCACATGTCTCTCCAGTTGAAAACCAACCTTTCACCATAGAATTGTACAGCTAGATATTGTTGAATTGACTTACATAGTCATGCAAAAAAAAAACTAGTCGTCTTATAAGGGTGTTACAATAGTTCTTGATCAACCAAAATAATGGGAAAATGTGCTGGCTCAAGCAGAGTTCACATATAAAAATTTGATGAATAGGTCGATTGGAATAAGTCCATTCCAAATCATGCAAGGGATAATTTGACATGGAGTGAGCAATTTGATGAATTTTCTAGATGGATTATAAAAGAGTGCAGATGCATAGTCATTTGTCGAGCACATGAAAGAAGTGCATTAGAAAGTCATGAAACAGTTACATAAGAGTAATGTTGGTTATATGATAAGATCCAATCAAAATAAAAGATGGAAAGCATTCAGAAGGGGGGATTTATTTTGTACTTATATCTGTAAAGAAAAGTTTCCAAGGGGAACATACAACAAGCTAAACATGAAGAAAATTGGTCCATGTAAAATATTGAATAAAAATTTAGATAATGCATATGTGTTGAAAATGCCAAAGGAGATGGAGATTTCATCAAGATTCAATGTTGTTTACTTGTATAAATATGAAGAGGGATAGACTAGTGAAGGATATTTGAGCATTGTCTGGAAAGACCAAATGCCATGAATATTGACAAAAGAAATTGCTAGTGCTAGATGAACGAGAATTTTGTCGAATGAGGAGCCAAAAGCAGATATCAGAAGATGAGTATGAAAATTTAAAGACTAGGTTGGAGAGAGGAACTAAATAAAGTTCTTTGTCACTGAGGGATATTGATGCAGGGGAATCAAGCCTCACAACCAACATTAACATATAGGCAACTAGTAGTTGCTTGGAAGGAGTAAAATACCTCTCAAGCAAAAGCATGGAATTAATGCTTGGAAGCTTGAGCTAGAGAGGAGTCAAAGAGGAGTTCGATGCAACATGAATTTGTTGATGAACAAGAATTTGAAGAGGTTGACAATGAGTCATCGAGCTGATGGATTAAGCAGCCATTGAAAAAATGGTTAACTGATGAAGGGTGCCAACAATGATTGGCCAGGAGACATTGAAGACCAAAAGTAAAGAAGGGATTTAAGGCACAATGTGGTGCCTAAATGTAATTCCTTCAACTGACTGAATGTCTCCTGGCCAATCATTTGAAAGTGACCCAATTAAATGAACAAGAATACATTCTTTTTTGATTTTATTTCATAGAATAAAGATTGTCAACCGATTAACAATAAAAATATATGCTAGAATGCTGAATAAATTTTGAGAATGAATAAGCATGATTATTGATTGTATCATGCAACACTACTGATGTGTGTGTTGAGTGTGCAGTGACAAGTATAACAATTTGTCGACTAACTCTCATGTGGAAATAAAGGGGTTGTAGAGAACAAGAAGACACATGTAAGTGTACGATGACTCACTATCGAGCAAGCTAGGCATGAGTTGAAAGCCCTATCATCTTGCTTGTTTAGCGCGTGCCACATGGGTAGTCGATAACAACTTGGTCACATGCGAGGAAGTTGAAGGGTGTGCAATAAGAACAATCTTATTCCTCAACCGCCATTAGTCTCACATAGGTTGTAGGAGAAATACTTCAGGTAATGATTCCTAAGTCTCTACAACACATTCCCCACATAGAGAAATGAACAATAACGATTGTTTGAAAGACACATAGAAGTGGTTCCTTGACAATCAAGTGAATTGTAAAGGAAAGGAAATACATTGATTGTTAGAAGGACCCATGGAAGCGGTACCTTGACAACCACGAGAATTAAAACATGTATGCATTTGACTTCTCATATAAAGATTGCATTTAGTTTTTATTTGCAAAATTAAAAAATGCATTCGATTTTATATTAGATAGACTATATAATAAGTGTGTGTGCACATATTGCATAAAAGTGATTTAATAAATAAAATAAATAGAAATAGAGAAAATAATAGAGTCCTAGTGAGACTAGGAGTTCTAAATGAGTAAACAAAAGCTGAACTCCACTTGCACCCACAGATTGAGGAATGAGATCCTATGATTGGGGAGCACTTAGGAGTGATTTGTGGAACTTGTGTGCACCTTCATCATAAGGTGACACATGGTGGGTGAATAATAATAAAATAATTAAGCAAAAATGTTAATTTTGCATGAAAAGCGACATGTGTCATGAATGCTTTTTTAATTAAAGGAAGGGAGCATCGTGGAGAAAGGTATCTTTATTTCCCCTAATGCTAGATTCTCATGATGGCTAATTGAGAAATTGTGTGACTATTATGAGTTTGGAATTGGGATCATCTTGATGATCGAGAGGCCATTTCTTAGTATCCCTGGCTTGTGTGTTATTCTCCACGACCCCTTACAGCTCATGGAGCTAGGAGGAAGGAGAGTTGTAACACCTCGGTTTTGACCCCGTTTGTATTAAATGTATATGATGTATATATTGTAATTAATCATGGTGTGGAGTTAAAGGCAAAAGCCCCACCATCGATTTAGCATTTTATGTTTCAGCAATTAAAAATCGTTTCCGATGGTATTTTGTGCTAGTCGGCACATTATAATTTTGGACAGCATGTAAATATGCAATTTAATTAAAAACCCACAACCAGCTATGTCAATGCAACAAATAATGAGATGGGGGCATGATTCCCTAAGGATAAGGGGGGGGGGATATTCAAACCTTTGGGCCAATGGGGAAAAGCCAAATGTCAAAGGGAGAACCCATCAAACTATCAACTACCCATTTTGTCTCTTATGCCCAATCATTTAATTCTGCTAGAAATTGGTTGAGTTAGTTATTGCATGGGATGGGCAAGGTATAGCAGTCCAAAATTCAAATTTGGGGAAACACCCATTTTTGGGGAAAACGATTTTTGACTTATAGGGCAAGTTATTGCCAAAAAATGTTGCCCATTCCCTCATGCATCCATGTTTTTTTGTCTTCCCCACGTTTTTGGAGCTCCTGGGCACTCTCATTCACGTTTTTTGCAGTTTCCTGTGTTTTTTCCCCATGGATGGGAAGTTGTTTTGCTAACAGTCAGTGGCTGGGATCTCTGCTGGGCGTTTTTGTGGTTGTTTTCCTCATTACCTGGTTGGGAAAAACGTTTTTGGGTTGCACAATGAGTGGGAGAAGAGACCCACGATTTTTGGGATTTGTTGAGTTCGTTTTGGCCATGTTAGGGCCATAAACGACTCTGGAAACTGAATTGCACAGGCTGAGTTGTTTTACTCAATTTCCATTCCCGATTTTGGCCTCTGTGATGTTTTCCTTCAAATCCCATAACTATAATTGCTGTGTGTACATCTTTGTTTGGTCTCTGAACCGGTTTGGGAGTGGAAATGGGGTATGAACTAGCTTGATAAAACTAGTGTGAGAAGGAACCTCATAGATAGATCTAGGGGGTTGGTTTTCTTTTTTGCACACCCTAAATAGCACTGGAAGGGAAGTCATAGCCCGAGGGGCTGTGTAGCAGAGAAGGGGATGCTCCTTGTGTTGGGTGTGTAGATGTTTTAGAAGCTAGGCTAGATCTAGTGCAGGTGTCCATAGCTCTATGGTTGAGCTCACTAGCTTAGAAGTCATCCTTTACAACTCCTTTGCAGCCTGATAAACCCAACTGTGTTGGCTTGGCTGAGTTCTTGTTATATTCTTGGCTGTGTGTGAGTCTGCTAGTGTTTCCTTATTCCTCTTGTGAATCATGCCAAACTCAGGGGTGGCAATGGTGCTGAGAGATTGATGAGCACAATGGCCTATGGTTGGGTGGAACGTTGCAGCGACGTAGCTGGTTGCAGGACAAATTTCTTCTAAGATAAGTATCTCTTGTCTATTTTATCTCTGCAACTGTATGTGCTTATTGATTAATATGAACATGTTAAATGTTGAGCATGAAGGTATTTTTCTTCCAATGTATATCAATTATTTATGCATATATGTAAGTTTCATTTCAATGCAATTTTTATTTTATGTTCATGGGGCTTACTTTGCCTGAGTTAGCAACACCTTGGTCGCGTCCCCTCACTGGTAGATGGGAGGGGACATGACAAGAGTACTTCTAGCATGGTAGGGAGGTAATCCAAGGAGTCAATCGAAATTTGGGCAAGATTTGGTTTGGTTCAAGACTGCGCAAACCGTTGATAACATCTACAACAGCTAGATCGACCTTTGTTAATCATGTTCATTTCAATTTTTTTTTTAAGTTCTGTTGAATTTTTCTTGATGGAATTACAATGGATTTTTATTCTATGTTGCAATTTATATTTGAGATATGGTAAATTCTAAATGTTAAATAAGTTTTTATCTAGGCCCTGAGAGGGGCACTACACTAAAAGAAAAACTCGAGTGTTACATCAAGTGATTGACGAGGTTGAGATTGCGACTAGAAGAAGAAGCTGAAACACACTGATCCAAACAATGCCACAAGTTTTGATGACTAGTAAATGCAGTAGTAATGGCAATAGGTGTAGAATTTAGATAGAACAACTCACCAAGGAAATTTCAAGAGAAGAACCTAGATGATTCTAGAAAAAGTGGATGTGGGAAATTGAAGCAGTGTATGGAAGTATAAGAATTGATTGAAGTAACAAAAAGGGGACTTTTGGACCTATGATTCAGAAACAACAAAATAGAGATGATTGTGGGGAACATGGATTTGAACCTTGAATCTATATAAACAACACAAATGTAATTTGTTTTCAAAAATTAATTAAAGGAATTGGTTTATGTGTATTATTCCTCATTTGTGTGTGTGTGTGTGTATTCATTTGTTGTGTACTTTGATATGTCTTGCCTCATTGTAGTGGGTGCACAATACCACATATCCTCCCACTTCTTCCTATATAATTTGGATTCCATGAGTTTCTGACATGTATTGGGATCATGATGCTCATTGAAAAAGTCACACCAAAGGGGATTTAATTTTTCAACTCAACCTTAAAAACATCAAAGAATTTCCCCAAAGTTAAGATAGAACAATTAAGTAAGGAATTAAACCACTTGACATTGTTACAATTAAGTGTATGGGGAAAATTCAAACCATCAAAGAAGGATCCAATATATCAAGGGAGTGGCAATATTTGATGAAGCCTTTGATATGATTGTTAGGATTCTCATGAGGTAGACCCATGGATTAGGAAAAATCAACATCCAAACACCAAGTCTATGGAATATAATCCACAACACCTTAAGTATCGATAGGAATACCTACATCCACCATACATCAATAATGATTGGACAATATGAAATGAAATATTAATGGAAATAACCTCGCTAACCTCACAGGGGTTGGATCAACAGGAATTCAAATAATGTTTAGGAAAGTCAGTCCCTAAAATGGTCACCATTTTTATGTTAATAATCAAATTGACATGGGAAAGAACATTTAAAAACACCATTAGAGGGATGGTTAAGGGGAATATTAGGATGGAAACCCAATGATGCTTAAATCCCTTAGATGATTTGGATTCAAAATGTTGGTTGATGAAACTATTTGCATTAATGAATTAGAAAGTACAATTAAATGCACTACTGAAAATGGACCGGAAGTGTTAGTTATAAATAAACTATTTAATTAAGAAATGAAACAAAAATGATTGATTAGTAAAATAAACTAAAAAAACATTTCTCGTAAAATATTACATAAAAGAGACTAAACAACATTGTGAAATGAGTTCTGAGAAAAATAAAACTAAGGCATTAGTTGATGAAATTAAAACTATTAAAATATATCTAATGTAGGCTTTATATTTGCCTAGCTATGTAATATATGTGAAAGGAATATGCCAATTTATAGTTAAAATTAACTTTGGAAAACATAACCGATTTCCTTATGTGTTGTGCATCAAATTGCTTAAATGAGACAGTGATCTTTAAGATATGAGCATTTTTATAAAATGATTTATTTATTTTTATTTTTTTATCATTTGGCGACTTGCATAAGATTAAAGAGGACGAATTACTGAATACAACAACTAGTTTACTTTTACAAAAATTACATCAGGAAGCTAAATGCTTGAAGCTTGAAATTTCGTCAAAAGAAATGTGTAAGTGAAATCAAAGAATATTTATAGTCTTGAATATGTACAAATTTTACAAAATATGAATGAATGGAAAATAAAAAAATGTACTTTAATGACAAAAGGACTAGCAAAAAAGACACATATATGCCCAAAAATGTGTGTTTGTATGAAAAGTTGGAGTGTAACATTTGTCATTATGAATGGTTGTGGTTAGTGTTAGGCCCCTAAGGATAGGAGGTTTCTAAGACCCTATGTTTCTCTCAATATTCAAGGTTCAATTGAGCAAAACCCAGACAACATGAGTATGTCACACTCATATTGATATGGAGGTAACCTACATGCATGAATGTATGAGTTTTAAAATACACCTATAAGAAAATCATGTGGGAAAACATAACATGCTTCTAGCGAAAGGACTCTCTTACTTCACCTTAGTGTATGGAACTTGAAGTAGTCTTACCTAACACCACCATCCTATTAGGTTTTTGGACAACTAAATATGAAAGAAAATAAATGACAAGGAACTTAGCCGTACCTAATCCTTACCATCGGTGTGATTGAGCTGTGAGCATTCTTGTCATCTCCTTTTCCTTGTATTTGAGGGCATGTGAGAGGTAGTCAAAGCATTTTTCCTACTTCATGAAGCTTGATCATTTTTTTGGCAATGTTTGCTATTCTATGCTTAGTAGGTAAACACATGCACAATAAATGGACAATTTTGTGTTCTAGTTGTCATGTATTTTTTTGTGTTTTGTTTATACTAATACTATTGCAACGTTTATTAAACATCTATTGTCTCTCTATATTCACCATTAGATGTTTCATATCAAAATTTATCCTTGTATAACTGATTATATAATATGAGTACTTTATTTCTGAAGATGAAAACATAAGTAACTTTAAGGGAAAAATACTTAAGCATTTCAATTCTTGTCTCACCAAAAACACATAAGCTCCTCAATTCTTATCTTGCCAATGTTGCGATAATTTTCAACAAAATGGATATATCACAAGAAAGGATTCTCCATACATCATGATCATTTGTACCCTTGAAGCCTCATTTTTGTAGCTTCTCTCAAATAGAAAGCATAACCAAGGACAACAACTTCTCCTTCTCCTTGTACTTTCCGCATCAAAATCCATAGTTTCCGTAGACAAACTTGTGATGGGGATTTAAACAACTTTTTTGTACAGCCATCCAAAGGGTTATATGTAACCATTGAACCCTCCTAGCTCGCTTTCATATTTGGGGAAGTAGGTGCCATTCATTAAAGGGCGTTATCCCAACCCAATTCCTTTTCTCGTATATTGTGAAGTACATATTTCAATTCTTCCATTAAATATGCCTTATGTGGATTCATAGGTTTTCTAAAAGTCGTGTAAATTTTGTCCTAGTGAATCAAGCTGACCTTCATCTTCGCCTCTTGAATTTACCGGAGAATTTATGTTGAGACTATTGTGATCACAAGCCAATGTACTGTTAAAAATCAACAACTACTGACTTCGCTGTCGACTGCAAGGGATAAATAAACAATTTGAATTATACTCGCCAATGTAAACTATTTTCTATGCGAGCCCACAAAGGTTTTTATTGGAGGGAGTTTCTTTTTCTAGAAGAAAAAATCATTCCTTTATATTCTATTGAATCAAAGGAACTGGGTACATCATAAAAAAATAATCAGCAAGTCCAAAACATGTGGACCTAATATCATTTGGAAGTACTTCAACATCTAGTACAAGAGGAGATTACTCTCCTGATGAACCAAACTATCAGTGTGTGGGCATCATATACTAGTAAAGTGTCCTCTCATAATATGCATAGTAAACCTTTCAGCCAAGCATGTCCTCGGCAACTCTTTTTTCCTTCTTTCCTGTCCATAGGAAATTTGAACAAATTTTCTTGGTTTTGTTCAGGATTGATTTTGGGATCCAGGCTAGTGCCATCCAATATACTGGGATTGCTTCAAGGACTGATTTTAATAGAATTAGCTTGCCAGCTCTTGAAAGCTATCTATTGCACCAATTATTGACTCTGACTTCAAGTTTGGCCAGTAGCCAGGTCCAATCCTCTTTCTTGTAGTTGTTTGGTTTGAGTTTGAAACCTAGATATTTTATGCCATCATCCAGGGGAAAGTGCAAGAAAGGGAAGAGGTCTAGAAGATTCCTCAGTGTTTCTTCTTCCAGATTGAATGTAGTGATTGTGGAATTCTATGCATTAATCTGCATTCCAGTTTCCTTATAGAAGAGCTTCAAAAGTTCTGAGAGTCTCTCTGCTTCCCTGATAGACCCACTACATAAGATGAGAATGTCTTCTACAAAAAACAAATGGGTGATGTTTAAATTTGCAGCAATCTTGATTCCTTCAAAAAGTCCTCTTATTTTTGCATCCAACAAATCTCTACTTAGCCCTTCTGCCACTAGTAAAAAGAGAAGGGGGGAGAGGGGGCACCCCTGGTGCAATCCTCTTTCTGAGTGGAAAAAATGGGAGGCTGCTCCATTTATGAGGACAACAAAAGAGGCTATTGAGATGCAAGAAACAATCCATTTTATAAAGGAATAATTGAAATCCAGGTGCATAAGGAGCAGCTTGAGATATATCCAACTGACTCTATCAAAGGCCTTGGAATATCAATTTTTAGGATGGCCCCATTGACCTTCTTGATTTTGACACTCTGTAGTCCCTCCTGAGCTACCCCAATGGATTCATGTATTTGTCTATCCTCTAGAAAGCTGAACTTTTCTTTTGATATTAGTTTTGAAAGCACCTTTTTGAATCTTTGTGCAATTATCTTGGTGACCACTTTGTAGGTAATGTTGTACAAAGAGATAGGCCTATATTCTTCCAAGATTTCTGGGTTGTCCTTCTTCGTAATGAGAGCTAAGAAGGTTGAGATTAAGGGAGGGTGAAGAACTCCATTTAACCTTGTTTCTTCTACTGGTTACAGGAGATTAGGTCCAATGATTTCATAAGAATCCATGAAGAATTCCACCGTCCAACCATCCAGCACTAGGATTTTGTCCTTTTGAAAACTACTTAGTGTTGTTTTCATCTCTTCCTCTAATACCTCTTCCATTAGATCTGAGTTATCCTCCTCTATGATACCCTCCGGAAAAAATTGTGAGAGTTGGATTATCTCTGTTATTGTTTCCTGCTGCTCTGCTTTAAACATATTTTCAAAATATTCCCTTCCCGTCTTAGTGAGGTCTTCAAATGATGTGGTTGTCTCATTTTTAGCCTTTTTTAACTCCCAAATAGTGTTTTGTTGTTTTCTACCTTTGGAAAAGGCCTGGAAGAATTTAGTATTGTCATCACCACTTTCCATCCATATGGTTCTACTCTTTACTCTCAGGACCTCTTCTCTTTCGTTTAAAATTTTGTTCCTGCTAGCTTCCCAGGAGAATAATCTTTCCTTGTCTTCCAGAGTAAAATATCCCCCTCCATTAGTATTTTGAAGTTCTTCCAACTCTGCCTCAATTTTGGTGATTGCTTGATCATCCTGAATTTTCTTGTTTTGAGCCCATCCCTTGAGATTTTTTATTCTGGTTATATTTTGTGTGAAGTGAACAACAACCCTTGTGTCTTCTTCAGCTTGACAAGGAATCCAGTTGTTTTGGATAAGCTAAGTTACCTCCTCATTCTTAAGACATGCAGAGAAGAATTTGAAGGGGCTAGTGGGCTTGGTTGGATTTTTCTGAATTTCTAGGAATATAGGAAGATGGTCGAAGTCTGCTCCTGAATCCACCCATTGCTTAAACATCAAGTCTTCCTCCAGAAGATATTCTTCCAGCAGAAATCTATCTATCCTTTCAAACAGTTCGTCAAATATTCCTCTAGATGATGCTTGAGTTCGATTCCACATATGGGGAGAAGTACTCTTCATCTAGCAATACAACTTATTCCTATATTATTTCAGGAAGGGTTGTTCAATATTCCACAAGAGAATACAATTACAAGATATCATATTTTTATAAATAAAAAAATCGATCTTTCACCCATATGAGATGTTTCCTCGATACCATTGTTGAGGAAGGCTCATTTGATCCTTCTTCCAAATGATTCTTGACACATTATGCACTTTTGAAATGGATCGACCAATCCTTGTTAGTGATGATGCTTCACCCTAAGTCCACATTTAAGAAAATGCCATTCAATTTTATATTGTATTATGTTTGTCCCTAGGTTCACATTCGAGGAAGAATTGGCCGATCATTTCTATGAATCATTATCAACTCAATGTCTTCATTTAAATAATAATTGGTGATCCTTTCCGTAGATGTTTGTTGACCTGGTGTCAATGTTTGAGAAATGGTCGATTAATCCTTTCCTTAGTTGTTTATTGACTTGATGTCAAATTTTAAGAAAGGGTTGGTTGATCCTTCCTCTAGATGATGCTTGAATCAAAGTCCACATTTGATAGAGTGTCCACTAGTTCTCAAAAAAATTCATACAACTCTAGTTGTTGTAGACCACACAAGTCCTCTCGAACAATCCCGCAAGTAGATTTCTAAGCCACACTGCCTTACAACTACCTGAACAAGATGCAATGTAATTTTCCTCAACTATGCTCAATGCTACACTCATCTTCTTCTTCTTGAACTAGGAAATCATACTAGACCCGAAACTAAAGCAAGACCCTAAAATTCTCTTCCTATCTGTGGCACTACCATCCCAATCTGAGTCAACATAGCCTTGCAGGCTAACCCATCTCAGGTATACCATGTATTCACTCACTGTGTTCACAACAAAGCATATATTCAACCTCGTGTTCATAAATTGCATCAACGAACCAATATGTTTTCTATAAATTGTGGCATCAACTATCTCTGAAGTATTATCACTAAAAAAATTCAAGTTCGATGCCATCGGTGTGGCCATGGCCTTGTAATCCATCATCCCAAATCTCTTCAGGATCTTTATCGCATATTTTCCTTGAGTAAGGAAAATCTCATCTGGATTTTTCCACACCTAAAGACCTAAGAAATAGTGCATCATACTTGGGTATTTCATCTCAAACTCTGTGGAAAGCTTCTTCTTCATTTCTACAATGATCTCCTCATTACCTTTCAAGAATATGTCATATGCACATAGTATTAGTATCATTGGTTTTCAATCCTGAACCTTGAAACAAAGGTTGGGATTTTCTTTACACTTGGTAAAGCCCAAGCTCGTTAGAAATCCATCTATCCTGTCGTACCATGTTCGGAGTGCATGTTTCAAACTGTACAATGCCTTCTTCAATTTGCACACATGTGTCTCTTTGTCATGTGTCTCAAATCCTAGTGGTTGATCCACATACACTTCTTCTTCTACCGCACCATTTAGGAAAATTGTTTTCACATCCATCTCGTGTACCTTCCATTTCATCACTACAGCTATCACACATATAGATCTAATTGAATTGTATCTAGTCACATGAGAAAATGTCTCCTCATCATCTATTCCTTATCTTTCCTATGAGTCCAACTCAATTGCATAATTAAAAACATTTCATAATTTTCAAAACATATTAATATTGAGGAATTATTATGCATAATGACATAGGTCACATAGACATGCAACTATATTATCCAAGGCTTCAACACAACATTTATCCATATCTCATATACATATGGTAATTTAATAGATTCCTTCCATCTCTACTATAACATAATTAAAAGTGTGCACTTCTCCTAACATGTCAGCAAAGAGGTCTCATTCTAGGTAAGCAATAAATCCTCATGGAATTTTCTGCAACACCATAGGCTACTTACCCATCTCATGCATATTAGTAATATATTTTTCATCAATGCATTCACTCTAACATGGATAATACAATTTCTAATTCTAGGACTCTCATAAATGTGTACATAATTTAACAATATCATTTAAACAATTAGACATATAGGAAATCACAATTCAAATAGGTATCTTTGTTTATTTGGTTGGATTCCTCTTGATCTGTACTTCCTTCCAAGTTCTATGGATTGATCAGGTTTTGAACTTCTGGAACTTGTAGAGACTTCAACCTTGGTCCTAATGTCTTCTCAATGCACTATATCCACTTGGATCTATCTTTATAGCTTGAAAAATATCCCTTGATATTCTTTCCAAGTGTACATTTCCATGTTTGAACAAATTATTTATCTATTTCTTTCTTATGATTATGTAGGTTTCCTTCTTCATCAACAACAGTCTTTCCTTTTGCCATATGAGAATTTGATCATCAACATCAACAACTTTATATCCTTTTTCTTAATATGGAAATAAATTCTCCATATTTCATCTTCGTATTCCAATTTGCAGGAGTCTTCTCCTACCCCTTTAATAAGATATTGATAATCATCTTCAATATTCAACTTATGAGGTGATTCCTTATGAATCAAACTTGTGGGAGAATTAATACTATCATACTCTTGATCACTTGAGGAATATTCCCTTGCTCTATTCTTAATCGGTTCATCATCTTCGGTGACATGAGAATGATACCTCTTCTCATTTCCTTTCTTTGCATGGCCTTTTCCTTTGTGGAAATCTCTTGCAAAATGTCCCTTCTCCTCAGAAGAGTAACATCTGGAATTTGAGTAGTCCTTTTGAGCTTTGTGATTCTTTTGAAGTATTCTATACATCTTGTGAGAGTGTTCTTCTTTCTTTATTTTTCCCTTCTTGGTATAATTTGTTAGGGATTGATTGTCATATTCACATATATTTTCTTCTCTATCTTCAATTATGCCTTCCTCTTGGGTGCACTCTTCCCACAACCTATTGAATTTGGTGAGCTTCCTTCTAGAACAAGTTCCTTGAATGAATGGTTCCCATGATCTTGGGATACCATTCAATGTAGTCATCATTGCTTTCGCTTCTTTGACATTGTCTCCAATAGCTTCTAGTCATTCCTTGATATGGGATACCCTTGTGAATTATGATTGTATACTTTATGAATTCTACATCTTCACAACCTTGAGTTGATTTCTCAAGGTCATCTTCCTATTGATGTTCTTTCTTTCATACAATTCTTTCAATGCATCAAACATCTCCTTGGGAGCCTTCAAGGAGGAAACATGTAGGATCAAGTGATCCTTAATGGAGTTGGAAATGATCCTCTTGGATTTTACCATGTTCTTCTTGTGTTTATATTTGTCTTCATATCCCTCTAAATCTACAACTTTTCCTTTCACACAATTTTCCAAATCATGTTCTTCTAGTATAAGAAGCACTATATACTTACATGCCTAGAAGTTCTCAGCTCTTTCAAGTTCTCAAGCTTGGTATTGTTTATCATTTTGATAAAATGAGAACCTCAAATGGAAATAAGAATAATAGTGCTTACCGAAAAGAGTTATCCAACCAAGTGCTTGCTTCAAAGTCTTCTGGAAAACTTCTTTTCGGTGATTCTAGGGTTTGACAGAGGAACCCTAATTTTCCAACTTTGGAATCTTACAAATATGACTTGAGAGAGAGATGATACTCCCTAAGGAGAGTTGAGAAATGGTCTTCTTCTTCTAGATATGTAGACAAAACTACCAAAAATATAGTTCCCTAGTTTTCCCTGAGCAGTATTGATAGGACCAAAAATGAAAATCCATGGAACTAAGTTCTAACTCCATAGAAACATGCTCACTCCTATGGAGAGTTGGAGAATGTATGCATCAAACCCAATTGGTGGACCGAAATTCTCAAAGTATGGAGCCCTAGTTCTTGAACCCAGTAGTTTTGAGGTTAAAACTAAAAAACCACAAAATTGGAATCTTCCTCCACAGAAAATTTTGTCCTCCTAGGGAAAGTTCAATGATGTAAACTTTGAGCTTGATATGTGGATGGAAAGATTAAAACATGATGGAGCCCTAATCTTAGGAAGTTGCAAAAGTTGTATTTGTTAGAGTTGTACAATGAATTCTTTCAGGATGGGTCTAATACCATGTTAGAATTTTAATGGTTATTTTAGTTCTTCAAAAAAAGTGCATTATTTCATCAAATAAACCATAAAAAATAGGATCAATTAAAGAAAGACAATTACAACAATACAAAAGAACACAAAGATTTTCTTCTGGGAAATCACAAGGGATAAAACCCAACAACATATTTAGTATATATTATGTCACCAAGTATAATTCCAAACCAAGATAAGATGAACCCCAAAAGACAAAAACATATTCTTGTTCTCTCCAGCAAACTTCTTCTTCTCTCTCATGTGCACTTGCATGAGAAAATTGTGTGTCTAGATGAGAGGTGCTCCCTCTCTATTTATTCTCAGCATGTGAGTGACCTTTTATCCTAATTGGGTTGGCTTCTTACTCTTACTAGGCCAAATTCTCTAGGGAGACTCAAAATAACATTTATATAATATTCATTTTGGGTACCACTGACCTGACTTACAATGGAAGGTTTACATTGATTCTTTCATGACTTTTACATGACCGAGTACATCAATAACATCCCACGAAGCAGGTATAACAATAATACAAAAAAAGTACAATAAGAATATCTTTTGAAGTTACACAATCTTGAACAATGATATGATACCACTATAATATATCTATTTTGATACGAAGTACATTAACTAAGACCTGCAAAACTTTAAAAAAATAGTGGAAAATATGAGACCAACCTAGTTAAATTTTTTGGCTAGGATTCAAAATACATTCTTAAACATGACATGTCTCTTAAAGATTGGAGACAAGGATATGAATTGCATAAGGAATATGTAGGTGTGAAACTCTGATCAAAGGTCTTGTAATTCCATACATAATGCGGTGGGAACATTCTCTAGGTACATCATGCCCGAGATGGTCCAAAGATTGTGTAGTTTCAATCCCCGAGACTTCTATGGAAACCCAAAGACTCCCGATACTTCACCAAATGTATCTAGAATTGGGTTATAGTAAAATATGCATACAAATGAACATTGTTTATAGTTTGGAAAACTAAATTGTGGTTTGAGTGGGTTTGGAAACAATAGGACAATTTAGGACTAACTGACTAGTGTTTTCCAAACTCTTCCAAACACCTCCAAAGGGTCACAAAAATTAATATGAAGGATGTGTATGGGTGTCTCAGGGTATTATGGACCTACAAAAAACTTCTAGAAAGAAAATTGAGCCCATATAAGTCATTCTATATTATATAAAACTAGTCGGGATTTACATTCCAATAAGCATACGTATAAACATAGTTTAATAAATTGCAGAAGATTAAGTGTAGAATTGTAATTTATAGTATAATATATGGTTTATCATAGAATTTCCATAATATTATAGAGATTTAGAAGCACAAATAATGAATATTTAGACCAACATAAGAGGACCTACAATAAACTTAATTGAAGAAGGATGGAATCCTTTCCCGTCATGGTAGATTCAATCCATAGAAGATTGGTTTTCAGAAGGGCCACAAATCCTGGCTGTGACGAGGGGCACATCTCCTAAGTCTAAGTAGCTTAGAGCTCTCAATACAAAACATAGTCTCCTTTGGATAGGTGTCTATCCATTTAATTATTTAAATAAATAAATATTCAATTACAGTCATCCTTGACCAACTTGGTCATAAAAACTTTATAATAACTTTTAGCATAATGTTGTCTCAAATAAATAAAAATGTTTATTTTTCAATTCTAGGTGGGTTACAACCCAAAACTTGTGCTTAGTTTAATTATGATTATACTTATTGCCAATGTGACCCTTGCATCATGTTTAGTCAACCTAAATCATATTTCTAGATCAAATGTGGTAGATTGGTAAACTTAAAAACTAGAATTTGTAAACTTCTTTTATGCCAACTAGTTATTGCCACATCAAACCCTAAAAGTAATCAGATAAAAATAGATTTCATTTTTCTTGACATTGTACCCCACAACAAGGTAGCCTAGTTCTTTGTTTCTTGTTTTTTGAACTCTCTGTAATGCTTTCATGTTGAATGTATGTCTAAAAAATGTGAGTGGTGAGGAGTAGTTCTAATTATTTTTTTTAATAAAAATTAAGTTATCTTTTCAAAGTTTATGGATTTATAAATGCATATCCAAAAGTTGAGTGGTGAGGTTCTCCTCTAATTATTTATTTAATCAATAATAATTATCATTTTGAAATAATTATTATACTTTATTTTCATGAAATTAGTGTAAGAGTTCTTTATTGAATGTATGTCCCAAAGGGAGTGCTAATGAGTGGTCGTAATTAATTTTTTCTACCAAAATTAAATTCCAACATTTATATTGTCACTATTTTTTAAATAAATTCTCATTTCATATAGCAATGCTTGTGAATTAATGCATGTGTTTTGTAGTCATAACAATTTAACAACTAAGCCGGGGCGGTAAGGGGGGGCAGAGTTTTTTTCACTCCAGACGGATCAATGGAGTTCAAGTTTGCTTGGGGGCTCGGCATCAACACCAACAACATGGATGAAGCCTTGGCCCTTTGGCAAGGATTGAGGATAGCCGTGGCATTGGGAATCATCGAGCTAATCGTCATTGGAGATTCCAGAGTTGTCATTCGTGCTCTTTCTGAAAATCTTATGCCAACTCATATGGCGTTGAGACACCTTATCCACAAGCTCATGGCTCAAGCCTCCCTCTTCAAAAAAAATGATTTCTACCACGTGTTGCGGGGAAATAATACCTATGCTGATCTAGAGGCCAACAAAGGGGCCTCCCTAGGCCCTGGGGAGCTTATTGTTAATGATAAGGGTTCCTTCTGCCCTCCCCCATAGGCCCGTGGGCTTAACTTGGGCATCCCCCCCGTGGGCCCCTCCTCCCTTATCCATAGCATGCTGGCAGACTGCTTTGATGTCTGGCGTGCGATGTTCATGTGGCCCCACATGGGCCTTCATAAAAGAACCACCTAGCTTGTACTCTCATATGCTGCGAGGACAATCGAACTCTCAGAGCTCCATCCAGTGTTTTATGTCATCAGGACAGGTGACCTGAGGATTATCATTGCTCATCGTCGAAGGGATTCACTGGATTAATGGCGTTTAAAGATCTAGGGCTCTCGCATGAGATGAACTTAGTTGCAGTCAAGTCGAACGAGGTTGCAATGGTTGGTTTAATGGGAGAATTTACCACATGTGCATACGATTGTCTGAAGAACCCTGGTATGAAGGTCGTGTCGAATCATTCGAGCATTTGCTGGATTCCCTATGCGCTGAGCTTTGAGGTGACGTCGTTCTCCCCGACGCGTATGGATATAAAGGATTGGAAAATAGAGGGCCGAAGCAAGCTTGCTGCGCTGATAAGTCGGGAGCTATGTCGTTTGGTTGCTTGGAGACTGCTGCTGCTCATGATGGAAGAAGGTTCCTCTTCCGCGGTTGCGCCTGTTCCAATTTCGGTGGACACGAAGATTAAGCAGGTGAAGCATGAGCTCAAATCTCTGCAAACTCGGGTGAACGCAATTGACTACAAGGGAGGCTGATGTCTGGAACATGTGAACAAGGATTTGGTCTTCCTCCGAAAGAAAATCAAACGGAAGGTTAAGCGAATTGACTCACTCGCTCACCAGGCAGATTGTTGAGCTAGAACTTAAGGTAGACAAGCTCACTCTCAAACTTGTCAAGCACGAAGGAAATGGTATGTCTTCTAGTTCGGATGGTTAATTCTCGTATGTTCGTTTGGGTTCGCCGTCCTGCTTGCATTCGGCTCTTCTCTTCCCTGCAAAGTTTAGTCTCTGTTTATCAGTTTTTAGGTAGTTAGTTATTTATGAACCTCTGTTATAAACTCTGTTAAGGCTTCAGTCTGTTTGATTGCCACTTCCTCAAGGGCACCAATGGCTACTCTGGTTTCTCTGTATATTGGTACTCAGCTACCGCTTCTTGAAGGTTTTTTGTGAGCTAAAACCTTTGGTGGTTACACCACCTCCTTTTATAATATAATCGCTTTTGTCTAAAAAACAATTTAACAACTAAAATAGAGGTAATAGACATTGAAATACTATTGTCATATTCCTACTAATACATCAGAATTATTAGTTAATTTATGATATCATAAAATAAAGAATATTAAATGTAAATAAATTCAGAAAGTTTAAGAATAATTAAAAAAGAATTGCATAGCTATATCATAAAATATAAAAGGATATCATGAAATGAAAATCTAAAAGTACAATAAAAGTTTAAAATTAATTAAGTAAAAAGTATTGTAAGTTTAAATCTAAATCTAAATAAATGAGTAAAGATTCAAATTTAATTAACTTTGTTATGGTTATATCAAAAAATTATAATAACACTTACCATAAATAAAATAAAATAAAAAAAACATATTAATCAACTTTGCCATAATTACATCTAAAATTATAATAGCACTTAAATCATTTTTAAATTATATAGCTAACATGTTTTACATATTGATAAAATTCATAAAAAAAAAAATGAATTAATGAATCATAATTTAAATGAAAAAAATTGAAGGATGAGGAAAGTTTTTAAAAATCTTCAAGTGCTATGTCTCCATTGTGTCCTTCTCCAAAAGTACAATTGAAATATGGACTTTCCAAAAGCAAAGCAATGCTAGGGTTTTCATTGGCTATCAAGTTGATCTTTGGGAAGAATGTAGTGTGAAATTGTAATCTATGTGATGGTGATACTATACCTTACCTAAGAGTATCATGATAGCTTCTTTGCATATTTACTCCAAGTAAAAATGAAATAGGTGCATTGGCATCCCATGGAAAAAGATGAGGCCCATGATAAAGAGATTGAGATTCTTGGTTCCTTCCATAGGCTCACCTTACCAACATATTAATATCATGCTTGCTTTGCCATTGGGAGACATATGAAGTGTTCAAGGTGTTTGCATCAATTGGAAAAGCTTGGACATTATTGGGTGCCCAAACATCTAGATTTACATAAGAACTTGAGGCATTCGTGTTTATTGTGGATCCAAATGAAATTCTTTGTAGGTTTGGTTGGTCTTGAGTTCCTGTCCAATGAGATTGAATCATCTAAGCACGTTTGTCTTGAGTTCGTGTCCAATGAGATTGAATCATCTAAGCACTTTCCCATGAATTATGTGTTGCACTTCCAAGTCCAATTTGAAATGGATGAATAATCTCTGGTTGTATTTGAGATGATTGTGAGCTGTTGAGCCTGCTCATTTTCATAAAAGAGGAAACAAGTTCAATATGATTAAACATTAGTTTATTTATTAGTCAAGATTGAACTATGCAAAATATTTATAATATGTTTGAAGTAGTAGATAGCTTACCATTCAAGTCCAAATGTGGTTTCTCTAAGCCTGGCATCTAAAAGTTTGTGAGCATTATCTATCTTCACATCTTTCCTTTCTGCATTTAGAGTTAATGGAAAGATAGTTTGAATCATATCTTATACTTTGTTAAATATTGTAAATTTCATTTATAATATGATTTATTATATTTTTATAAATGATAAAAAAAACTAAAATATAATTTAAAAAGTACATAATTCTTATTAAAATAATATTTAAAAAATATTTGTATTCACTATCCACATAAAATTGGACTAACTTACATATAAAAACAAGGAAAACTATAAAAATAGCTTATATTGAAATAATATCTGAAATAATATTTTAAAATGTTGAAGAAAATACATTTGTATTCACATAAAAACACATAAAATTGGAAAAATAAATAAATAAATAAATATTCCTAACATAGTCTTACTTTTGCTTTGGTCAGTCATATGTTCACTAAGGGCTTCTGTTTTCTCAAATGCTTTATTACAAACCCTGCACTTGCACCTGTAGGGTGTTAGATTGGCAGCTTCTTCTTTAGTGAGCAGCGTTCTTTTCTTTGCATTGAACCTTTTTCTTTTCTCTGCATATAAATTTAAAATTGGTTTAAATTTTAAAATATCATAAATTTATAAGAAATAAACAGCACAATATAATTAACTTTTCACAACACATAGGACTTGTAAGCTTTGTTGTTACACCAAAACTTGCAGATATTGATGAATATTTAAAACCCAGCACCAAGCTTTATCATCATGTACAGCAGTTATACCATACTGTTGTACCTATATACCTATATTCCAACACCAGATGGCATTGGCTTCCAAAAAAGAGATGAAATAGCTGGTCAAAAAATTATAATGATCCCAACATCAGTCCATTATAAAGAAACTGAATTACTGTACATCAACAATAAAAATGAGAATTAAGGTTGAGTTAAAAGAAGTATACTGTTGTGACTCTAGCCTATAACCTTATAACCTCATCAACATGTTGGGTTGTCGCCTATAAGTTTCATACTCAAATTTTGGGTTGGTACTTTTTCAAATATGGGAGAATGGATTGAATTGGACATCCCATCTGGAGATGGAGACTTTCAATTGGAAAACGTGGAGACTTTCGATAGTAGATTTCTATATTAACCCTCGCTCGCTATAGCTGAATGCGTATTACAAACAGAATAAACATTTCTACAGCTACTAAACCCTATTATAAACAGAATAAACTAAACCTAAAGGTTGACTTTACGGCTGGCTGGCTTTACAAACTACCCTTGGCTATGTCTGTTCGGCCGGCACAGTTGGAAGGAATTCAGCTTTCACTGTATTGGCTAATCCGAGTGAACTACGAAATTGATCTATAACTGCCCATCCCTAAGGTTGGCTGATACACGTCTTGGAACAAAGAAAAGCCACTATCAGTTGAGAGTTGCGGGCAAAAGAAAAGACAGCGGGGTTTATGATGGAGAGGCCTGTTCAACAAACCCTCCACAGCGCAAGGACGATCCCTTTACAAAAGAAACTGAATTACTGTATTCATCAACATTAAAAATGAGAATGAAGGTTGAGTTAAGAGAAATATACTGTTTTGGTTCTCCAACTTTCGAATGCCAACGGGTGGATCCACGCTTCCATCAACATCTAGCGGTTTTTAACCTGAAAAGAAAGTCCCCGTACCGTTAGTGGACACATTAATAATATCAATTACAAAACTTTTAAGCATTACCCTACCTCATGCCACCCTTGAATACCCTGAAAAGAAAAATACACCATTTTTTAAGCATTACCCTAGCTCATGCCATTCATGAATACAAGCGTTTCAGAAATACCTGCGTTGTTCTGCGAGGCTTGAATGATGGTTTCGCTGTCCCGCGAGCTGGCATCAAACCGGGGAGGTTGATCAGGCTGTAAAACACTCATAGGAAGGGGCCGGTTGATCGACACAGAAATTATCATTTTCTTCTCTAAGATCACCTAGAGAATCCTGTAAAACACACATAGGAAGCCAGAAAGGGGGTTGATCATCCTGTAAGACACTCATAGGAAGCCAGAAAGGGGGTTGATCATCACTTAGAGAAGGACCGGTAGGAGGCTGAGCATTCATGATGGAAGAATGCTGAAACTGGAAGAAGAAACAAAGCTTCTTAGAGCAGACAGAAAACAGATGGGAGCCAGCAAAGCTTCTTAGAGCAGACAGACAAGAAATGGGAGGCAGCAAAACAAAGATTGTTAGAGAATTCTAGTTCCTCACTGCTCTTTTAAAGCCTTATTTCTGAGTTGCGCTCTACTTATTTTCTTAAATTTCCACTCTGTTTTTTTTAAAGCCTTATTTCTGAGTTGCACTTTACTTATTTTCTCAAATTTCCACGTACTTTTCAAATTTAGCCATAGTTCGTTAAATTTGGCTTATTTTCTTAAATTTCCACTCACTTTTCAAATTTAGCCATAGTTCCTTAAAATTTGGCTTGGTTATCGGGCAAAGCCTTATGCCCTTATTTCTGAGTTGCACTCTACTTATCTTCTCAAATTTCCACTACTTTTCAAATTTAACCTTAGTTCGTTAAATTTAGCCATAGTTCGTTAAATTTAGCCATAGTTCGTTAAATTTGGCTTCTTTTCTTAAATTTCCACTCACTTTTCAAATTTAGCCCTAGTTCGTTATCGGGCAAAGCCTTATGCCCTTATTTCTGAGTTGCACTCTACTTCTCTTCTCAAATTTACACTACTTTTCAAATTTAACCTTAGTTCGTTAAATTTGATCTCTAGTTAGCATGGAAGCACGTCCAAAAGGCTTAGTTCAAATTTAGCCTAGTTATAAATAATTAACTAGTTAGTTAACCATGTAAGCACTCGTAAATAGATTACGTCGTAAATCAAATAAAAAATTAAACAATATTATATTATATTTATTTCTTAAAGATAAGATAATATTTATTATTAAATAATTTATTTTTAATTTTTATAATAAATATTAAATAATTATTATATTTTATTGTTTTGAAATTAATGTGGTAATAATTATTGTAAAATATTTTTTATTTTTTATTTTTATAATAAATATTAAATAATTATTATATTTTATTTTAGTAAAATCAATGTTACTTAGTGTAAGAAGAGTGCTAATAATTTTTATAGTTTTTTATTTTTTTTGTTTTTTTATAAGGATATTGCAAGCTATCCATTTGTGGGCCCTCTAAAGGAAGGATAACATAAGGACATGCTAGCTTCAAAAATAGGAGGAGGAGGCATAGTGATATGATGGGGTGCAAATAGTTCTGGTTGGATGCTTTGAAAATTGTGTATGGGAATGCCAGTGATATCAAAATCACCCACTCCAAAATCATAATTTGGGGTTCGAAAGGTGGGATTGAAGCCATGTTCTATGGTAGTTATAGGTGATGCTGGTGATATACCTTGTCTAGAAGTATCACCATAGTTTCTCAGCATGTTTACTCCAAGTGAAGGTAAAACACATGCATTACTATTCAATGGAAGAAGTTGAATGAGATGACCAAGTGATTGAGGTTCTTGGTTCCTTCCATAGGGTGTCATTACCAACATATCAAGCTCGCTCCGCCCTTGAGAGACATATTGAGTGTTGAGAGACATACCTTGTCTAGGAGTATCACCATAGTTTCTCAACATGTTTACTCCAAGTGAAGGTAAAACACATGCATTACTATTCAATGGAAGAAGTTGAATTGGATGACCAAGTGATTGAGGTTCTTGGTTCCTTCCATAGGGTGTCATTACGAATATATCAAGCTCGCTCCGCCCTTGAGAGAAATATTGAGTGTTCAGAGACATACCTTGTCTAGGAGTATCATCATAGTTTCTCGACATGTTTACTCCAAGTGAAGGTAAAACACATGCATTACCATTCAATGGAAGAAGTTGAATCGGATGACCAAGGGATTGAGGTTCTTGGTTCCTTCCATAGGGTGTCATTACCAACATATCACGCTCGCTCTGCCCTTGAGAGAAATACCGAGTGTTGAGAGACATACCTTGTCTAGGAGTATCACCATAGTTTCTCGGCATGTTTACTCCAAGTGAAGGTAAAACACATGCATTACCATTCAATGGAAGAAGTTGAATCGGATGACCAAGTGATTGAGGTTCTTGGTCCCTTCCATAGTGTGTCATTACCAACATATCACGCTCGCTCCACCCTTGAGAGACATATTGAGTGTTGAGAGACATACCTTGTCTAGGAGTATCGCCATAGTTTCTGGGCATGTTTACTCCAAGTGAAGGTAAAACACATGCATTACCATTCAATTGAAGAAGTTTAAGTGGATGACCAAGTGATTGAGGTTGTTGGTTCCTTCCATAGGGTGTCATTACCAACATATCAAGCTCGCTCCACCCTTATGAAGATAATTTTGGGTTGGTGACAAAATACTTCTAGAACAGCTAAGCACCTATCATAACCTTAACCTCATCAACATTTTTACAGCAACTGAATGCCTATTACAAACAGAATAAACATTTCTACAGGAGCTGAATTCCTATTATAAAAACTAACCCTAAAGGTGGACTGACACACCTCACGGGACAAATAAAAGCCACTATGTGTTATTTGTGTGGATCTTGTAACAGGGAACCCACGTACACTTCTACAGCATCTGAAGCCTATATAAACCTCATCAACATTTCTACAGCAGCTGAATGGCTATTAAAAAGTTTATAATATAAACTGAATAAACTAAAGGCTGTTCATACAGGTCTTGGGAAAAAAGAAAAGGCCCTATCAGTTGAGAATTGCTGGAAAAAGAAAAGGCAGCAGGGTTTAGGATGTAGAGGCCTGTTCAACAAACCCTCCATAGCACACGGACAATCCATTTAGGAAAGAAACAGAATTACTTTATTTATCATCAATAAAAATGAGAATTACTGTACTTTATGCACACATTTAATAATATCAAATACCTGCAGTAGGAGGCTGTAAAACACTTATAGGGTGTTGATCAGCACCAGTAGTAGTAGGAGGTTGATCACGCTGTAAAACACTTATAGCAGCACCAGTAGCAGGAGGTTGAGCATTACCAGTAGTAGGAGGAGGTTGATCACACTGTAAAACACTTTTAGCAGCACCAGTAGCAGGGAGTTGATCATTACTAGTAGGAGGAGGTTGATCACGCTGTAAAACACTTATAGGGGGTTGATCAACACCAGTAGTAGTAGGAGGTTGATCACGCTATAAAACACTTGTAGGGAGTTGATCAGCACCGGTAGCAAGAGGTTGAGCATTCATATCAGACATGTTATCTTCAATTTCTTCTATAACAGACAAACAACTATCAACCCATAAATTATCTTCATTTTCTTCTTCTGTAAGAGAAGCACTGGTAAGATCAACCCATGAATTATCTTCATTTTCTTCTATAAAAGAAGCACCGGTAAGAGCCTGAGCATTCATGATGATGGGCGAATGTTGTAACAGATGCAACAAGATAAAAGAATAAATAGGAGCCAGCAAAACAAAGTTTGTTAGAGAATTCTAGTTCCTCACTACTTGTATAGCCTTATTTCTGAGTTTCTCTCTACTTGTTTTCTCAAATTTCCCCCTACTTTTCAAATTTCACCCTTGTTAGCATGCAAGTTTAGTTCGTTGAGTTGAAAAGGATTAGTTCTTTAAACATGCACGCATGTTGGGAAAGCTTAGTTCGTTAAAATTTCGCTCTAGTTAGCATCCAAGCATGTGCGAAAGGCTCAGTTACTTGAGTTGGAAAGGCTTAGTTCTTTTTAAGTTCCAAACGCATGTTGGGAAAATCTTATCTCCAGATACTCAATTTTATCCGTACTTGTTACGCATGCAAGCATGTCCGAAAGGTGGGAAGATAGTTACGCATGTCCAAAAGGTGGGTTGATAGATTGCAAGGTAAATGAAATAAAAAAATAAACCATTAGTACCTTAACCATGCAAGCATGTTTGAAAGGGTGGTAAATAGATTACAAATTAAATAATAATTTATTTATTTTTTAATTTAGATTGATTGATTCATTGTCATGCAAAAATCAATTTTTATTAATGAGAAAATATTTTTTATTTTTTATTTTAATTAATTTAATGTATTAAAAGTGTTAATAATCAATATATAATTATCTTAAATTTAGATTTATCAAACACTAAGATTTAATTTTTTGAAGTGTAATTTTTTAATCTTAAATTTATCACACATTAAAAACAATTGACATATAAGATATTTGATCTTGTGCTTGACATATCTAAGATTTAATAATTTTTGTTAAAGCAAACAACATTTGCAGTTTGATTTCCTTTTTATGGGAAGGTCATGTTACATAATGTTACCCAATGTTAGTGGTTACTTAGCTTTACAACACCTAGCTACTCTTAATGGGAGAGGGCTAATCTCTCGACCATTTTCACCGGGCCCCACTGCATGTCATCGAAGGATGCTTGACTCTGTTTTCCTAACCCCCTGCCCTCTGCTCCGTCTCCAGCTAGATCCACTGACACCCCTACAGGACCCCACCGCCATCGACACCCTCACACCCTCACAGGATATTCATCATGATATGTCCTCCATATTCTCCAATATTCAACTCGCAGTACATGCATGGCTCAGGGGTTGAACATCAACTTGAGTTTGAACGTTTCCATTCGCGCCTTGTATTCCTCTGCCCCTATGTGCCTCCTGTTCCTGCATCACGGAGTGGGCTAATGTGCCAGAGAGAATGTTCTTGACGTGCATCCCTTCAGCCCTTCAGCATCGTCGACTCCCTCATCATGCAAGTTTCAATTCGAGAGTTTTATTGTGCAAGTTGTTCAAATAATGTGATCTAGAGACTAGAACAATAGACATCATAAATTCATAGTTATTTAGCACATGCAAGGCAATGTTAACCCTTGTTACATCAACAAAGCCCTATCACTTGGCGGGGGATTAACCTATGTCTGCAATCAGATAGAATCTCGTCAGGTAGACCTTCTGTTGCGGACCAATATGATATAACTACACACAAGTTGCACCAGTTCACAGTCCCATCACCATCAATAACTTTAGGTTGTTTATCAAAACCACCTTCGCCATAGACAATCATCTCATGAGTATTGATTCCTATTAAAAGCTCTTTGTTCTTCCCTAACTAGTAAGGGGTTTACAAGAGGAATCCCAAGAGAATTACCAGATACAAACGTCCTTGTTTCTTGTATTGATCCTCCCCATGGTGCTGCAATGGCAACGAACTGTTTGATATATAGTTTTTGCCATGACAAAGTATGCTAATTTAAGAAATATAATACCTATAGTCCTCCTAAGATGTGTGAAACAAGAATGACTTGCTTACTTCCATTTGATGTGTAAGCCTCTTCCACCAATTTTCTCAAAATGTCTAAATCGTTT
>LPNX010893456.1:0-164919 GCA_001517045.1 Pseudotsuga menziesii
TTAAAATCCGAACTATGTAGATCTTGCAATGGATTGTTCACCAGCAGGAGATGGAAATAATAAACAGCTCCAACAATCACCCGAAAACAGTGCTGCAACATGGCAAGTGTGAAGAAAATCTCGTTAAGGTCTTCGTTTTTATAGAACTCGCTATAGCGATGGCAAACATTGATTTTTGCGCCCTAAGTCAAATTTACCGTTGTAAAAAGCCAAAAAAATCTAAATGCCTTGGGTCAACTTGACATTGCCGTCGCTACAGCGACGGACCTCCGTGGATACAGCGACGTTTAGGGTTTGAGACGTCGATACAGCGACGGAGAATATTGGAAGCGTCGATATAGCGACGTCTAGGCGTCGATATAGCGACGGATCGTTCCTATTACTTCCGATTTGACACCAAAAGGTATGAAACGTGGAAAACCTCCGTGGAAAAATCCGCGCTTTTGTATTAGTGGCACAAGTCGAGGACCTACCTGAGGCCATGCAGTGTCAGGTGGTGGGTGTGCCACGAGCATGGGTGCGGTTGTTTCGACGGCTAGCTAGAGCCGTGGTGACATTACATGATCAGAACCCTCTTCCTCCTCCCTAGGCTTAGATACCTGGGAGTGATACATTTTGTACTACCATATACTTATATTTTGGTGGCTCGAAAGCCCCATTTTTGTATTATGACACTATGTATTATCACATTTTGGATGTTTAATGAAATTTTTTTATGATGATCAGTTTATTTATTTACATGTGTAAAAATGTATGTTTGTGATGAGCTTATTGTCTATGAAACAAATGTCAATCTAACATTGTCGTTCTAACAATCTCACACATAAGAATCTCCGTAATAATGTTGGATCTCTAACATGATACAAGCCATTAAGTTGTGACACTACTAACTCCGAATCAAGACGTACCTCAAGAGATAGAACACCATGTGAAATGGCATCCTGTATAAGCTCGATAACGACACTATATTCAGCAACATTGTTTGAAGAGGGCCGTAAACATACACCTCCTGAAGACAATACCTAACCCATAGGAGTATAAATCACCCAAGCGACAGCGGCTGAGTGTTGAGTGTGACGGCTTGCACCATATGCAAATCCTATATAGATGGAAGACTCCATTGATATCTGCCATAAGAAATGGAAGCTAATCAACGAACCCGATCACTATAAGAAAAACCTAACTATGCAAAATGTTGTACAATAATATACAATAGACAACATTGGCTGAAAATCATGCATAGTACTTTTTATGATAGATCCCATTTCTAGGCTCTGCCAAGGCTGTCCCTTCGTAATCATTAGAGAGAATTTGAGGTAAAAAATGGGCCTCAAGAGGACCAAAATGTACTATAAAAATCAACCAATTACATTCTAGTAGATGACATCATCCCCCATGGTTGAGGTGGCATTGCATGAGTTAAGAATGCTTATTTGTCACATTTTCTATGGTGGATGAAAACCCATAGTTAACCAAGGTAGTGGTACAAGTACTTTTAAGTCATAAAGTGAAGTACTCACAATAAAAGTCATTTCACACTTTCTCATAAAATAATATTATTGTCATTTTCAAGTAAAGTACTCATAATTCATAAAAATGTCTTTTCACATTTTTTTATAAAATAATATATTGTCATTTTCATGTTTTTTAATTTTAAATTATATATTCATTCAATTGTATTTAATATCATAATGTCAAACTAATATATATATATTAAATCTTGTACTTTTAAAATAAATTAAATTCATGAATGATATTTATAAGAAAAAAAATATGTTAGTTATGCATATAAATTAAATTCATTTTTGTTTAATTTTATTTACAAGTTCAATACAAAAAATGCTAAAGGACAATAATTTTTTGGGAATTTACAATGAATCTTATTCACATCATTGTAGAGTTATTTTATTAATTTTATTTAAAGTCAATTTAGAAAAGTAACTCAACCATGGTTATTTATATTGTGCATAAAAAGTAGTGTAGGAGATGAGTTGTCATATATACCTACCCCATCAAAACCCCTAACTCATAATATTTTAATATATCTTATATTTTTGTAGTATATCTCTTAGGAGGCCCATTTTTGACCTCAAATTCTCTCTAATGATACTGGCTCATAAGCGCCCTTATCTAACACACGTTTAACCACGTAAGGACCATGCCACATGGGGTTGAATTTTCCTACCCCCAAGGGTTCTTTAGCTTGATCCCACAAAAGGACCAAATCTCCTTCACTAAACTTCCTTGGACAGACAGATTTATCATATTGGACCTTAACACGACGCTTATTCACCTCTAGAGCCACTAAAGCATCTCAGCACTGCTCATCAAGCTACTCTAAATGGACCAAACATTCCTCCAATGGGGACGTGTCTGGTAAGAGTTCTATGGCTAGCTTCAAAAAACGGATTTTGCACTCAACCAACAATACAGACTCCACTCCATGTACAAGCTAATATGGAGAAAAGCTGGTGGCAGTCTTAACTACGGTCTTATAAGCTCACAAAGCAGGATATAACATGATATGCCAATTGGTCTTGTTTTGTGCGATGGCTCATTGGAGAATGGACTTGAGTGATTTGTTCACTGCTTCAACCTGTCCATTTGCTTGAAGGTAATAAGAAGAAGAATGCTCCTGCTTATACCCTAACTTCGATGCTAACTCTTCCATAATCCGATTCTAAAAGTTCCTACCATGGTCAGTGACAAGCTCTTTCGGAATATCGAACCGAGTAATAATCTGGTTGAATACGAAGTTTGCAGCTGTCCCATCATCGTATTTAATCGTGGGCATAGACTTAGCCCATTTCGTGAAGTAATCAACAGCCACGATAATATGATGATGCCCCCCAACTGAAGCTGGGTTGAAATCCATGAAATCAAGCCCCCACTTAGTGAAGGGATCGACGGTGATAATTGGATGTAACGGGGCAGGATGCGAGCACATATTACATGTGAACACTTGGAAAGGGTGGCACTTCTTGACTGCATTAACACAATCTTTAAAGATCGACGACCAGAATTAACCCGCTCTCAAGATTTTATGGGCTGTAGAAAACCCAGATAAATGACCACCACACGCCCCTCAATGGCAATCATTCAACACAAGCTCAACCTCTCCATGAGTTAAACAATGACGTAAAATGGAATCTACCCCACGGCAGTACAATGTGTTATCCACAATGAGGTAATTCTTGGATACGTGATGTAATCGTCATCGTTCATCCCGTGAAAGGTGAGTAGGGACCTTCAATGTTTGTAAATATATGATAATATCCCCATATCATGGATCCAAAGTTGAGATTAAGAATATGTGCTCATCGACAAAGGTATCTTCACAAGCCTCCTCCTCCTCCTCCCTCGAGAAATTAGATATAAGCTCCGCAAAAATCAATGATTTCTTTGATTTTTCCGAAACAAACTCGAGATCGAATTCTTGCAAGATGACAATCCACTTATTATACTTTCCCCCTATCATCCTTCTAGTGAGGACGAACTAAAATGGATTGACATGGGAAACCACCAAGGTCTGGCGAAGGAGAATATAGTGTCTCAATCTTTGAACCGCATGAATAGTAGCTAAGGAAATCTTCTCCTCATGGGAATAACGGATTTCTACATCTATAAGGTTTCGGCTCATATAATATATGGCATGCTCTTGGAGTTCCTCGTCCTCTTGAACCAAAACCATACCAATCGTCTCCATAGACATGGCCACATAAAGAAGAAAATCACGGCTATAATCGAGTGGACTAATCACCGGGGCCAATGCTAAGGCTTGCTTAAGCGCATCAAAGGACTCCTGGGCTCACTCATCCCAGCAAAAGGTAGTGTCCTTCTTCAAAAGATGCATAAAGCCTCTAGTCAAATTGGCAAAGTTCACGATGAATCTCTGTAAGAATTTTTCCGTTACCTGCAAACATTGAAGATGTCTAATGTTTCTCAAGGGAGGCAATTGAAGTATTGCCTCAACCTTCAAAGGGTCGACTCTTATACCCTCTTTGGAGACAATGAACCCTAATAAGCGGCCAGACTTCACGCAAAAGATGCATTTGTGAGGATTTAACCTGACCAAATAATAATGACACCTTTTGAAAAAAATCTCAAATGGTAGGAATGACACATCCTCTGACGAGAATGAGCAGCAAGGTCATCAAAAAGACTTCAATAATCGATTTGAGATCATGGAAGACCAAGGTCATAGCCCGCTAAAAAGTGGCTCCGACATTTTTAAGGCCAAAAGGCATCTTCCGATATGCAAAGGTACCCCAAGGAAAAATAAAGGTGGTCTTATGTTGGTCCTTAGGTTTGATCTATATCTGATTGTATCCGGAAAATCCATCCATAAAGGAAAATACCTCGCTTCTCGCACACTCATCCAAAATTTGATCAATAAATGGTGTGGGAAAATTATCGTTAGGACAGGCACGATTCAAGTCATGGAAATCAATGCATATACGGATCATTACCTGCTTATTATCAACTGGAACGAGGTTTGAAACCCACTCCATCAAGGGAACAAGATAGATAAAACCGGCATTCAACAACTTTTCTATCTCAGCCTTAATCGTGGGTGCTTTCCTAGGATTCACCACACGCAAGCGTTGTCGAATAGGCTTAGCATTGGGACAAGTTTTAATTTCATGCTCAACAATGTGAGGGTTGATACCTGGAATTTCCACGTATGACCAAGCAAATACATCACAAAATTCTTTGAACAGCTCGGTATACTCTTGAATCTCAGCATGGGAACATTCTGCCCCAATATAGACATTCTCAATCTTGCCAGGATCGCGAGAGATATTGATAGGAATGGTAGGAGATATATTTTCCATGTTTCCATCAGCCATCGGACCAAGAGAGCTTAATGGAACCACGGGACTACCAATTCTCTCACTAAGAACCTCCCTAAAGTCCTCACGCTCCAAATGGTCAAGCTCAGGAAGGAAGTAAGAGCTATGATGAAAATCTTCCCAAGGTGGCTCAACCCTAGACATGGCCTCAATAATAGCTTCATCTGAGGGAAAAACACTATCAAGGCAGTCATGTGCGTGAGAAGACTGAACTGCCCATGCAGGCAGCACATATGGGTCCTCCTCCTCTATTCACGAAGAGGAAGGACTAGACTCTACAACACATTCAAGATTATCTTGACATGCTATCATAGCTGCAGGCAACGACACGTCCGTTCCGATGGGCTCACTCGAAGGACTTGGTGTAGGAAGAATCCAAGGATCTTCTATATGAGTGGTGCAAAAAGACACCAAACGCAATGACGATGAAGCCTCAACGGAAGTAGACCCAATCACAAGAACAGGTGCAGGACAACTAAATGATCCCATAAGGGATGGGTACATGCCCACACACACACTCCCAGTTGCCAGCTGAGAGTGTGCAACAATTGGGATAGAAGCTCCCGAAGATACGGTAACACACGGATTCTTGAATGACATTTGATCAATCGTAACTATCTTCCCATTAAATGGAAAGCATACAACTTGGAATAGAGAAGAAGCTATGGCTTGCATACTGTACATCCAATTCCTACCCAGTAACAAATTGTAGTCAAGGGGCACAACAACCACCTCGACCTCGATCGCGACGATATTCCCTCCCAAATGGACCTTAAGAGAAGGAACAATGTCGTGCGGCCAAAACGATCTACCATCAAATGTATTCAACATTGTAGCGGATTTAGGCAACTCGGGGGAACCCAAACCCTTCCAACACGCCAAAGACATCACGGAAGTAGCAGCACCTTTGTCAATCACAGTGCACTTGACGGTCTTGTTAAGACATTCTACATGAATCAAGAGAGACACATAGTAAGGAAAGAGAGGCTGTAGTCCCACGGTTTCAAATTTGATGACAGAGGAATAATTATCATCATTAACACCAAGAGCGGAAAGCAAAGCTTTCCTTTGCGAAGGACAAATCCGAAGTACTTTGAATGCAGACATCGCACAAGGAGTGTGGCCCAAATCCTCGACAACAAAATAGTTATGGGTAGCTCGGGCATTAGGATTGTGCCCTAAACGCTTAAGGACTCATTTAGGAATGTGAGGAGCAACTTCAGGTTTATCCACAGATTTTTCAATATGCAAAGGACTCTCGGGTGGAGCAGGTTCCTTTCCAAGGTCTGGTTGTGACGAACCATAGTCCTTTGCACGAGTCACAACCTTAGCATCACACACCATGTTGATGCAACCATGACTACTACAAGTTTCCAACGAATCTTGATGCCCACCAGACTGATCATGGGTCCTCGAGTTCATATTTTGATTATGAGGTAAAGCGTTAGTCAGCACAGATGGGCCCTGTGCCATGAACCTCGAGGATTCTTCTATCCGAGGGCACAAGTAAGTGAGGTGGTCCTCCTTACACAACTTGCAAGGAAACTTAACCTTCCATTTAGGCTGCTTGTCCCCCCCAGCATTTTGGGTGTTCTTGTGATTACAATTGGCATTTCCATTCTTATTCCCACCCTTACAATTGTTTTTACCCTTCTTCTTATTCCTTCTGGGTTGCTGGTTACCCTTCTGGTCCGACGATTGTACCGAAAGCACACTCGTCGGTTGGGTGGGTTGACACAAAGCCCTGGCTTGTCCCAAAGTAGATTGGTTGATAGATAATTGACTGACCTGTTTCACAACCGAATCTGCGGGTTTGGAACTCGTACAACCAACAATGCCATCAGCATGTGGTCCAGGTTTGAACTTATGGTCAAAACTAGAACGTGGAGCATTAAGAATGATCTCATATAACAAACCAGATTGAGCATAAATCAAGTCTAATTCCTATGCCCTAAAAAATGGCTTGTTCCTCATTCTAAACTTTGGATGTAGAAACATCCTTCACTATATAAGGTAGTAACGACTTAAGGAACCACTCGAGGAGAAACTCTGGTGGAATGAAGGCTTTAATCAATCTCTTCTGTCTACACCACTCTTGGATATGGTCCGAGATATGCGTGGCTTTATCTTGCCAAAATGTCGACAAGAGTTTAGTACCAACGTCGTAATGCACTGGTAGCTGGAAGTGGTTGAGAAAAGTCATAGCTAGGTCATCAAACAAAGTGAATGCCCCCCTAGGTAGCTCTATGTACCATTTCGTGGCAGGCCCGGTGAGGGTGCGTTGAAATAGCCTTAAACAGATTGAATCTTCGTGTAAGGAGTTAGAAGAGAACCATAGGTGAAATGTAGTAACATGCTCACTCGGATCTTTTCCTGGTTTTCCCTCGAACTTGGGAATGTCCGAGGGAAGCTTCGTAGGGATAGCCGGCCAAGCCTGGTCATAAGATACTGGATTGTTCGTTAGTCTCGACAAGTCAGGTAGATTTAATGTTGCGAGGAAAGGGAGCCTAGGTTGAGCAGGTCTATGAGGCGCTCCCTGATAATTTTGGTTCACATAGGACTGATTACCATAACCACCATGGCCATGGCCATAGTATTCTCCTCTCGTTTGACTTGTGTAGGGTGGCATGGAAGCACCATAATGTGGTGTACCTTGACTATTTGGGGCTACAAAGCCATAATTCGAGGAGTAAGCAGGTTGTTGATACCTGTACCCATAAGGTGAATAACTTTGTGCATACTGCGGTCCATAATATGGTCCATAAGAAGTCCCATGAGAAAATCCATAGGTAGGAATAGACGTTCCGGAAGTAAGAATATGACCTCCAAAAGTAGGAATACTACGCGAGTAGTAGCAGTACGCACATGACTCATAGCAACATTCCGGCCTGAAGGACCATGTGAATGTGGGGGAGGAATAGCATTTGAAGAACTAGGAATAGAGGATGAAGGGATATCTGAAATCACGTAAGTGGTATTCCCTACAGTCTCTCGTCTTGGCTCTGGTATTCGAATAGGACTACTAGCACTAGGTCTAGGACGAACATGTGATGTAGCCTCCACCTCTGGGATGGAGGGTGCAATGTGACTCATGCTCCCAAATCTCTCTGCATGGAAAGGAATGGGAATTCCCCTAGGCATAGTGCTAGGAAAAAATTCTAACTCGGCATGGAACGCCGAGTCATGTGCATGGATGCCAGGCATGCCATAACTAACATAACTAGTGCTTGCAGGTTCATGATGAGTCTTGTCGCCCGGCATCTAATATCGATGACCTGTGGATGAGGGATCATACCCAGAGTGTGTAGGTATATCATGTGAAGGGGTGAACCTAGAGTGTGTAGGTATATCAGGTGAAGGATCATACACAGGGGTAGGATCATCTTCTCTAACCTCCTGAGGTGGAGAAGACAACTCAGGAATTTCATCTTCATGATCTCCCATCGTGTGTGAATCAATGTGAGAAGTAGTCCGCCTGGATTGTCTATTTCTCTCTCCCAAAGGAGGAGGAGATGTAGAAGGAGGAAGTCCTGCTAAGCAACTAGAATGATGGGGTGTCGCACCCGAATCCACAATGACTCAAAAAATGAAAAAGACTCTCTACTTACACAAATCCTAAGCAAGCTAACATGCACAAAGCATATGCTAATATAATCTAAAGCCAATCATAAGAAAACAAGGGTAGGATATGTGAGCTCCCGAATGAAGTAGGTATGCCTCACCTACGAGAGGCTTGAGACTCCCATACACAACAAGTGGAGGTTTGTAACCAATTATTGTCGCCCTTAGCTTCAACGCATATAGCGACTGTGTTATCCAACCCCAACCTGGCCAAGACACCTGAAGAATAACCCCTGCAAAGTACCCCCTCGATAACCTAGGTAAGGCAACTAAGGTCACCTCAATATAATTAATGCTTAGGCGGACAATCGTAGGCGGGATTAACTGTATGGGCAGGGTAAGAAAGCCCAAAACTCTCGAAAGATCCCCCAGATATGGATACAATCCTAGAAATATCTCCGGTGCTACTCAGTTATGACTAGGGGTCATCCCAATCAATAGCCACTTACACTGCCTCGTGCTTAACTCCCTTGTAAGAGGAGGATCCTGAGAAACACTAATTATACCAAGGAATTTTACACTCTCACCTGGACAGACACATACATGTTGTTGTTTAGTGGTCGTGGAGAATTTACTCACAATGAACTATTCCAAGACCCTAAAACCTAATCTTGTTGGTGTACCCTATCAAAGAAAATAATGTAATCCATTTTAATTAAGCGTTGATTTTATTTGGATTTATTACTCAAAAAAGGTAGATGATCGTGCAACCAATGGTGTTATGACGCAACTCGAAGTAAAATGCACACCTAACAATTAATGCAAATGCAATGTGTCGAATGAAAAACAGGGCATGCTACTACGTGAAATGCAAAATTTTATTCAAATGTCAAATGCAGTCATTCCTATATGAAATCCTAACTAATACTTCTCTAAGAAAATCTAGTTCAAGTACCATGCAAAGTTCAAAGTGCAATGCATAATGCTGCAAAGAAGCAAATATTTTTGGATTTTTTGAATAAAAATGAGATACTAAAGAAAAAGAATGATTCTACCATCCCCAGACTCTACAAGCACAATCAAATAGCACTCACGCAAAGTACTAAGGTAAAATAAATCTAATGCACTAATCCCAAAACAAAAAATCGAAAATGCAATGACAAGAACATTCTTAAAAAAAAAAAATTACCCTAAAAAAGGTGTCTCTGGTCAGAAACAGAGGTGTATACAGACTCTAGCAGTATCAAAGGAGACTCAGCAATCATCAAAATTCACCCAACAACAATCAATCTTCCTCAAAAAAGTCAAAACTCAGGGCATATGTGACTGTTCATAGTAAACTTGAATATGTACACGGATATAGCAGTCAAAGCCACGTGTATACGCGACTGTGAGTTAAAAACTCGCGTACAAGAAGAAAAATGTATAAAAAGAAAGGAAAATAGATAAACTGAGACAAAATTCACACCAATCAGACACTACCAGGCAAGCATGCCCCCAAACCCGACTCAGAAACAAAGAAATAAGAGCAATTCAAGAACATTGAATGCCAATAAAAACCCCCAAAGGACAACTACTAGGAACTCCCCAGCAGAGTCGCCAATTCTATTACAGAGAGAAATTCCTATGGCTTGGGGTACCACAATTGACAGCTTGACTCCAGAAATCAATCCTTTCCTATATCCAGGAGAAACCAAATATCTAACACTAAAGGATATTGATTCGTACCTTATTCCGAACGGTTGATGTAGATCCCCATTGAGCTTTCCAACTCCATCTTGAATTGGTAAATTGCTTCCTCAACATTCAATAAACAAGACAAGCATGCTATATATAATTGTGTTAGAACTACTCTAGCATATATAATCAATAACATATAAGCATTTCGAATCATCTATGGATCTAATATTCATTCAAATACACATTATTGGACAGGAAAAGATATTTCTATTTATATAAAACAAAGATTACAATAGAGACAACCTCTGTCGGCACGTCTGCAAATCAGAGAAACTGAGTCCCCCACTTGGGCCTCCACCACTTCAATCCTCCATCTCTCGATAGCAAGCTCACAAGCAAAGGGAAAGCTTGGGAAGAACACAAAAGTGCTCAAAGAGACAAAGGGATGTAGACTCAAGTATAAGCTCCGACAACAATGGACTATAGTTTTCTTGCTCTCAATTCCTCATTCCTTCAATGTATCCAAAGGGTTCCTTATATAGCTCTTCAATGGGGTAATGAAAGGTCGAATTCGAGTGATCTCAAGGCATATGGAAGGCCAGGAGACAAGTGAGTCGGATCCACATCAAGAAAAACTCCAAAAAGATTTATCCTTTTGCACACATCCCGATGTATGCGGTTTTAGGGGTCAAACCCGCATATATATGTGATAAAGGGTTTAAAAGTCACGTATGGAAATTTTTGCATGTTTTTAGGGATGATATTGGAAACATCAAAGGAATAAAAATGGTCCATGGGGTCTAAGGAGTCTACAGAGGGATAGGGAAGGCCATAAAAATGTGATTTACCATGCGCGGTAAAATCAGCTATAACAATTGTCTCGACGGGGGGAAGTGGTGAACCTACATTCTTGCGGGCCTGGAGGTGGCCTTACCATAGATGAGTATATCGTTGTATACTGTTATCTGGACATGGAGAAGGTTGGGAGTCAGATCCCAACAAGCTCCATATAGGTACTATGCCTAAAGGCCATACTATTGACACTCGGCAGGATAGCAGGGTTAGCCTCACTCCACCAGGACTCATGGCCCTTGATGTTCTATGCAGTGGAGTACATGAGACCCACAATTTACAATTAGAGTACTATGCTATTGAGTAACATGAAGCAACAGATCAGCAGCTGCAAGATGGGCAGGGTATGAAACTTCAATTTCAGCAGTATACTAAGCACGTTCTTCTTTGAGCGTGTTTCAGGTCTCAGCCCTAGAGTTGGCGTTCCTCTTCACGAGGTTCGAGATCCGGCTCAACGACGTTGGGAAGATGCGGTGTGTAGACTAGGTGGAGGTAGGGTGTCTAACCTCTATCCAGCTGACTTCTTTCCATGGTGGCGGCGGCAGATAGTTGCCATCGATGATTACCCCTATGCGGGGATAGATTTTAGGGGAGGTCCCGACATGCCTCTACCACTAGGATCATCATACGGTGACATTGGTAACAGATCCCAACCCTCTTTTTAAGTTCTTTTAATTATTAATTTTTTTTGTGTTTTTTGATATATAGACTCAAAAGACATTTTTTTGCATGACAACACATAGTGACATCCTGTCATATGTATGCATATGTAGGACCACAGTGGCCTAACGGTTTCCCTCATCATAGACGGAGGGGAAGAGGAGATGACATCATGGGTGTGGATGCAAAGAGAACGCTCCAAAGCATCCACACAAACTTTGTGTGGCTGACACATAGGGTACTCATGGCATAGGTCGAGGACCTGCCTGAGGCCATGCAGCGTTAGGTGGTGGGTTTACCATGAGCTATAATAATGTTGGATCCCTAACATGATACAAGCCATTAAGCTATGACACTACTAACTGCGAATCAAGACGTACCTCAAGAGATAGAACACCATGTGAAATGAGATCTCGTAGAAGCTCGATAACGGCACTATATTCACCAACATTGTTTGAAGAGGGCCGTAAACATATGCCTCCTGAAGACAATACCTGCCCATAGGAGTATAAATCACCCAAGAAACAGAGGCTGAGTGTTGAGTGTGGCGGCTAGCACCATCAGTGAATCCTATGTAAACGAAAGACTCCATCGACATCTGCTATAAGAAACGAAAGATAATAAACAAACCCGATCACCATACGAAAAACCTAACTATGCAAAATATTGTACAATAATATACAATAATCAGCCCTGGATGAGAATCATGCATAAGACTTTTTAAGATATAGCCCATTTCTAGGCTTCACTAAGGTTGTCCCTTCATAATCTACCAGCTCATAGGTGCCCTTCTCTAACACACGTTTGACCACATAAGGACCATGCCACATGGGATTAAACTTTCCTACCCCCAAGGTTTCTTTAGCTTGATCCTACGAAAGGACCAAACCTCCTTCATTAAACCTCCTTGGATAGACAGATTTATCATACTAGACCTTAATGCGACACTTATTCACTTCTAGAGCCACCAAGGCATCTCAGCGCTGCTCATCAAGCTGCTCTAAGTTGACCAAACGTTCCTCCAATGGGGAAGTGTCTGCTAAGAGCTCTATGTCTAGCTTCAATGAAGGTATTTTTCATTCAACCGACAAGACAGAATCCACTCCATGTACAAGATGATATGGAGAAAAACCGGTGGCAGCCTTAACCGCGGTCCTATAAGCCCACAAAGTAGGATATAACATGATATGCCAATTGGTCTTTCTTTGTGTGATGGTTCATTGGAGAATGGAATTAAGTGATTTGTTCACTGCTTCAACCTGTCCATTCACTTGAGGGTAACAAGAAGTGGAATTCTCTTGCTTATACCCTAACTTTGAGGCCAACTCTTCCAGCATCCGATTCTGAAAGTGCCTACCATGGTCAGTGACAAGCTACTTCAGAATACTGAATTGAGTAATGATCTGGTTGAATATGAAATGTGCGGTTGTCTCACTGTCAGATTTAACCATAGGCATAGCCTTAGCCCATTTCATGAAATAGTCAACAACCACGATAATATGATGATGCCCCCTAGCTGAAGCTGGGTTGCAATCCATGAAATCAAGCCCCCACTTAGTGAAGGGACCAGCGGTGATAATTGGATGTAATGGGGTAGTACGTGAGTGCATATTATGTGCAAACACCTAGAAGGGATGGCACTTATTGACCGCATTGACACAATCTTTAAAGATCGACGGCCAAAAATAACCCGCTCTCAATATTTTTTAGGCTGTAGAAAGCCCAGATAAATGACCACCACACGCCCCTCCATGGCAATCATTCAGTACAAGCTCAGCCTCCTCACGAGTTAAACACCGACGTAAAATGGAATCTACCCCATGATGGTACAAGTGTTATCCACTATAAGGTAGTTCTTGGATACGTGACGTAACCGTCGTCATTCATCCCGTAAGAGGTGAGTAGTGACCTTCAATGTTTGTAAATATATGATGATATCCCCATACCATGGATCCAAAGTTGAGATCGGGAAAATGTGCTCATCAACAAACGTATCTTCACAAACTTCCTCCTCCTCCTCACTTGGGAAATCCGATATAAGCTCCGCAAAAATCAACGATTTTTTCGATTTTGCCGAAACAAACTCAAGATTGAATTCTTGCAAGATAACAATCCATTTATTATACTTTCCCCTAATCATCCTTCTAGTGAGGACGAACTGAAATGGATTGACATGGGCTACCACCAAGGTCTGGCGGAGGAGAATATAGTGTCTCAATCTTTGAACCGCATGAACGGTAGCTAAGGCAAGTTTCTCCACATGGGAATAATGGATCTCCACATCTATAAGGTTTCAGCTCAAATAATATATGGCATGCTCCTAGAGCTCCTCATCCTCCTGAACCAAAACCATACCAATCGTCTCCATGGCGTGGCCACATAAAGTAGAAAGTCGTGGCTATAGTCAGGTGGACTAATCACTGGGGCCAATGCTAAGGCTCACTTAAGCGCATCAAAGGACTCCTAAGCTTGCTCATCCCAGCAAAAGGTAGTGTCCTTCTTCAAATGACACATAAAGCCTCTAGTCAAATTAGCAAAGTTAACCATGAATCTCCACAAGAAATTTTCCATGCCTTGCAAACATTGAAGATGTCTAATGTTTCTTGAGGAAGAGAATTGAAGTATTGCCTCAACCTTTAAGGGATCAACTCTTATACCCTCCTTGGAGACAATGAAGCCTAACAAACAACCAGAATTCACGCAAAAGATGCACTTATGAGGATTTAACCTAACCAAGTAATGGTGACATCTTTCGAACACTAATATCAAATGGTAGGACAAGGACAAATAAATGCAGTCTTATGTTGGTCCTCGGGTTTGATCTGTATCTGATTGTATCCAAAAAATCCGTCCATAAAGGAAAATACCCCGCTTTCCGCACACTCATCCAAAATTTGATCAATAAATGGTGTGGAAAAATTATCCTTAGGACAGGCACGATTCAAGTCACGGAAATCAGTGCATATACAGATCGCTCCCTTCTTCTTATCCACCAGAATGGGGTTTGAAACCCACTCCATCAAGGGAACGGGATAGATAAAACCGACATTCAACAGCTTTTCTATCTCAGCCTTAATCCCAGGTGCTTTTCTAGGATTCGCCATGTGCAAGCATCGTCAAACAAGATTAGCATTGGGATAAGTTTTAATTTCATGTTCAATAATGCGAGGGTTGATACCTAGAATTTCCTCATATGACCAAGCAAATATGTCACGAAATTCTTTGAATAGCTTGGTATACTCTTGAATCTCAGCATGGGAACATTCTGCCCCAATATAGACATTCTCAATCTTACCAGGATCGCGAGAGATATTGATAGGAATGGTAGGAGATATATTCGCCATGCTTCCATTAGCCATTGGACCAAGAGAGCTTAATGGAACCACGGGACTACCAATTCTCTCACTAAGAACCTCCCTAAATTCTTGACACTCCAAACGGTCAAGCTCGGGAAGAAAATAAGATCTATGATGCAACTCTTCCCAAGGTGGCTCAACTCCAGACATGGCCTCAATAATAGCTTCATTTGATGGAAAAACACTATCAAGGCAGTCATGTGCATGGGAAGACTCAACTGACCATGCAGGCAGCACATATGGGTCCTCCTCCTTTATCTGTGAAGAGGAAGGACTAGGCTCTGCAACACATTCAAGATTCACTTGATATGCTATCATTGTTATAGGCAACGACACATCCATTCTGATAGGCTTACACGAGGGACTCAGTGTAGGAAGAATCCAAGGATCTTCCATATGGGTAGTGCTAAAAAACACCGATCTCAATGAAGACGAAGCCCCACCAGAAGTAGGTCTGATCATAAAAACAAGTGCAGGACAACTAAAGCTTCCCATAAGGGATGGATACATGCCCACACCCACACTCCCAGTTACCGGCTGAGAGTGCTTGACAATCGGGATAGAAGATCCCAAAGATGTGGTAACACATGGATTCTTGAATGATGTTTGATCAATCATAACTATCTTCCCATTAAACAGAAATCATACAACTTGAAGTAGAGAATAAGCTATGGCTTGCATACTATACATCCAATTCCTACCCAGTAATAAATTGTAGTCAAGGGGCGCATCAACCACCTCGACCTCGGTTGCGATGGTCTTCCCTCCCAAACGGACCTTAAGAGAAGGAAGAATTCTATCCGACTGAAATGATCTACCATCAAAAGAAGTCAACATGGTAGCAGATTTAGAAAACTCGGGGGATCCCAAACCCTTCCAACACGCCAAAGAGATCACAGAAGTAGCAGCGCCTTCATCAATCACAGTGCGTTTGACAGTCATGTTAAGACATTCTACATGAATCAAGAGAGACACATAGTAAGGAAAGCGAGGATGTAGTCCCACGGTTTCAAATTTGATGACAGACGAAGAGTTATCATCATTAACACCAAGAGAAGAAAGCAAAGCCTTCCTTTGCGAAGGACAACTCTGAATTACTTCAAGTGCAAACATTGCACAAGGAGTGTGGCCCAAATCCTCAACAACTGAATAATTATGGGCATCTCGAGCATTAGGATTGTACCCCTAATGCTTAAGGACCCCTTTAGGAATGCAAGGTGCAACTTCAGGTTTATCCACAGGGTTTTCAATACGCAAAGGCTTCCTGGGTGGAGTAGGTTCCTTTCCAAGGTCAGGTTGTGACGAACCATAGTCCTTCGCATGAGTCACAACCTTAGTATCACACACCATATTGATGCAACCATCACCACTACTAGCTTCCAGTGGATCTTGATCTCCACCAGACTGATCATGGGTCCTCGAGTTCATGTTTTGATTATGGGGTAAAGGGTTGGTCAGCACAGCTAGGTCCTGTGCTATGAACATGGAGGATTTTTCTATACGAGGGCACAAGTGAGTGAGGTGGTCATCCTTACACAATTTGCAAGGAAAATTAACCTTACATTTAGAATGCTTGTCCCCCCAGCATTGCGGGCATTCTTGTCATTAGAATTGGAATTTTCATTCCTATTCCCACCCTTACGATTGTTTTTACCCTTCTTCTTATTCCTTCTGGGTTGTTGGTTACCATTCTGGTCCGACGATTGTACCGAAAGCACACTTGGTGTTTGGGTGGTTTGAGATGAAGCTGTGGCTTGTCTCGAAGCAAATTGGTTGATAGACAATTGACTCACCTGTTTCACAACTGAATCCCCAGGTTTGGTACTTGTACAACCAATAATGCTATCGTCATGTGGTCTAGGTTTGACTTTAGGGTTGAAACTAGAATGCGGAGCGTTAGGAATAATCTCATATAATAATCCGGATTGAGCATAAATCAAATCCAATTCCTGCGCCCTAAAAATGGCTTGTTCCTCATTCTGAACTCAGGACGTAGAAACATCCTTCGCTATATAAGGCAGTAACAATTTAAGGAACCATTCGAGGAGAAAATATGACGGTATGAAGGCTTTAATCAATCTCTTTTGTCTATGCCACTCTTGGATATGGTCCAAGATATGCGTGGCTTTTTCTTGCTGAAATGTCGACAAGAGTTTTGTACCAATGTTGTAACGCATTGGTAGCTAGAAGTGGTTGAGAAAATTCATAGCTAGGTCATCGAACAAAACGAATGCCCCCCTAGGTAACTCTATGTACCATTTTGCTGCAAGCCCGGTGAGGGTGCGTTGAAATAGCCTTAAACGGATTGAATCTTCATGTAAGGAATTAGACGAGCACCAAAGGTGAAATGTAGTAACATGTTCACTAGGATCTTCTTCGGGTTTGCCCTCGAATTTGGGAATGTCCGAGGGAAGCTTGGTAGTGACAGTTGGCCAAGCCAGGTCATGAGATACCAGATCTTTCATTAGTCTCGACAAGTCAGGAATATTTAACGTTGCGAGGAAAGGGATCCTAGGTTGAGCTGGTCGATGCCACACTCCCTGATAATTTTGGTTCACATAAGACTAATTACCATAACCGCCATGGCCATGGCCATAGTTCCCTCCTCCCGTTTGACCCGTGTAGGGTGACATGGAAGTACCATAATGTGGTGTACCTTGACTATTTGGAGCTACAAAGCCATAATTCGGGGAGTAAGTAGGTTGTTGATACCCGTACCCATAAGGTGAATAACTCTGTGCATACTGTGGTCCATAATATTGTCCATGAGAAGTTCCATAAGATGTCCCATGGGATGTCCCATGAGAGACTCCATAAGTAGGAATATGAGGAATTCCCTGCGATAGACCATAGGACGTTCTAGAAGTAGGAATATGACCTCCTGAGACAACAGGAGGTACTTGACTCTGAGACACAACTACGCGAGTAGCAGTAGTATGAACATGACTAGTAACCACATTCTGTCCCGAAGGACCATGTGAATGAGGAGGAGGAATAGCATTTGAAGAAATAGGAATAAAGGACGTAGGGACATGCGAAACAATGTAAGTGGTATTCCCTGCAGTCAGTCGTCTTGGTCCCAGTATCTGAATAGGACTACTAACACCAGGTCTAGGATGAACGTGTGATGTAGCCTCCACCATCAGAATGGAGGGTGCAATGTGACTCGTGCTCCCAAATCTCTCTGCATGGAAAGGAATGGGAATTCCCCCAGGCATAGTGCTAGATTTAAATTATGACCCGACATGGTGTGCCTAATCATGTGCAGGGATACTAGACATGCCATAACTAACATAACTAGTGCTCGCAGTTTCATGATGAGTCTCATCACCCGGAATCCAATACCGACGACCTATGAATGAGGGATCATACCCAGAGTGTGTAGGTATATCATGTGAAGGATCGTACCTAGAGTGCGTAGGTATATCAAGTGAAGTATCATATATAGGTGTAGGATCTTCTTCCCCAACCTCATGAGGTGGAGACAACAACTCAATAATTTCATCTTCATGATCTCCCATTGTGTGTGAATCAATGTGAAAAGTAGTCTGCCTAGACTGTCTGTTTCTCTCTCCTAAAGGAGGAGGAGATGTAGAAGGTGGAAGTCCTACTAAACGATGAGAACGACGAAGTATCGCACCCGAATCCACAATGACTCAAAAAATGAAAAAGACTCTTCTAATTACGCAAACCATAAGCAAGCTAGCATGCACAGAGCATACACCAATATAATCTAAAGCCAATCCTAAGCAAACAAGGGTAGGATATGTGAGCTCTCGAATGAAGCAAGTATGTCTCTCCTAGGAGAGGCTTGAGACTCCCATACACAACAAGCGGAGGTTCGTAACCAATTATTGTGGCCCTCAGCTTCAACGCATATAGCAACTATGTTGTCCGACCCCAACCTGGACGGGACACCTGCAGAATAACCCCTGCGAAGTACCCCCTCGATAACCTAGGTAAGGCAACTAAGGTCACCTCAATATAATCAATGCTCAGGAAAACAGTCGCAGCCAGGATTGACCATATGGGCAGGGTATCAAAGCCCAAAACTCTCGAAAGAGCCCCCAGATATGAATACAATCCTGGAAATATCTCCGGTGCTACTTAGTTATGACTAGGGGTCATCCCAATCAATCACCGCTCACACTGCCTCGTGCTTAACTCCCTTGTAAGAGGAGGATCCTGAGAAACACTAATTATACCAAGAAATTTCACACTCTCACCTAGATAGACACATACATGTTGTTGTTTAGTGGTCTTGGAGAATTTACTCACAATGAACTATTCCAAGACCCTAGAACCTAATCTTGTTGGTGTACCCTATAAAAGAAAATAGTGTAATCCATTTTAATTAAGCGTTGATTTTATTTGGCTTATTACTCAAAAAGGTAGATGATCATGCAACCAATGGTGTTATGATGCAACATGAAGTAAAATGCACACCAAACAATCAATGCAAATGCATTGTGTCGAATGAAAAACAGGGTATGCTATTATGTGAAATGAAAATTTTCTTCAAATGAAAAATGCAATCATTCCTATATGAAATCCTGACTAATACTTCTCTAAGCAAACCTAGTGCAAGTACCATGCAAAATGCAAAGTGCAATGATGCATCATGATGTAAAAGAAGCAAATATTTTTGGATTTTTTGAATAAAAATGAGATAATAAAGCAAAAGAATGACTCTACCAGACCCCGACTCTACAAGCACTATCAAACAACACCCACACAAAGCACTAAGGTAAAAGATACCTAATGCACTAATCCCAAAACAAAAAATAAAAAATGCAATGGCAAGAACATTCTTAAAAAAAAATTACCCTAAAAAGTGTCTCTGGTCAGAAAAAGAGGTGTATACAGACTCTAGAAGCATCAAAGGAGACTCAAAAATCATCAAAACTCACCCAGCAACACTCAATCTTCCTCTAAAAGGAAAAACTCAGGGTATACGCGACTGTGTGCAGAAAACCCACGTATATACGCGGATATCTCAGTCAAAACTGCTTGTACACGCGATTGTGAGGCAAAAACTCGCGTACAGGAAAGAGATAAAAATGAAGGCAAACAGATAATCTGAGACAAAATTTACACCTATTAGAAACTACTAGGCAAACATGCCCCCAGATCCGACTCAGAAACAGACCAATTAGAGCAATTCAAGAACATTGAATACTGATAAAACCCCCCAAAGGACAATTACTAGGAACTCCCCAGCGGAGTCGCCAATTCTGTTACGGAGAGAAATTCCTATGGCTTGGGGTACCACAATAGACAGCTTGACTCTAGAAATCAATCCTTTCCTATATGCAAGAGAAACCAAATATCTAACACTAAAGGATCTCGATTCGTACCTTATTTCGAACGGTTGATGTAGATCCTCGTTAAGCTTTCCAACTCCAGCTTGTATTGATAAATTGCTATCTCAACACTCAACAAACAAGACGAGCATGCTATATATAATTGTGTTAGACCTACTCTAGCATATATAATCAATAACATATAAGCATTTAAAAGCATCCATGGATCAGATACTCATTTAAATACACATTATTAGAGAGGAAAATATATTTCTATTGATATAAAATAGAGATTACAATAGTGGCAACCTTTGTCAGCACGTCTGCGAATCATAGAAACTGAGTCCCCCACTTGGGCCTCCACCACTTCAATCCTCCATCTCTTGATAGCAAGCTCGAAAGCAAAAACCAAGCTTGGGAGGAACACAAAGTGCTCCAAGGGACAAAGGGATGCGGACTCAAGTATAAGCTCCGGCAATAATGGACTATAGTTTTCTTGCTCTTCAATTCCTCTCCCCTCAATGTATCCAAAGGGTTCCCTATATAGCTCTTCAATGGGGTAATGGAAGGTCGAATCTGAGCGATCTCAAGGCATATGGAAGGTCAAGAGACAAGTGACTTGGATCCACATCAAGGAAAACTCCAAAATTCAATTGGCCTTTTGCACACATCCCGATGTATGCGATTGTAAGGGTCAAACCCGTGTATGTACGCGAGAAAGGGATTAAAAGTCGCATATGGAAATTATTGCATGTTTTTAGGGATGATCTTGGAAACATCAAAGGTAAAAAAATGGTCCATGGGGTCTAAGGAGTCTGTAGAGGGACAAGGAAGGCCATAAAAGTGTGATTCACCATGTGTGGTAAAATCAACTATAACACTTATAACTCCCTAGCCAGAAAGGTATGGCAGGAAATGCTACCTTTTTATGCTCAAACAAGAAACTCCCCACACCATCAAGATATACATGTCGAACTACCTCTTTATGCAGCACATAATCAATGGTGTATTTAGGGAGTAGACAAGGTGCCTTAGAGCCACCATACATTCTGATATACATTCCTTCCTCAGTTAAATAATAATCTCCATATTCCTCAATGACCTTGAACACCTCTTTGGACATGCAGTTGCATTCGGTCAGGAAAATTAGAGTGTACAATGGCATGATGAAATGTTCACATATTTCTCTGTAGTAGGCATGGTATTTGTGTGCCCACAATAACTTATATGCAGTGTATACCAGGGTCCTGTCCCTATCCCAATTACACCTCAAGGCTAGAAAAGACTGGGTACATAGTATACAGTCAACTAAGATAGAGCTCATGTAGAACTCTGATTTCTTCTGTGACACTCCTCCCAAAGCTGAAGATATGCATGCTAAGAGGCTATTGGACACTATGTTTTCCCAATTGAATATGGTTCCTTGAGTGGCCACATAGAAAATAATTGGTATCCATCCCAATTTGAAGCTTTTTCCGTTAGCTCTCCCAAAAATCCGATTCAGCATTAACGCAATAAATCTATAAGGAGTCCAAAGAGTGGATGTATCATATTCTCCTGATGGCCTGGTTCGAAAGTTCTTCCCTGGTATCATCATTCTTTTTACTGTTTCTACCAGGTCCACAACTGTCTCTTTCAACCAGATTTTTGTTAGGTAAATTTGAGCAGGAGGCAGATGATATGCCATGGAGACATAAGCAGGGTTGTATGCAATGTAGCCCTGTTTAGCAGTATTTTCCAAGATCATTGTAGTTACATATGCCCTAGGTAGAATCCAACCGATCACCTCTGAGCACGGGAACAACTCAGGTCTCGTGGCTACTTTCATAAGAGTCGATTTCTCAATGTTTAGATAAATAGTCATCTCTTCAAATCCCGCATCAGGAACATTCTGATTTGCAATCATCCTGTATATTTCCCCCCTTTTATAATCCAGTTCAACCCTGGTGGTAGCTTTGGTATCTTCATATATGTATTCAACCTTGGTGATGATTTCAACCTCTCGTTCTCCTTCCACAACTGGAGCCTTCTTCTTTTGTCTTTTAGACATATCTTCTTTGCAACATCACCCTGTCATAAGCACTGTATGTTCTTAGACCATTTAAGCTTTTATCAAGTGTTTTAGTAATGAATAAAAACTATATCAACCGATTTACCTCTTCCATATGCATTCTCACAAATAAACTATACAGAGTATTAATGCATAAAAAGAAAATGACAAGGCAAAAGAAACTCCTGCAAGTTGTGTCTTAAAATCCTCTAAGTCCACTGTCTGCAACTAAAAACACAACCCTAATAGAAAAACTCATCATTTAATCTGGAATGCATTCAAAATAATCTAACTCCTCAATAAAACATGGACCGCATTGGTGCTACTGCTAAACCTCAAACCGCTAGACCCTATATTGATCCTCATCGCGGAAAACCCCAACTCGATAAAAAATCAAAACCTCTGTCGTCCCATGAAAATAGGGTAAACGCATATGAAAATTGAAACCCCCCTCGGACGGCCATAAAAAACCCCAAAATAGGTGGTGCAGACACCGTAACGCTTGTCTACATCGACCACCTAATCTTTCAGACAGGGGGAAAACATACATAATGGCTCAATCCCACGAACTCACAGAAAACTGTAACAGTTGAAAACCTAGAATTTTAAAATGTTATGCAAGTATTACAGCGAAGAAAATCAACTTTAAGCAGGAAAACTCACGCAAAAATCTAAGCAGGAAAAACCTACGTGGGAAACCGAGGCTTCAATCAACCAATAAATGTCAAAAAACAAGGTTGTGGACTGCCTACCTGGAAAAAAAGCAGTGCAGTCGATGAAATGACCCGAAATCTCCACGGCAGCACGCCAACGAATGAAATCTGGACAGTTGAGCACGGTAGTACAGCTCAATCGACAAGGACTGGAGCAGACACGATTTTCCACAAGGATAAGAATAAGATAATACCCCGCCTCTTATATAAACCATTGGTAAAAGAATCAGTGGGAAAAAACCTTATCGGCGGTCGGAAGCACTAGACATCAGGAGAATAGTCCTATTAACAGTTGCAACAGTGGGCTACAGACAGACTATGGGTCCTGCGACAAAATAAAATCATCGACGATCGGAAGCTCTAAGGCTAAAGGTTGACAGACTCCAAATTTGTCGACGTCAGCATTAGAGGAAATTTGGGGTCTAAAATGGGCCTTATAAGAAAACGTGCCAAAATAAGTTTTTGTGAGTTGGAATTCAAGAACCAATAGAATTTCAATAAAATAAGTCAACCATAATGGTTGAATTGGCATATTTGTCATTAAAAAAAACTACTTTTTTTGTTCGTATTTTCGACATATCTCATTGTGTTTTTACTCAAATTTCGATCGGGAGAGCTCGTTGGATGCGGAATTTGATTCCGCATCCAACGATTACCCACACTGCATACTTTTGATGGACCCCGCTACCCAAAAAACAAGAAATACATGAAACAACGTGATGATGACATCATCATCACATTTTTTCAGGTATTTCTTGTTTTTGGGGTAGCGGGGTCCGTAAAAAGTATGCAGTGTGGGTACTCGTTGGATGTGGAATCAAATTCCGCATCCAACGAGCTCTCCCGATCGAAATTTGAGTAAAAACACAGGGAGATATGTCGAAAATACGAACACAAAAAGTAGTTTTTTTCTTTCTTTCTCCAAAATTAATTAATATTATTTTATTATTTTAACCATTATTTTATTATTTTAACTATTATTTTATTATTTTCCTTAGGAGGCCCATTTTAGACCCCAAAATTCCTCTAATGAAATTCTACATGCTACGGGTCGGCGACTCAAACCTCAATGCTTCTGCAGTGTCGGCGATTCAAACCTCAATTCTACCATAGTGTCGGTGATTCCGAGCACTATCGTCGGGATGGTTACGCATTGGAGGTCTAAAAGACTAACCTCTAAAGCATCAAAAATAGCAAGCGGAAGGACTAACCTCTAACTACTCACTGAATTCCCTCCGAAACGTCGGCGACGTGGAGGACTAAACCTCCAACCACTGCCAAAAATCGTTCTGATAACGATAAAAAAAAAAACCTAGTCATCAACAGTTAAAAGGTTTAAACAATAAAATCAAAAGGAGATAAAGGCCAAGGATCGACGAGAAATAGAACTGTCCATTGGGACATTCGTCGTTTAACTTCCGAAACGTCGGCGGCATAGAGGACTAAACCTCTAACCACTGTCAAAAATCGTTTCGATAGTGATAAAAAAATCATCAAAAATCAAACGTTAAGCTTCGAACAATAAAACAAAACTCCATAGTCTTTATGCATTGGCTAGACAAACGACAGTTTTAGATCATTCCAATCCCAAAACGAAGGAAAAACAGTTGACCCTACTTCTAATTTCAAAAGATTAAAATTTATAGCAGAGGAATGATGGATTTTAGGAAACCCAACAATCCCAGGCTAGATAAAAATAAAAGAAGGGTCCAAAAATTTAAAATTTTTGGAAAAAGGTTGCAGTTGCAACAATTGGCGACTACCTGGTGAACACAGATCTCTGGACAATTTCTTCTTTGAGTAACAGACTGTTTTGACAATAAATACCAACATGCTAAATTCTTCTAGATGTATGAATTTCCAAATGGTAGATGTATGAATCATTGATGATAGTCCAATTTAGGGAAAATGGAAACCAAGATTTCAAAGTCTAGATAACTCTTTTGAGGCTAGGGATATGAATTTCATTTTTTACCTCTGTCTTCAGGTAGCTCCCATCTTGGACACCACAGGATTGTAACATATGGTGAACATAAATATTCATTTGTTCCCCATTCCCATGCCATTTTGCACTTTTGTGCTTTTGGACTTTTGTCCTCCTTCATGCCTTCGTTCTGAAATTTTTAATTCAGGATCCTCTATCCATAGTGTCCTTTTGTGTGAGAGATGTATTTAATTTTCAGCTCACGGACAGAGAAGAACTTTGGAAATCTTGTACTAATATGGTTCAGTACTTTGTTTTGATACATATTACTTTTTTAGGAGATTTTGACTCTTATTTACCTTTTGGCTTTCAATTCTTGGCATGGGATCATTTAAATATAATATACTGTTTACCATGCTTCCTCTCCATGGGTCTTTTGCTGTCACCCCCTAAGACAATTTTAATGTGAGATGGATGGAGCCTCAAAATAGTATTCCAGACCTTTTGATACTGAGTTATTTTACAAGGATTAAGTAGAACTTCAATGTTTTCATAGCCATTTAGGAAAATTGCTAAACTAGAAGAAGTTCTTTTAAATAAATCAGTGGTACACAGTCTTATAATCAAGGATTTTAGTTGATCCAGAATTCTGATGAACTCCATGAAACCAAAAGTTGTGCCTCTTTATTAAAATCAATCAAACTCTAAATAAAACAAACAAAATAAAATAAATCAAAAATAAAACAAACCAATCAGTTTATTTATGTACAAGATAACCAAGAAATAAAAATCAAGAAAAATAAGGTTTGAGAACTAAACCATTAACTGGTAAGTTCTCTTCCCACCCCTGTAAATCTTGCAACTTGTAAGTTGAGGGGCCAAGCTTTGCCGCAATTTGAAAAGGGCCTACCCATAACTGTTGAAACTTAGTGTGCTTTCCCTTTTCATCATGCGGATGATCCCACTCAAGAACCAAGTCTCCTACTTCGAATTCTTTGTTCCCAGCTTTATGCTTATCAAACCAACGTTTTACTACTTCCTGTTGATGCTTAAATATTTCTTTGGCTTTGGACCTAGACTCTTCTGAATTCAAAATATTATAGATTCTAATATGTAGGATTTCGTTATTGGTACCTCTAGATTCTTGAGCTATTATGGAAGATGGTAACAGAATGTTGGGAGGAAGAATAACTTCTTTTCTGTAAACAATAGTGTATGGTGACACACCTAAGGAATTCTTGGGTGTGACTCTATCAGTCCAAAGAGCATTAGATAATGCTAAATGCCAACTTCTCTAATTTTCTATTACGGTTTTCTTTAAAATTCTAATCAAATTCTTATTTGTAGATTCTGCAAAACCATTTCCTTATGGGTAATAGTTTGCATAATAATGCAACTTAATTCCTCTTTCATTAGCAAATGTAGTTAATCTAATATAAGAAAAGTAAGTAGCATTATCAAAAGCTAGGGAAATTGGAACCCCAAACCTGGTCATAGTGTGATCTTGTAAGAAATCCATGACTGCATCTTCATTCACTTTGCGCAACAGAATTTCCTCGACCCATCTAGTGAGGCAGTCAATTGCCATCAAAATGTACTTGTGTTGCAAGGAATAATTGGGGTTTATCTCTCCAATGATATCAATTCCCCATTGTTCGAAAGGTTCTGTTATCATCACTAGTTTTAAAATCCCTACTGCTTTAGCTTGTCTTCCACCACCTCTTTGACAAGCATCACACTTTCTGACATGAGCATGAGCATCCTTAAATAGTGTAGGCCAGTAATATCCAGCTCTGAGAATCTTATGGGCTGTTGTATCTCCCGAAAAATGACCTCCAGTAGGCCCATCATGTAATTTTGTTATGACTTTCTTTGCATCTTCTTGTTCTAAGCATGTGAGAAAAAATCCATCATAATTCTTTCTGAATAATACTCCATCAATTATCTGATATGAAGCTGATTTTAAACGTAATGCTATTCGTTATTTGAAATTCCAATGTTCCAGCAAATATCCTTCTTGAAGGTAATGAACTAGGTCTCGGTACCAGGAATATGGAGCTGTGAATAGAGGACATACATCCACCATATGTAACTCAGCTTCATTATCCCAACTATTTTCTTCATTGTCTTTACCTTCAACCATTAGTTTACAAAATCCTTTCCCTTTTACTATGGATACTGGTTTGAACTCAATATCATATTCTTGTAACGTTGTTACCCAGTTGCCTCTTCTTTCTCCTAATTCCTTTTGTACAAAAAGAGATATTACAGCTGGGTGTGGAACTATTACCATAGTATGGTTCTTAAGTATGTATGGCCTGAATTGCTTTATTGCTTTGAAAACTGCATAAGCTTTTTTATCAACAGCTGGGTAATTCAATTCACCTCCCTACAGACCAGTGCTCATAAATGATATGGGGTACTCATCTCCCATCTTCCTTCTGTGTAAGAACCGCTACCAATGAATCATCGGATGCAAAAGTGTACAGAATAAAATATTTTTCAAAATTTCAGACTTTTGAGTGATGGTGCGTGAGCAATAGATGTTTTTATCTTACTGAATGTGTTCTTTTCCACATCAGTCCATTTAAATTGTACACTTTTTTTAACCATCTGGTACAAACCTTCGCACAAAATTAATTGTCCCCACAAATGATTGCATACCCTTTTTGTTATGGGGTAAAGGGATCTGTTATATGGGTTTAATCCTTTCTGGGTCTATGGAGATCCCTTTCTTAGAAACAACATGACCTAGTAGCTTCCCTTCTATGACCTCAAACACGCATTTCTTAGGATTCAATGAAATACCATATTTTTGACAATGCTCGAAAATTTGTTTAAGATGGAATGCATGTTCCTCTCTATTTTTTGAAAATATTGTGACATCATCAAGATATACCACAACACTACGGCCAATCAGACCGTGGAAATTTATATCCATGGTCCTCTGAAAAGTGGCTCCAACATTAATGAGTCCAAAGGTCATTCTCCTGTAAGCAAAAGTTCCCCACTTGGTTCTGAATGTGGTTTTAATCCTATCCTCTTCAGCTACTAATACTTGATTATATCCAGAGAATCCATCTAATAATGAAAAAAATTCAGAACCTGAAACCATCTGCAGTATTTGCTCCATGGGTGGGACAGTATAGTTGTCTTTATTTGACGCACGATTTAGGTTTCTGAAATCTACATAGAGCCTGATCTCTCCTGACTTTTTCCTTACTGGAACCAAATTAGAAACCCATTTTGAATGTCTGACTTTGAATATGATTTTTGCATCCAACAATTTTTTCACTTCAATTTGAATTAAAGGTTCCAGTTTTGGATGCATTTTCCTCAAAGGCTGTTGGTAAGGCTTGACTTCAGCTTTAATCGGGATGACATGTTTTATAATCTTTGTGTCATAAGTTTTAAGCTCTTCATATGTCCAAGAAAACACATATTTGTACTGTTTGAACAGACTAATGAACTTACTTCTTTCGCCCAGAGAACAACACTTTCCCAAATCTACATATCTAGGTTCAGTTTCGGTCCCCAAATTTATTAGCTCAAATTGCAAGGATGAGCTATGAGTCTTGACATTCACTGGCTTTCTGAACTTGTTGTCTAAGTCAAACATTTGTTCCAAGGTTCTGACTCCCTTAGGAATAAAATTCCCAAATTTCAATTATGCTTGATGTTCTTCATCATCTATTATTGCTCCTTTAAAAGTCTCATCATTCATCAAGCATTCCAAAATTTGTTGATCATCATCAAAAACCTGTAGATTTGTGATCATATCCAGAACAAAAGGCCTGCAAAGTAATTCAATATAGCATCTATTATTAGAAGGTACTAGCCTTGCAGCTGAGGTAGCTAGTAAATTAGTTGCTGCATTCTTTAATCTAGGAATGGATACAATATTGAATGCATGAAAGTTTATAAGAAAATCCCAAACTTCATTTTGATAGGCTTTTAAATGTGGTGAAATACAGTGTATCTTATTTTGAATTTGCTTAACAACAATTTCAGAGTCTCCGTATACTTCCAGATTTTTCACTTTCAGTTCTATCACCTTTTTAAGTCCCTGAACTAATGCTTCATACTCGGTTGTATTATTGGTACATTCGAATTCTAATCTACAGGAAAGAAAATGTTTATTTTTCTTTGGATCAATCAGGACATAGCCAGCTCCTAATCCTTCCAATGTTTTAGATCCCTGAAAATAAAGGACCCAAAAACTATCTACTTCTACTAAACTTGAATTAAAAACTACATCTAGAACTAAATCTACTATTTTACAGTCAATCTCATCATCCCGTGAAAATCGAAGGAGATCGGGCTAGGTGTCAGGTGTACTACTGGCTTCTTCAGCTTGGTAATTTCTGGGTTCCAATTCAATGAAGTTATTTCCCAACACAGAGTTTACTGGCTCATTCTTTCCTTCTAATTGAGTAACATTGTATTTCATTTGAGGTTCTCTTAATAATTTTATTTGATTTGTACTTCCCTTATAAGGCAACCATAAATGTGACCAATCCGATGCAAAGTATCCATCTAACCTTGCCGCCCAATATTGACTCAAAACCAATCCATAAGCATATGGTATGTCAGCTACTACAATGTCGATGTATTGACATACCCTCTCATCTACAGATACGCGAATTAGAACATCTTCCATTTCTCCTATTACTTTCACAGTAGTCATGTCTAATTGAATAACCTGCCAAGTAGATGGTCTAGGTTGTCCATTAATTTTCTTGCACACTGACCATGGCATAACGTTGACTGATGCTCCTGAATCCACTAAACAATTGTGCACATTATATTTGAAAATATCAAAAGTTAGGAGAAATATCAGGGTTTTATATTTAGACTTCCCTCCCACACTTTCCTCACCAATTTCTTCTTCAGGTTGGTTGTCAATTGGAGGCTCTTCTACTAGTACCTCAAGTGCTTTTAAAAGTTTCTCTTTTTGCTGAGGTAAATTGCACATTTCAAATAATGAGATATTTGCTTTAGCTTTTTTAATGTCTTCCACAATATCATACCCCATTTCATGTTCTTTGAGGCTCTTCTGGACATTATCAATCGTATCTTCAATAGGTTTAACAGGTGTGTTGATTTTCTTCGAATCTTGACTTGACATGCTAAAATCAGGATCGTTAATAGTTGCAGTGTTCTTCTGTATCTTATTCATATTTTCTTGAAGTTTCTTAATCTTAGGAAGTATTGACTTATCTTATTTTAAAAAACTTTGACTTCTTGTTGTCACATTGGTTTCTGATGTTTCCTCTTGTTTCAGAGAATTCTCTTCTTCTATATCAAACATTGAAACACAGTCCCATAAAACTAAAGTATCTTCCTCTTGTTTTTCTGTAGATTGATTATCCTTTTCTTCCTCTTTACCAGTTTCTGTCAATTTGGAATCCAATAATTGATTCACTACCAATGTCATAGAATTTATCCATTGGGGGCAATTCTTTTCAGAATGAGGCTGTTGATGAAAAGTACAAAAATTATCCATGCCTACATCAGTTAAATTCATTGCTGGAGGACTGTGTGGAGGAGGCTTAGGTTGAATGTTGTCTTCCCTTTTCTTATAATAAGGCTTATACGATTTGTGAGCTTATTTCTCCTTCTCTAAATCTATCACTATGTTGGATAACTTTTGCATCATCTTCAACATCCCTTCAAAATCTTGTGACCACTCATGCTTAGGCTTAGTCAGCAATAAAGGTTTCTTGCTTCCGAAAGTCTTTTCTTTTGATTGTATAGGATAATTTTCTATGCTTTCCATCTCAGATTCCACCTTCTCAGCTTCTTCATAAGTTTCTACTAATGTAGGTCGCACTGATCTCTTGGAAAACATGGCAAGATTAGGCCCAAGGGCTGAGGTATAGTATTCTATCAGAGCATTTTTAGATGGCTTATTTACTGCATTAAAATTGTTTATGTAAGCAGCAAATATTTGAGTGAAATCATGTAATTTTTCTTTTCTTTCTTTCTTTAGAGCACATAACCCCTTCATTAAGGCTGCATGAGTTTTTTGAACTGCATATTTACTTCTAAACATTCTCTCAAATGTGTTCCAATCCGTGATTGAATTTGCAGGAAGTGCAAAATACCATGAGTTTTCTTTTCCTTTCAGAGTGTGGGGAAACAATCTACACACTACATCTTCATGCTCCCCAGCTTGTACTCCTTCTATAGCCAAGTAAAAACTATGCAAATGATCATCTACCAAAACTCCTTCACTAGGTTCAAACTTAGGTAAGATCTTGTCAAAAGATTGAGGCAAATCATGCAAGGGAGGTGTCAAATTTAAAGGTGACCTAGCTCTCCTAGCAGGCGGTGGAGGTGGTTGGTTTGCATTTATATTAGCCATGATTTTGAGTGGAGAATGAGGTTGTGATTGAACAGGGTTCTGGAAAGGTGAACAGTAAGGTGAATTTGGATCCAATTGATTCAAAGGCTGGTCAACTTCTTGTAAGGCTGGTTCTACCAGTTCTTCAAGATCTTCTACCAACACTGAGTCTTCTAATTAAGGGCGATCTTTCTTCTGATACTCTCTTCTAGGTAAGACATAAATGATAGGTAATCCTCCAATGTTTTTTGCATATTCCCTAGTGATTCTTATTAAATCATCAACCACTTCGTTATCTACAAGATACATATACCCTTTCTCTTTATCTTCAGGAGTGGATTTGTGAAACAAACTACTTTCACAACTGTCACTTGTGGAGTGATTTTGAGGAAGTGAGCTTCCTCAGCCATCCATGCACTGGAGGCCCTCCTTCTAGCGCCAAAAACTGTTGAGGCCTGGAAAATCACAGGTAACAATAGTTAGGGATTCTCCCCAATAAATGTTCCTAACTAGCCCGTTACTATTTGGTATGGGGAATCCATTTGATTTAAGGTCCGGCTACCATAGGTCAAGTAACAAATTAAAATGCTTTACCGATTGCATTGCGGTCCACCGTGTATATTTTTAGTTTTTTTTGTTTAAGTTTTGATGTGCAAGTGCCTATCTAAAAATGCAAATTGATAGAGATAATGAGGAGTGTCACAATGTGATGCGCAGGTTCTTACCTCTCGTCTTACCTCTCTCACATCTAAATCACAAACAACCAGAAAATAACTATAACTAACTAACCTATCCCCAGGGAGAAAAAATTATCAGTTATCAATGAGTAATGTATTTTCTATGCATGTATTAAGAAAAATTACAGATAGCTGTTACTTATTTCAGAACACATGAACATTAATAAAAATATGAACAACAAGATAGCTTTTTTTTATGACAACCTTCATTACTTACAGTGGAAATTTCACAGAATAAACTATAAGACATTCATAACATAAACATAAATGCAGTGAGTTAGAACGATCTCACAGTTAATGGACATAAGCTGAAAACGAAATAGTTCACATTCAACTGATCCATAGCAAAGCATTTGAAACATTCCACCAAACTCTCTCCAGCATAAACTTGTAATTCTTTATTGTAAAAGGAAATAGTTCTTCTTACAATATACTCTCAAAAATTGCTTGGGAAAGAAGTCCCTCCTACATCTAAACTCTCCTATATTTATACAAAAAGCAAAACCTTTGGGCTGCCCCTCAATGACCTTTGGGCTTCCCCAACCTCTCAATCTCAAAATTTTGTCTTGTAGTAAGTGCTCATAATTTATACAATATATTACATTTCAAAACAAAAATCTTTTAGACACTTTATGAAGAGGGTCTTGCTTGATCGTTGATGAACTTTTTCCATGCCTGAGCCTCCGCTGCTATACCTTCAATTCCGGAGGGTTCAAAAAAATGGATATTTATCTCATATTTGGCTGCCTGGTTCTTCGCTCTTCTATTCTTGTAGGACTGAGGCACAGCTGATCCTCCAAAAGGTGTATACTTACAGCTGCATGTGCGACTGCATTCTTTAAGATATGTTCATCTAGATCCTTTACCTGTTGTATCTCTTGCTCGTCTTCCTCACATCTATTCTATAGATGCTCTATAAACACTTTATGCTATGGAATTGCGCCCAATCTCCTTTCTTCTGAAATCTGGCATCTATTATATGTAGCAAGCACCCTTCTACAGTATTCAAAACATGCTCCTCTCGTTTTCCTTACAGTTTTCTTGAATTCTTCTGCAATATTGATTGCAAACTCCAATAAATCATAATCCTGCTTTAAACTATGCCGATCTTTAATTGGTAGCTCCATGGGAGGTTCCTCATTTGTTTCTATCCACACTATTCTTCCCATCATAATCTCCAAAATCTCTTGAGATCTGTCCAAAAAATAAGATGTAGTATCCCAAATCTCTTCTAGTCTGCTATCTATTTGTAATATTTTACATCTTTCTTCCTCAATACACATTTGCAAATGGTGGATCTTTCTTCTCTGATTTAGAACATGCTATTTTAAAGGCTAGAAGTCCATCTTCTATTCTATAGCATCCTTCAGTGATGCTGTCAATGAAGTATTGTGTTCTTCCAAGGCTACCACCTGTACTTGATATTGCTTTTCTCTTTCTTCCGTGGTGGCCCTCTCTTCCTCTAACTCAACAATTCTGCTTTGTAGCTGGTTCTTTTCTTCACTCAAAATTTCATAGGAGGCTTGTAGGTTATCTCTCTTAGATTTCAACACTTGATGCTCTAGCTGTAACCTTTGTAATTCTGCTAAGATGTTATGAGCATCTTTTTCCGTTTTCCCTGCAAAAAATTCTAAATCCTCCTTATTGGCTTGCAAATTCTAGAGTTCTGATCTTGAATTCTTTACTTCATCCATCATATCCTCATATTTCCTTTTAAATTTATGACCTTCATCCCTCTCCTTTTTCAGTGTTTCTTTTAATTGTGCTACGTTCTTTCTTGATTGCTCAAGATCCGTTACTATTTCTACCAGGTCCATAGTTGTCTCTTTCAACCATATTTATGTTAGGTAAATCTGAGCAGGAGGCAGATGATATGACATGGAGACATAAGAAAGGCTGTATGCAGCATAGCCGTATTTAGCAGTATTTTCCAAGATCATCATAGTTACATCTGCCCTAGGCAGAATCCAACCGATCACCTCTGAGCACAGGAACAACTTAGGTCTCGTGGCTACTTTCATAAGAGCCGATTTCTCGATGTTTGCATAAATATTCAACTCTTCAAATCCTGCATCAGGCACATTCTGATTTGCGATCATCCTGTATATTTCACCCCATTTATAATCCGGTTCAACCCCGGTGGTAGCTTTGGTATATTCATATATGTATTCAACCTTGGTGATGATTTCAACCTCTAGTTCTCCTTCCATAACTGGAGCCTTCTTCTTTTGTCTTTTAGACATATCTTCTTTGCAACAGTCACCCTGTCATAAACATAGTATGTTCTTAAACCATTTAAGCTTTTAGAAAGTGTTTTAGTAATGAAGAAAAACTATATCAACCTATTTACCTCTTCCATATGCATTCTCACAAATAAACTATACAGAGTATTAATGCATAAAAAGAAAATGACAAGGCAAAAGAAACTCCTATAAGTTGTGTCTTAAAATCCTCTAAGTCCACCGTCTGCAACTAAAAACACAACCCTGATAGAAAAACTCATCATTTAATTCGGAATGCATTCAAAATAATCTAACTCCTCAATAAAACGTGGACCGCATTGCTGCTACTGCTAAACCTCAAACCGCTAAACCCTATACTAATCCTCATCGCGGAAAACCCCAACTCGATAAAAAATCAAAACCTTCATCGTCCCACAAAAATAGGGTAAACGTATATGAAAATTGAAAACCCCCCCAAGACAGCCATAAAAAACCCAAAATAGGTGGTGCAAATAGTGTAACACTTGTCTACATCGACCACCTAATATTTTCAACAGGGGGAAAGCATACATAACAGCTCAATCCCGCAGACTCACAGAAAATTGTAACAATTGAAAACCTAGAATTATAAATGTTATGCAAGTATTACGACGAATAAAATTAGCTTTAAGCGGGCAAACTCATGCAAAAATATAAGCAGGAAAAACCTACCCGGGAAACCATGGCTTCAATCAACCAATAAATGTCAAACAACAAGGTTGTGGACTGCCTACCTGGAAAAAACGCAGTGCAGTCAACAGGATGACCCAAAACCTCCATGTCAGCATGCCAATAAATGAAATCCAGACAGCTGAGCATGGTAGTACAACTCAATTGACAACTACTGGAGCATACATGATTTTCCACAAGGATAAGAATAAAATAATACCCTGCCTCGTATATAAACCCTTCGTAAAAGAATCGCGGGAAAAAAACTTATCGGTGGTCGGAAGCACTAGACGTCACGAGAATAGTCCTATTAATAGCCGCAATGGCGGGCTATAGACAGACTACAGGTCTCGCAACAAAATAAAATCATCGATGATCGAAATTTCTAAGGCTGAAGGTCTACAGACTCCAAATCTGTCGGCGTCAGAAACTCTACATGCTACGGTTCAGTGACTCAAACCTCAATGCTTCCGTAGTGTCGGCGATTCAAACCTCAATGCTACCGTAGTGTCGGCAATGCCGACCACTATCATCGTGATGGTTACGCATCGGAGGTTGGAAAGACTAAACTCTAAAGCATCAAAAACGGTGAGCGAAAGGACTAACCTCTAACTACTCACTAACTTCCCTCTGAAACGTCGATGACGTAGATGACTAAACCTCCGACCACTGTAAAAAATCATTTCGATAGCGATAAAAAAAAAAACCAAGTCATCGACAGTTAAAAGGTTTAAACAATAAAATCAGAAGGAGATAAAGGCCAAGGATTGGAGAGAAATAGAACTGTCCATTGGGATGTTCGTCATTTACCTTCTGAAATTTCGGTGGCATAGAGGAGTAAACCTCCGACCATTGTCAAAAATAGTTTCGATAGCGATAAAAAAATCATAAAAAATCAGACATTAAGCTCTGAACAATAAAACAAAACTCCACAGTCTTTATGCATTGGCTAGACAAACGACAGTTTTAGATCATTCAAATCCTGAAACGAAGGAAAAACAGTTGACCCTGGTTCTAACTTCAAAAGATCAAAATTTATAGCAAAGGAATGACAGATTTCAGAAACCAAACAATCCCAGGCTAGATAAAGATAAAAGAAGGGTCCAAAATTTAAAAAAAAATGGGAAAAGGTTGCAACTGCAACACAACCTCATGGTTTCTTCCAAGGATTTCTTCTCCACTCTCAACCTCGCAGAAGGGCCTACTATTCATATGGGTGATGACTCCCAAATTCCAACAGTAGGAATGTTAAGTTTTTAATGGTTATATCATATCTTATAACATTTAGCATCATAGAAATGTAACCATAAGCAAAATAGATTACTGAATGATAGACAAGCACAACCACACAAAAAGAACATAAATATTTATCCTGGGAAACCCTCATGGGGAAGAAAACCCACCAAAACTTCCTCTGTATAAGATGTCTAAAAAGTACAAGACAAGACCCAAGGCATGTGCGCCTCCTCCAACAGATATATATATCTCTCTCTCTCCTATGCGATGTGCACAAGTGAGTGTGTATTCAAATGAGGAAGACATCTCCTCTATTTATACTATTTTCGTCACTTGACATTTAACCTAACAAGTCGGACCCACTTAACTAAGTGGGCCAACTTCACTTAGGAAGACTCAATACAATATTATATTATATTCATTAGGGTACTATTGCCTCGACTTACAATGGAGGGTTTACCTCATGACTCTATGATGACCAAATATAATAGTAACACCCCACTGGAGGAATAATAACATCTCCCTTGGGTTACATCAGTAAAATACATTTATAATATTCTTTGATGTTACAATATTCAATACTCCCCCCTCAATGAGAAGGTTATTCTACTGAAAACATCATCATAGACTATAGGAGACCAGAGAGATAATATCTGCAACATCATTTATTCTATACATCTATATGTCACAGGAAGTTTTCAAAATCAGTAACTGAAACAGTTACTCTTCATCTTCTACATCACATGATCACTTGAACAATGCTTCAATCTTTTGATCCTTCATAGAAACACTTCGATCTTCTGATCCTTTGCAGTAGTACTTTGATCTTTTGATCCTTTACAACAACACTTTGATATTTCGATCCTTTGCAGCAACACTTCAATCTTCTCGATCCTTTGTAGCAGCACTTCGATCTTCTCGATACCTTGTAGCAGTACTTCGATCCTTTCGATCCTCTGCGGGATAAATTCGATCCTTTTTTATCCTTTACAGCTACACTTCGCTCTATTCAACCCTTCATTGTTGTACTTCGATCTAATTGATCCTTCGCCACCACGCTACCTGCAGTACACATGATCTATTTGTGGGATGATCAATCTCGATCACTTTAGGACATAAGTCCAAGGACGATGCAATACTTCATCAGCATGATCCATGAAATCGATTAGCTAAATCATTTACAACTAAATGTAGATCTCGAACAAACCTAGTGCCAATATTATCATCCATGAGGACTCATCGTAGACCATCCATACCACACAGGTTAGGACCACTCCCAAGTGAGTGTTATACTACAACGTTTGTCAGGACTCATCATAGATAATCAATACCACACAGGTTAGGACCACTCCCAAGTGATTGTTATTCTATGACATCTACATATGAATGTAGGAATACTCTCCATACAAGAGTATTGTCTGCAGAGAAGATCTCGATTGCATACAAAATGTTAGTCTTGTCATCCGTGAGGACTCATCATAGAGCATCCATACCACACAGGTTAGGACCACTCCTTAGCGAGTGTTATTCTATAGTATCTAGAAATGAATGTGGGTACTCTCCATATGAGAGTAACATCTATAGGTCCATCCTTATCTAGTAAGGACCACTCTCATGAATAGAGTGTTATACTTGCCATCCTTAAGAGAGGATACTACCTTCCACAGGTGAATGTGGGTACTATCCATGTGAGAGTAATATCTGCAAGGACATCCTTACCTAGTAAGGACCACTCTCATGAACATAGTGTTATACCTGCCATCCTCAAGATAGGATACTATTTTCCACAAATAAATGTCAGACGTTGTCAGCATATTCAGGCCCACTTGGCCTCTTCCATGCTGGAGCATCACTGTCATCCCATCATTGATGTTAGCCTCATCATCACTCCCCTTTTTCCATGAGGATTCATATTATCAACCTGCTCCCCCTTTATCCAAGGAGGGTTCATAGTATCGAATTATTATTCCTTTTCAAGGATAGTCCATATATTCGACTTGTTCCTCCTTTCTGAAGAAAGTCCATACTTTTGACTCATTCTTCCTTTTTGAAGAAAGTCTGTATCTTCAACTTGTTCTTCTGACAAAAGTCCATATCTTCGACTTGTTCTTCCATTCTGAAGAAAGACCATATCTTTGACTTGTTCTTCCTTTTTATGAGAGAGGCCATATCTTCGACCTATTTCTCCTTTTCGAGAAGGTTCCATATCTTCGATCTGTTTGTCTTTTCCGAGAAGGGTCCATATCTTTGACCTGTTTCTCCTTTTGTTTTCGAGAAAATATCCATATCTTCGACCTATTTCTCCTTTTCAAGAAAATATCTATATCAACATCATTGTTCCTCCTTGCAAGGAAAGTATGTAGTATCATCATCATTGTTTCTCCTTGCGAGGAAATTATTTTCGAACTATACCAAGCTTGTCATGGAATCTTGGTCACCACATCATAAACTTGCTCATCGGTACTCACATACTGGAGTTTTATGTCTCCCTTCGGTACCATATTCCACGGGATTCTTTGTCTTCTTTATGCAACTTTGGTTGTCACAAAGAATCACTGTGGTATCCAACTCCATGTCAAATAGTACTGACATCATCTTTCTGAAGCCATATGGTTTCCCAAATAGTGGATCAAGTTGCAATGTACTCCGCTTCAGTTGTACTGAGAACAACACTATATTAAACCATGAGATCATGGCAAATCCCATACCATAACATCCATATAAGGTTTCTTCCTGTCTGCGACACTTCCTACCCAAGATGAATCCATATATCCATATAATCTGTAGTCATGATCTCTACAATAGTAAAGTCCCAAGTCTGTCATACCTTTATGGTACCTCATCACATGCTTTTCAACTATCAGGTGAACACATCTAGGGTTAACTAGACACTGACTCAAGGTGTTCACAGCAAAGCATATATTTGACCTTGTGTTGGTAAGATACATCAACAACTCAATAATCTATCTGTACCGAGTCATATCCACTAACTCTGATGTCTCATCAAACAAAAACTTCATATTGGTATCCATGGGTGTGGCCATGGCTTTAGAATCCAACATATCAAATATTCTTTAAGATTTCCATAGCATGCTTTCCCTAGTTCAGAAATATTCCTTCTGAGCTCCACACTTCCAACCTTCCACACTTCCACACTTCAAACCTGAGGAAATAATGCATCAATCCAAAATATTTCATCTTGAATTATTCAGTTAGCTTCTTCTTGCAATCTTTCATATGTTTCTCATTTCCAGTCAGAAATAGATCATCCACATACAACAATAGTATTCTAGGTTCATCATCCACAACCTTAAGGTAAAGGTTAGGATAAACTTTACTCTTGGTAAAGTCCATGCTTGACAAGAAGCTATTTATTCTTTCAGACCAAGCTCTAGGAGCTTGCTTCAGTCCATATAGAGTATTTTTCAACTAACATACATGAGTCACTCTGTTTTTGACTTCAAATCCTTGTGGCTATTCGATGTAAACCTCTTCCTTAATCACATCATTAAGGAAGGATTGTCTTTACATCCATCTAGTGTATATCCCACTTCATCATGGAAGCAAGTGCCATGATAGTTCTAATGGAAGTGTACCTTGCTTCCTGGAGCAAGTGTCTCTTCATAATCAATTCCCTCTCTCTGAGAGAATCCTTTAGCCACAAATATTTCCTTCCATCAGCAACATGTTTTATCTTGTGGATCCACTTGGTAGATACCACACTCTTTCTTTCTGGTTTGGGTACTATACCCCAAACATCATTCTGGTCTTATTCCATCATTGCTTCTACCATGATTTCATTCTGTCAGGTCATCGACATATCTCAGTCTTCCGCATTCAACCTTGACTCTTGGTAAAGTCTTGGTCCATATGAAATTGACCATCCAGTCGTACCATACCGAACTAAGATATATTATGTAGTCACTCCCCTTGAATCGGAGCATCACCCTCCCTTTTCATTATGTACTCTATGTATAGAAACATTCTATACTGGAGTGACATGTAGCATCCTATGCTACTATGTATCTATCTCAGGTTACTAGATACCAAGATCCCTTTATCTTGAACTTTGGCAAAAAGTTCCTTTTGCACCCATCTGTGAGCTTGTTGTCTTCTATAGGTTTCCATCTTCAACCTTGTAGCAAAGGTTAAGATACTCATCCCTCTAGGTGATCTATCAAGCTCCTATATGTGCTTATCTATGGGTGCCTTCTGAGCTCATACAAAGCCTATTCTGCACAGGTGGTTCTTTGCTCGATATAAAATTCTACTTCACTGGAGACGTGTGTCTGGTCAATAGAGTATGCCATAAGATATTCTATTCTTTCTGATACAAACTGCGAACCTTTCTTTGTACACTTGTTCTTGTAGATCCATATGGAAGAAACTATGTACTTCCCTTCAGGTCTCAAAATCATATCCTAGACATCATTCCCCATTATCAACTGTTACTCTTTGATCATGGATTCTTCCATCGATGGAAGGGTCTGTATCAATGATGTCACACAATTAGAGTGTGTACGCGACCTCTTACTTTGGTTTGAAAGTCCCGTCATACTTCTCTTCATCTTGAATTATCTCTCGTGTCCAAGATGGTCTCCATCTCTCGAGGTGGATCCACTTCTCTCCGAATCTCTTTCTTCCAACACGGTGTCCCTGAGCCTGGGAGCTTCAACTTCATGTTTATTGGAGTGAATCTTGAATTATCATCACTTGTTCTTCAGAACAAGTCTCATCCTCCTTTTCTTGTATGCGGTTGTACACGACCTTTTGTACAATTCAAATGCACCAGTTGCATGGTTAGAACCATTTCAGAGGAAATATACAAATTCTTATGCGTCATGAAACTGTTTAGCCAATACAACATTCATCCATATCTCATAAAAACTTTATAAATTCCTTCCATCTCTACCATGACATCATTGATATTGTGCACTTAATCCAATATGTCAGCAAAGAGTTTTCATTCTAGATAAGTAGCAATGGAGAGTTGTATAGCACCATGGGCTACTTACCCATCACATGCATATTAGTAGTATATTGTCATTAATGCAAACATTNACACAACATATACATTAAAGACAATTCAAATACTTATCTTTGTTTTGTCTTCATCTCCTTCTAGATCTACAACTTCTTCATTGACCAGTGAGATTGCTTCAATCTCTTACTTGCTTGAAAGCTTTTCTGGAATGCAACTTCTGGTGGACCTAGGGTTTGACAGAGAAACCCTAATTTTTATAATGAGGTATCTTTAAAATCTGATTGGATAGAAATATGCATTTCCTCAAGGTGAGATGAGCAGTATACTCATTTTCCCAAAACTGTGATTAGAACTGTAAAATATCTGATGCCCTAGTTTTCATCAATTTCTTCTAGAGAAATTCTTGATATTGTTTTTGAGTTATCTCCAAATGTACTGCTCCTCTATATCTGAAACTTCTCAATGAGGTAGGCTCGTGTGTCCTATTTACCACATCACAGGTTAGAGCATAAATGGTTTCACCAATTGGGACTTATGTGTGTTTTCCCAAGGTAACTTATTTCATGACTCTTTAACATAGCAAACTTGTACAGACTGCCACATGTGACTGTTTCACGTCCGGGGTCTGAAAATTTTACCACATAAAGTAATGTCCATACCCTATCTGGAACATCTTTTGAAATTTAATTTTGACTTTCTTATCCGATATATAGCAATTACACCTAGGTCATTTGTTTAAGGCTGAATCCGGGGAGAGGCTGGAACCATGATTTGGAGGAATCATATCTCCTAGTATATTGTGAATATGAGGCTGAAACTTTTACACATGGTACATAAGGAATGTATCTTTGGCCTGTAAAAGTTTCAGATCATGAGCCTTCTTCAATATCGAGATATAGTGAATCTACCAAAAATACTAGTTTTAGTATTTTAGGTTTTTCAAGCATGAAACCCGAATCTTCAATAGCAGTAGTTGTAGCACTATTTAGGCTGTACAAAGAATTCTTTCGGGGTGGATCTGATACCATGTTAATTTTTTAATGGTTATATAATATGTTATAATATTTAGTATCATATAAGCATAAACATCAACAAAAGAGATTACTGAAACATAGACAATCACATCCACACAAAAAGAACACAAAGATTTATCCTGGGAAACCCTCATGGGCAAGAAAACGCAAAAAAACTTCCTCTATATAATATGTATAAAAAGTACAAGACAAGATACAAGACAGGTGCACCTCCTCCAGTAGATATATATCTCTCTCTCCTATGTGTTGTTCACAAGTGAGCGTGTATTCAAATGAGGAACACATCTCCTCTATTTATACTCTTTTTGTTAATTGACATTTAACCTAACAATTCAGCCCCACTTAACTAAGTGGGCCGAATTCACTTAGGAAGACTCAATACAATATTATATTATTTTCATTAGGGTATTATTTCCCTTACTTACAATGGAGGATTTAACTCATGACTCTATGATGGCCAAATACAATAATAACACCTCGTTGGAGGAATAATAACATCTCCCTTGGGTTACATCAGTGAAAATACATTTAGAATATCCTTTGAAGTTACAATATTCAACAAGGAAGATGCACCATTAAAATCCAGCATGGTGATTTCAGAAATGTCCTCTATGTTCCCTCTCTTGCAACTAATCTGTTGTTTGTATACCAGATGACTCGCAGTGGCTCACCAAAGCAAGTGGTATTTGGCACTGACTCAGTAGAGATCGCATAAATATAGACTGGGAAGACTATAAAGAAAGGGATTGTAGATCATGCATCCAAGGAATATGATTTCTCTCATTTCATACCATACTCAGATCCAGTACAACCACAACTTCTATTCAAAGCAGATAAAGGTATCAAAATTCCTTTACTTCCTATTGCAGATATAATTTTATTGCCTAACATTTCAGATTCAGATTCAGAAGAAGAGGAACACCAACATGATTCAGATATTGAGCTTATACCTCAAAGAGATCTAGATCCATATCCAACATATACCTCATTTCAATAGCCTACATGGGCTCAGTAGCTCATAAAAATAGCTAGAAATGGTGTTGGGGATCTAGATGACAAGAGAAGAACGAGGTCCCAGTATCAGAAGGAGAATGTTGCACTGTCCCACACATATACACTTATTCTTGAGAGATGTTTCATGATTTTGGGGTCAGATCCTCAATCATTCAAGGAATCTTTCCAAGATCCTATATGGCAAGCAGCTATGGATGAGGAATTTGATTCACTACATGAATGTAAAACCCGGGAACTTGTCTCCTTACCTCAAGGGAGGAAACTTGTTCAATGCAAATGGGTCTAGAAGACCAACATAAACTCTGATGCAACCACAACCAAGTACAAGGCTCAGTTGGTTGCCAAAGGATACTCTAAAGTTCAAGGACTAGACTACAATGAGACATTTGCTCCAGTAGCTTGAATGGATTCCATCGGGATTGTCTTGGCAGTTACAACTTCCAAGAGATAGGAGGTACATCACATGGATGTGAAAAGTTCCTTCCTCCATGGTGATTTGAAGGAAGATATATACATGAAACAACCTAAGGGGTTTATTGATGATCCTTCCTTAGTTTGCAGACCAAGGAACTCATTGTATGGACTCAAACAAACCCCTAGGGCATGGTACTCCAAGATGGATTCCTTCCTCTTATCTCAGAAATTTGAAATATAAAAATCAAATTGCAATGTCTACACGCATAAGAAAGAGGGTTTATTTCTTTTGATTGTATTGTATGTGGATGACTTGATCATTATTAGAAGCTTTGCTATTGGATTGAGAAGCATCAAGTCTGCTCTAAACAAAGCATTCGCTATGGCTGATCTAGGACTGTTAAGACAATTCATTGGTCTCGAAGAAAGTCAAAAGAATTTGGGAATCATGATCTCACAGTACAGATACTCATCAGACATGCTTAGGATATTCCACATGGAAGATTGCAAGGAAGCCCCTTGTCCCTTTCTATCTAGCATTGGGCTATAAGAAGGTGTCTCCACACCATTGGTAGATAGAACTCTCTGCAGATAGCTCATTGGGAGCCTTTTGTATCTCACACATTCAAGATCAGACATATCCTATGTTGTGAGTGTTGCTTCCAGGTATATGTAGGGGCCACATGAGCTGCATTGGAAGGTAACAAAGAGAATCTTGCACTATGTGTAGGGTACTAAAGATTATGTGATTCACTATGCAACTGGAGCACAACTTGATCTCATTGGCTTCAAAGACTCATACTGGGTAGGAGATGGAAATTATAGGAAATCTACTTCAGGATTTGTGTTCATGATCATATCTGGGCCAATTTGTTCGTCCAGCAAGAAGAAAACAACACTTGCACTCTCTTCAGCAGAATCAGAGTATCGGGGAGCTGTGAATCCAACTATTCAGGCAATTTGGATACATGGCATATTGATAGAGTTCAGAATTCACACTTCACCTTCAGTGGACCTTTATTATGACTAACAAAGTACTATCAAAATTTATAGTGATCTAGTTTAGAAGCAGAGGACGAATCACATAGAGGTTCAAATGCACTACATTCGGGAATTGGTGCATGACAGAACCATCACACTTCACTACTGTCCTACAGAGGATCAGATTGCAGACATTTTCACCAAGTCTTTCACATAATAGATATTTTCCTTTCTCATGTCTCTTTTAGGTGTTAAGGATTGACTCTTAGTTCCTATTTCTTCTTATCTTGAGGGGGGGGGGGTTCCCCTATTTCCTCGGTTTATTAAGCAACATTTTTATCTTTTAGATTGTACATGGGTGACTTTGGCCTTGTAGCTAGGGCCCATAGTTTTTCAAGTTAGGATTCAGGGGGGGTCACTTAGGATTTATAATCCTCCATTGTCCAAATTGTCTATTAGATTATGTTAGCCTACCTTAGGAGTCATTTAGTTATTATTGGGTCCACTAGTACCATTGGGCCCACTTGGCCTAATGGGACCACATGTACCGGTCACTAGAGTGTGGGTAACACCAATAGAGGCTAACTGGAATTGACTGCACTTGCATGTATCATCTTAGGTGCCACCTAGACCAATCCCTACATTTTAGGAGCCACTGGGAGTGCCAACACCAACCACCTTCAGTTGTTGGTAGTTAGTAACTAGTTAAGCTTAGTTATGCTTCAGTTACATTCAGTTAGATGTCCTCTATTTCAGTTAGATGTCCTCTATTTCAGTTAGTTGTTGGTAGTTAGTAACATTTAGCACCAATATTGCATGGATGCATGTGGATATGTTCCTATTCTCACCTACTTCTCACCTACCACCTCAGTTAGACTAGTTTAACTGATTATTACTGATTGAGAGACTGAATTAAACAACTGGAGCTTAGCTAGTCAGCTCCGACAATGATTTAGACACTTCTAGTTAGCCATGCAATGAGATTGATCTGGTATATTTGAATTCATCTCTCATGATTCGAATTCTCCTTTATGTATTACCATTGTATACTACTGGGATGTAATGAAGTTTATATTGTAATTATCTTAGCAATACTTATTTGTTTCTTGTGAGATTTGATTTGTTCAGTGTGTACTATTCAATCCTTTTCACTGCATAATAATTAAGAATCCGATTGCAGTCATTGCTATGAATATCTAATGGCACAACAATTATAATAATAAGAACCCTTTTCATGGGCGTGCATGATTAAGTTAGCATTAACACTATTTCACCAAGACAAACACAAGAATTTTAACGCTATTTCACCAAACACAAGGCACATGTTTAAAATCCATCCAATTCACCTTTTTCATAAATATCATGGAATGTTATATATATGTAAAACAATATAATAGAATAACATATTATACTATGGTTATATTATATTTATATTATCATAAAATATTAGTGTAATAATTATATAATAATATTCATTATTCACATAGTCTGCTTGAGGCTAGGTGTAGTAATAGATCAGAGGAACGAGAACAAATCCATACGAGAGACTTTAAAACATAATTGGAGAAGAGAAAGATTAATCAGTCCTACCTACCCATGACTGTATGTGTACATATATGGCAGTCTAAGGTTATGAGCTGCTGCAGGTGACAGTGTTGCAATCGATTATCATTTTCCCTCCTTTGCATTTAATCTAAGGGATCATTCTCAATGGGGTTTAGGCCTTTTGGGAACCATATACATGGATATTTAAGGTCATTGAAGAGGGAATTTGTATGCACTTACAGAGGATAAGAGAAGTAGACCAACTTGGAAAAGAATAGAGTATGTCTTAGCATCTCTCTATTTCACAATCCCTACCTGGTTTCCTAAAATTGTAATGTTGTTGTAATCTATCAGATAGTTTTTATACCTTTCTGAATGACCATATATGGTTTTTGAACACCAAGATAACGTTTTCTGAATTCCCATTAATTATTTTAAGCACCCATATATCATTTCTCCTTTCTTATTGCCTATGTATTCTTTTTGAGTACCCATATAATGCTTCTGAATTCCCATTATTCTTTTTGAGAACACATATAGTGTTTCTAAATACACATGTAGCCTCTGTGAGTACATGTCATGAAGAATTGATGATGCCTTATTCCAGAGAAGGTCCATTTTCCCTATTATTGCAATGGGTGTGTTTTCTGGAGCTTTGGTTTTTAAAGCCCATTTGAAAATCTGTCAAAGCCTATAAACATAAGCCTGCAAATATTATGTGAGCAGTTAATAATTTTCCTGGGTTCTTGACAGAAAGGGTTTCAAGACTATCTGTCACCATGGAAAATCTTTCTACAGTTGAAATTAAGTAGTATGAGCATATCCCTGTGCATTTTACTATTGCAAATTAGGAAATTAAGTAGGTTGCCCTTCATCAAATTTTTCTTTCACTTTTGTGCCTTCCCAAGGATGGGGAGGTTAATACTAAAGAAGAATCAATTTTGGCAGAGGAGCACGCATACATATTGTCAAAATCTATAGACCATGGGGATGTGCTAGGATGATAGACTCCCTTCATTTGGAAGTCAAGATAAAAGATGCCACTGCTATTGATATTCTCATGGTTGTTGGTGCAAATTAGAGTATGCAGAATGAGCAAGGATGGAGCACATTACAGGAGGCCATCTGCGCTAGAGAGGATGCACTTTCTCTGATTATTACTAGACATTACCAACCTTTGGTGTGGGAAAAGTGTTTTGGTCACTTTCCAATAAGGTATTTCTACATGGAGGTTACTTTTCAATTTGAGATTTCTGTGATCCCATTCATTGGACGTATTGCTCCTTCTGTGACTTACAAAATTTGGAAGTGAGGCTCTAACTTACGTGCAGACATGACTCTTGCTGGGTTTGATGCCTTTTGAATACAACGATATTATTATAGATTTTTATTTTTGGGTGAAGGAAACGAGGATGGGAAATTAGTTTTTGGTTCATTGATTGTGATTAACCATAAAGAGAAGGAAATAACCAATGCACTTGAATTTGTAGGTGCTTTGTCATCCAAGACTAGCTTTTATCAGCCTAACATTAATGTTACTCATGATGTTCTTATGCCACAGACGACTTGGAGGTGACAGGAGAAGACTAAGACAACAAGTATTTGGAAACCTAAGATATTCGATATGCATCATGTCGTAGTCAGTATAAGGTCACAAAAAATTTAGGGGCCATGAGTGATGAAGAGTTCTTTGCAGCAGAAAGTGATATATTTGAAGTAGATCAAGGAACATATGAGGATATCCTAAGTGAGAGGAGAAGCAACAGTTGGAAATTGTACTTGGTGCAGCACAAGGTGGTACAACTGATGATTTTGAAGATGATGAATATGTGTCTCTTGGATGAAATAATAACTTTAGACATCATAATTATTATGCACCTGTTGTATTCATAGACTCTGGTAAAGAAAAGAAAAGAGGTTGGTTTAGTTGGGAAAAAAGTCAGTAAAGAATGACAAAATTAAAAGGACAATATCTCTAATATATAATATTAACATCGAGGATGGTGATGCTGAAGGTAGAAATAGTTATGTTCCTGATTATTCTAATTCTCTAATGAAAATGTTTCCAAATAAAAAATCTACTAGCAGTGATAGATAAATTGAGCACATAACAACTAGTTTTCAAACCAATGATTCAATTTCTTCGAAGAAGGGAAAAGAGAAATCCAGTAAAAAAGGAAAGAAAGAGGAAGATAAAACCAAGAAGGCCAGCAAAAACAATGATTCTCAACAGGAAGATGAATACAATAAAGGGGTGAATCCAGTGTTATGGCTGACACTTGACTTTCCTCTCAAAACTGAAGAATTGCTACCTTTTCTTGACATTTTGGCTAACAAGGTTAAATTTGTTAGGCAATTGAGGGACCTGTTCACAACGAAACTTCCTCCTAGAACTTTTCCTGTCAAGGTAGACAACATAAACCCTTTTTGAGCTCTAGGGTTGAATGTTTACATGGATAGACAATAGATGGCTGCAGGGAAAAAACAACATAATTTAGATCTGGTTGATCTTGTATTTCAGGAAGCCACAATTCTTTTCCATCCTTTTCTTTGAAGTTGAAAAAAGTGTTTTTTATCATGGCTACATTAACGTCCATTAGATAATTGTTAAAGTTGCTAGTGATAAATTTTTACAGATTAATTTCAAAATAAGGTATCCAAAGTTTAGGATGAATATTTACCTTTGTACTTAAATTGGATGTCATATGGACTATGGTATGCCCATTAATTGGTCCGAAATATAATTTCTTAGGTTATAAATCACAAAACTATTGTGATTTCATTGCTCCCGAGGAGACTACTAATGTATATGCCTAGATTCATCTTGAAAAGAACAAACCCTAGAGATAACTTGGTTTTCTGTTACTGTCATCATGTTGATCCATTCAATCTAGCTACAACAAAACCTTTGCAATTTTTTTTTTAATGTGTACAAGGATGCATACCTGCCACTTGACCATAGGTAGATAGTTTTCCCATTTATTCTTCAACGAAAATAGATCCATTAATATAGAGGATACTTTATTGAAGCTCTTGTAGTTGGGAAGCCATATATCCAATTTAACATACAAATTCAATCCTTGTAGGTGCTAAATAAAATGCTAAGATTCCCTAACTTCCTTGAACTCATTTCCATTTGGGAGAAATCTACCCTAAATGATTGTATAATCTAGTAAGTCTCATAGAGGTTTTATCCCCTCACAGTATCTCTTTAGAGGTTTTACAAAAGGTGTTAATAAGCATAATGAGAGTGAACAAACTATTAACGGGGAAGGCTAGTAACCTTACCTTGGTTAACTACCAAGGGGCTATAAGGTAGCCCTGCATCATTGATATGCTAAGAGTAATAATATAAGTAACCGATCTATTAACACACAATAACCATTACATAATATATGAACTTTTACCAAATCCTAGCCACTCAAGCATGTGGAGAATGAATTTCCACTCCACCGTCCAACTTAAAACACATTCCTTGAAAACCTTTCTCTTTGGCCCACTCTATTGATCTACCTAAGATAAAAGAAGATTTTGAAAAATATATCTCCCATTTATAAAGAATATTTTTCCATCACACACAACTTTGGTAGGACTGATACTCAATATTATGGAAAAAGCTATAGTAATGATATTCTAATAACAATTTAACTAGGCCTTGTCATTGTCCAACATTAGACACATCCTTTGAAAACCTCTCTCATTTTTCCCCTTTTCGAGTTGGTCAAGGCATGTGGTTTATCTTTTCTACTTGCATCAACTTCTTTATTTGGAGAAATACACAAGTCACTAATGCAGTTTCTCATTGGTAACCTTTAAATTTACAACATCCCACATGTCTTGTCCACATGTGCAAGTATCTTTATTGGTCAATTATAAGGGGCAATATAATTATCTTCTATATATTGAAACCTGGAGTCCACCTTGTTGAATTTCTTTGAATATTTGATGGTCCATCCACATGGCATTAATCATGGCAATTTCATGTTAGTAACCTATTATATCATTAAGGGAGCTCCACATTATTGATGCAAACCTCTTGATCTTCCTTGTTTTGGATTAAATATCATTGTGCACTTCTTTAGACATGTTTTATTTCTTTTGATAAGGTCTCTCTATGTACAAACATCATCTTCCCATTAATTAAGCTCATATTTCTCATTTTGCATGGAAAATGCTACTTGTTCGGCTATTAAAACCTTTTCATTTTATATAACATTCACAATGGTCTTCCCAAGATTTATCACCCAATTGCAAAACATCCATGCAATATGGACAACACCCTTATATGGCATGTATTAGACCCTCTAAAGCTTCTCTTTTTATTTTTGTTATAAACAAACTTTACCCTTTAGCATGAGAAGAAAAGAGATTTCTTACTAAACTTTATAACCCCATAGGATGGATTTAAACCTTATAACCCTTACCTATCACATGTAAGATATTACCAAGCAAATATATTTATTCTCTTTTTACATTCTCTCTTATACCCCTCCTAATTTTATTACCTCCGCTTTAGCATATGATCTTCATCAAGAACATTATTTTGCATGTGAATCTTTTTCAATGGAAAACACTAGTTGTCCGACTATTAAAATCCTTTCATTTCATGAAACCTTCATTTGATTTTATATAACATTCCCAATGGTGGGAACCCTATAAACTTCACCATTATCTTTTAATCCTCCTTTGGTTTGAAATCATAAAACCTGCAATAAACCCTTGATTGTTTTCTGCAACATTTCGCTATCACAGTGTGAATCAAGTTGTCTTCAACTGCTAAATGCGGTATCAGTGCAATTTTTCTCTTTCTTTCTTTTATGGTTTTACCAAATCCCATTCAATTCTGCAATGAAGATAACTCCAGCCTTTACATCTTCTACTTAAGGGTTTAACGAAATTGTTGGCGGACAATGCACCAAGCGCCATGAAGGAGAAAAAAAATATTTTGTGATCAAGTGCAACTTTTTTCCATTCTTCTTTACTTTTTTCCTTAAAAATCATAGTTTTTTATATTTTTGAGTGAGAAATCAAAATTTACATTGGCTGCAAAAAAAACTATCAAGATTTTAGCATTGTATACCTGAGTCATATTACTATATCTAAACACATTACAACCTTGTTGTTTTTTTCTTGTAGACATCTACTTTTTCCACATAGAACAACAAAAAGCATTTGTTTGTCATACTTATCCTGTAAAAAAGAAAATTTCCAAAAGTTAAGAATGAAACAAACATTTGACTAATTCTAAAAAAGCTTAAAATAAATTTTCTTTGTGTAGAAAGATATGAAAGTGCCTTTTCTGAATTCAAGTTCAGTAAAACACATCCCTTCTGCAAGAGAAAAGCTTCTTTAAATAGTTTATCTTCCTGTATGTTGCAGTTGAACTCTTGTGTAAAAGAGTTTTTCCATTCTTATTTTGTTCAATGAATCTTTTGATATTAGAAAATAAACAACAACAAAAAATTTAGAAGGCTTACATTGGTGGAAAATTACAGAAATTGATTATGTTATCAATTTGGGAACATTCAGTGAGTCAAATTCTTCTTTTGGCATCGAATGCAAAATAAGACCCTTGTGTTAGATGTATTATGGTTATTGGAAAGTTCATTTTTCAAGAAAATGCATAATAGTTGATAAGTAATCTATCCCTGTTTATTTATTTTTAACACAAACGACTATTAGATATTATATTAAAAAAACCATGAGTACATTGTTCAGGAAGGTCGACAGTGACCTCTCTACATCCAGCCAAAGAATACCTTTCCCATCCTCTACAAAGTCGAAATTTCTCCAAAATGGACCTCTTCTACTAGGTCCGTAAACATTTACAAACTTCCCTACTAGTAAACAAAATCGACAAAGAATTATGTTAAAGTTATCCCTTTGATTGTTGCTGCAGATATTTGCTTCCTATTTTCATTGAGTCTCAACATAACTATGGACTTTAAGGTTTTCCCATCCATTTCAAAAATGTGAGAGACCAATTCATGGAACCTAACCGAATGAGGGAAGACTTCCATTTATGATGATTAACTCACCATCCAAATTTGCCCCTTCATTAGCAAGCCTATCGGCTTTGGCATTATTACTTCTTAAGACATGGAAGAAATTCAAAACCTGGAATTATTTACAAATGGTAGTAAGTCCAAATTGAATACTGGAGTAAGGGGATTTAATTCCTCTCGATATTTTTCAAGCTTCGCTTATGACAATCATTGAATCACTAAAAACTGCCATATTTTGTAATCCCCATTCATTAACTATTTCCATTCCTTTAATTAGAGATAACCATTATTCTTGATTGTTGGATTGTCTCCCTATCCCCCAAGATAATTCTTCAATTTTTTTCCCTCCGGGGTAAAGAATTATCCCCTCTACTCCTGCTAATACTGGATCTCCTTTAGAGGCACCGTCAAAGAACAATTAGTAACTATTTAACGAATTTCACCATTGAATAAGCTGAGGAGTGTCTAGTTTTATTTTCCACCCCAAATAGCATGGTATTTTGATGGAGGATACCAAGATGGGAATTACCATCAGAAAATTTTTCGCCAAGTACTCTTTCCACAGAAAATAGGCTCCGACACAATGAACTTGAGGCCTCTTGAACTTAGAGTTTCAACCTAGATATTGTTTGCAGTGGTTGCCACTTTGATCAAACTAGCTTTCTGGTCTTCAAAGATTTCCTTATTTCTTGTTTTCCATATTTTCCAGCAAATGAATTTGGGATGGAGAGCCAAAGTCTTAGGAAATTAGGATTTTTATTGAATGAACCTTGATCATTCAATCATTGAGGGGAGAATCATTGAGGGGAGAATCATGTTTGATTCAAGCTCTTTAATTTCCAAAGACCAAACGTTTCGAGTGAATTCACATTCCAAGAATAAGTGCAACAAAGTTTCTTCATATTTTTTGTAGAGAAAACACCTGGAGGGGCCTTCAAAATTCGTTTTTTGTAGGTTATTAACCATGATAGTTTTCTTGTGAACTAGTATCCATTAAAACATATATATTTTAGGGAGCCTATCCTTTCTCCAAATCACACTCCACACTTCGTCATTTTTTGCTCATGAATTTGTTATGTTTTATACAAATAGACTTGTAATCTTCCTAAACTGAGTATTTTCCTGCAGATCCCCAACCCCTTCAGTATTTATAGTATTTATGCATGGGAGCCAAGACAAGCAGGTGGGAGTGCATGAAGTCAAAATCATATTGGAGATTTTGGGGAACTCCAACTTCATGCATCATCACACTCGTTAGTACAACATAATCCAAGATATTTATATGATCATGATCATGAAATCTAACTTCCTTGCACCAACAATTCTTGATCACATTCATCAATGAGTCATAAAAGCTTTTGCACAAAACAATGATCAACTATAAGGTATCATAAGTGAGTAGGATTTTTTACTTATCATTTGCTAGTTATAACTAACATACCTCTTCAAAAACCAATTTCTGATATAACACTTTTCAGTACTATTGATACATTTCTTTGTTCAACTGTCATTGAATTAGTGAGGTCAATCAAACATGTAAGTATAATATCTCTTACCATCTTTATCAATTTGATGGCCAATGAACTCCTTCAACCAAGATCTATAAAGTTCAAACCCAATAGTTCAAGTTCTTATTGTTACTTTAGCAACCCTTATGTTAGGATAATTGTAGACTATGTTTCCCTCAAAACAGAGTTAGCTACAACCTAAGCTCTTATACCATGTTAAAGTTTTAGGGTTAGGATAGTTTTAACATAAGCAATAAACTTTAATGCATGAACAAAAATATAAAATGAGATCCATAATAGTACTACTCTATTAAATTTAAACTGTAATAAAACAACATAATTTTCATCTCTTTCGACTTACCACTCCATTAGTCACCGTGTTAAAGTCGGTCCTTGAGATTCATCAAATGCTATGTACAGTAAAAAAGTAATAAATAATGTACAGGATAAATCAATAGTAAGGAATCATAACCATTATTTTGTGTCAGCCTTATACTCAGATAATTTTACGTTTGATATTGTCACCGAAGGGACAAGCAAACTAAGTAAACAATTTACATACCTTGAGAGAGAGAAGGTTAAAGCAGATAGAATCAGACCTCAGATTCTTTGTCAATAGGAAGAGAAACTTCAATAAATTACTCATAATTTAGCAGCACTGTCATACCCAGTACAGTCACACAGTCAAAGGACATACAATCACATGGGGTAAGGATACAATAAAGTTGTGTAGAGACACATAGTCATACTCTTGCACAGCCATGATAAGTAGGAGACACATGCTATCAAGTAGACACACATGCATACTCTTACACAGAGAACAATCACACAACCATGCAAGTTGAACAAGAAACTCATAGTTATGCTAAGAAACTCATAGTCCACGTTGAACAAGAAACTCATGGTCACGTTGGAAACACACAGTCCATGTAGAAAATGCATTACATGGAGAAAAATCATGTAGCAAGGAGGATGGAAACATGACCGCGCCAGGGTATAAGCCACCAGCATGCACGAGAGTCACGCTGCAAGATATCACAACAATCATGCAAACAAGAGGATAAAGAAGTCACACATGGAGAGGATAAAACAATCACGCAGATAGCCTAGTCATGCAGAGGTGAACCATGGGAAGGCGCATTCACACATAAATCCCAGTCATGCGGAGGTGAACCATGGGAAGACCCAGTCACGCGGAAATCCCATTCACACGGAGGTGAACCATGGGAATACATAGTCACGCGGCGGTGAACCACGAGAAGACCCAGTCACACAAAAATCTCAGTCACGCAGAGGTGAGGTGATCCACGAGAAGACCCACAGAGAGATGCCACAGGAAGACCAACACATATATGCCATAGGAAGATCAGTAGAGATAATCCATGGGATGGTTAGTGGAGCAGAGTCACATAGATGGAAGAGACATGCAGAACAGGACATGTCACTCTAGCAGTAGGTGAACCTAGGTAAGTGGGATACCATTCGATGGATAGATAACATGAAATATAACCTATCTTTTCTAAGGTTAGGAGTGTTGTGAATCAAACAATTAGGTTGACTTAGAAAAGGGTAAAGTGGTCCAAAATAAAATCATTACCAATAGTCCAATGGTTTTATAAAGTAAAAGTATAAAAATTAGGGTAGTATCAAAGGTCCAAGCATGGTCCAAATGTTTTATTAATAAAACCATGAAGTAAAATATAAATTAGGATAAAAATACATAAGGTAAGATTCATCATAACAAAAGGTGCAAACACAAGGGGGTTACAATAAAACAACCCAAAAACTCACAAGATCAAGGTGAATCATAAGGCTGGAAAAACATTTACCTATAGTACCAATAAGACTAGAGACTTTAATCTTTTCTCTCTCTCAAGGTACATTATTTCATATATTTTATCATCACTGTATAATGGGATGATCCAAACCAAATGGTATGATCCTTTGGTCCTCAATACTGCTCCTAAGGATTAGGTGCTAGGGACATCATCAAGGGGTGTCCAGTCCCTTGAGAAACAACCTAGCAATAACCAATTAGGAGAGAGGACATCATATTGGTCAACTTGACCAATATTCACCTAGTTAACTGACCATGGGTGCTCCTGCAAGAACTGCTTGGTCCAAGACAAAGAATCTACTTGGTCCCAGACCATGAAGTCTCTGTCTCATCTTATAGAATATGCTTGGACATTGTGTCCAAGAAACTATCTAGTCCCAGAATAGAATACCCTAGTGACATATAGGGACCCTAACCACATGTTAGGCACTTTTCCATGGAATCTACCTACTTGGTCCTAGACCAAGAACCCCAGGAGACTACTGGGGACCCTAGGGTACTTTTTAGGCTATTACTCTACCCTAGTTAAATAAATAGGGTACCATTCTTCCTGAGAATGGGTCTCATAGATGCAAACATATTGGTAACTAACTAAGTGCCTCCATTCCTAAAGAATAGCTCTCAGCCCCAGGATGAGCTTCAGTCCCAGACTGAATTAAGTTAATCAACTTCCTGGTCCCTCACCATGTCCTTTGTTCTCCAGGAGATTGGATCTCGATGATGCTCTATATAGGCTATGATAGAGGAGTTCAACAATCAATACCACCAACATTAGGGTACATAAAGGGATTGGTGATCTTGATTAAATTCCAATCCAAAACCTTGGTACATGATAAAATCCAATGGAAATGTTGCAATTCTAAAATCCATAATAATTTTAAGTCTACTGAATTTTGAATGGGATATGAAATTGTACTTTCTCTATATGAAGTTTGATGAGGTTGGAATCATTCTCAACATTCTGAAATATTCAATTTGTAATGTTAAAATGATAATAAAGGAAAAATATAAAGGAAATGAAGTGTGGATTTCCTTTATCTTTTTCCTTTATTATTCTTTAACATTACCAAATTTTAATTTCCAGCATTTTTAGTCAATTCTATTAAAAAATTGAGTCAAACCAACTCAAAACATGTGGACTTAGAGAAGGAAATGCACCATATTGATGCTAGTACGGCTTGGAAACACATTTTTGGTTGTACAAAATGTGTTTTCAACATGTGGGATGCATTTGTATGGTTGAAAATATGTTTCCAGACTGTACCACACACATTTTTGTATTTCCATACAGAAACACACATGGTACAACCCCTATTTTAGCATTTTCTGCAACTTAGTTTTAGCACAAGAAAAGTCAACTTGGTTATATGCAGGACAATTCTAGTTCTGTTGTAAGAGTCTCAGTGATTTTCTCCACTCCTTTTTAGCAACACCCAAAGTTACTACAAGATTGATCACCTTGTTTCTTGCAGTTAAATTAAACTATTATGGGAAAGATGGAGTGTTGGATTAAGGGTTAGTAATATTGATTGATGTTATAAAGACACATTTTTTTATTCTTATCACAGCTTTGCAATGTTTCAATTGGGATTTGAACCAAAAATTTTCATTGGGGATATGAATCTAGGTGGGAAGAGTGCGAAACTTAACTCACTATTTGTTTCATTACCCATCTCTCCACTCATTCTAAATAACTCGGGACAACATTTGAATTATCATACACAAATCAAACTTAGGTAAAATAACTTAGAAAATGTGACACATGGACACAGGGAAAACCTTCCATTTGCTCATCCATCATTACAATGTGGAAGTTCTTGTTCCTTTTTGTTTCCAGTTATGTTCTTCTCTCACTTACAATTTAATCAATAGCTTTTCTTGAAGCTATTTTGACATCTCCTTCCCCCTGTGCTACTTGCATATCATTGGATGATGTTTTTCCATGATTCTTTGCTTGTCCTCTGTGCATATCCATTGATTTTTTTTGTTGCAAACCAACCATCATCTCCTTGATTCAATTTAGAACTTTGAACATTTCTTACATCCCCATTCACTATAACCACATTTGTAGACGTATTTAATGATATACACTTATGTGTGGTCAAATATACAACAAAAAATAGTTTTCTACATGTGGCATCATCATAAGCAACTAAACCAAGCATTTTTAAATTGATTAGGTTTGGTTTCTTCTCAGACCACACCTCCTTAGGTGTGAATTATTTCACTCCTCTCATGGAACTCTTGTTCAATAATTATACGGTCAACACCACCAACATTAGGGTACATAAGGGGCTTAGATATCTTGATTAAATGCCAATACAAAATCTTGATACATGATAGAATCCAATGGAAATGTCGAAATTCCGAAATCCTGAATACTCTTAAGTCTATTGATTTTGAATGGGACATGAAATTGTACTTTCTTTATATGAAGTTTGATGAGGTTGGAATCAATCTCAACATTCTGAAATATTCAATTTGTAATGTTAAAATGATAGTAAAGGATCTGAAATGTCTTTTCCTTTATATTTTTCCTTTACTATTCTTTTAGCATTACTAAATATTAATTGCTAGTATTTTTAGTCATTTCTATTAAAAAACTGAGTCAAACCAACTCAAAATGTTGATGTAATTGTAACTTCGGAATGTATTCATCCATATATCTTATGTATTATACCCCAATGTTTATTTTGGGATGTGTCTGTAATGTATTTGAGTCATGTCATACCCCAATGTTTATTCCGGGAAGTTTCTATAATGTAAACAAGTCATGTCAAGCCATTGTGGGTAACCCTCCTATTTGTGAGGAGTTAAAGTCCCCGCAGTTGTGGGGCCCTAAAGTTGTTAGACTATCCTAGAGAAGTCAACCCTAGGTGAGTCATTGTAAGTCGAGGAAATAGTCCCCACCATTGTGTTAAGGATAACCCTCCTTGTTGGTCAGAGGAGGCAAAGTCCCCACAAGTTGTGGGGCACTAGGGTTATTAGACACTCCTAGAGATGTCGGCTCTAGTAAGTAATTGTTAAGTGAGGCCGACATGTTGGAGTGGGTTTCAAGTGAACGAAAGAATATAAATAGAGAGTGAGCCTCTCTATTTATCACACACACACTCACTCATTGGGGTGCATGATTGAGAGAGGATAAGTTCTCTCAAGTATGAGAGAGAGAACAAGCTGTGGAGATCATCTTTTCTGTTTTCAGGTTTTACTACTGCCATTGGTGCTCATTCTATCTCTGAGGAAGTTGCGGGGTTTTCTCCTTTATGGTTTCCCCGAGGAAAATTCATTGTGTCTCTTGTCTCTTGTGTTTTATTGTTGTGCATGTTATTCTCTCAGTTAAAGATCCTAAGATCATAATGCTAAGCTTGAATGATAAAAATCTAACATGGTATCAGAGCTAACCTGAGAAGAAGACATTGTGCAGCTGCAGAAGCTAGGGCTTCTTACTTTTTGGGTCTCTCTCCACAATCCATCAGCAAAAGTATGCTAGGATGACTCTCCATTAAAGGGCACATCTTTCTGTCGAACCGGAATTCGATTATGAGCATTTTCAGTTTTGGTGTGGAAAATTAGGGCTTTCTACAGAAGAGGAATTTTTTAGTGAGCCTGGCATATGATTTCTCTCCTCATCAAAATCAAATTTTAGAGAGCTAGATCAAGTTTTTGGTTGGGTATAACTTTGGGAAAGTCAAACCCTAGTTTGACCCTGAGTTGGAAAACCCTAAATACTAAAACTGATACGTTTTGGTACATTCACTAAATCTAGGTATTGGCGAAGGCTCAGGAGCTGAAAATTGCAGCGGCTGAAGATAAAATCCTGTTTTATACTGTGTCCAAATTTCATCCTCAGATTTTCTATTCTGGGAGATATGATCCCTCCAAGTTAGGTTTCCAGCCTCGTCCAGGATTCATCCCTAAACGGGACACCTGGGGAGAATTAATGCTATATCTTGGGATAAAAAGGTCCAAATGAAACTTTTGAAGATTTTCCAGAGCGGGCATGGACTTTAATTTCTATGGTCTAAGTTTTAGACTCAGAAGATGAAACAGTGACACGTGGCAGTCCATACAACTGCGTTGTTTGGAACAGTCCTATAACAGGTCACCTTGGGAAAATGATCATAATTCCCAATTGGTGAAACCAATCCTGATGAAACCTATGGTGTTGGAATAGGGACATGTGAGGATACCTCAGTGAAACATTTCAGACATAGAGGAGTGGAAATTTAGGAGATACTGCAGAAACAGTAACAGACATTTATGCAGAAGAAATTGGAAAACTAGGGCTTCCTGTTCCGAGAGCTTCCCTCCACTGTTTTCAGAAAAGAAGTACATTGGACAGCTCAAATTGAAGAGATCTATATTTCTATCCAATTGGATCTGAAATATTCCAATTTTTTAAAATTAGGGTTTCTCTGACAAACCCTAGATCAGCTAGCTCCGGAACTAGGACAAACACCTCAAATCGATAAGATCTAATCTATTGCTATTTTCATTTGAGGTTCTCATTTCAAAGTGATCTATCACATCAACTTGATGATAAGCTTGGTGAAGTTGACAACTTCCAAGAATGGAAGTATATGATCTCTCTAAAGAAAATGAATTAGACACCTACATGAGTAGAGAGGTTCCAGTTCTAGAGAGAGATGAGGCTCAAAGCCTTACACAAGAAGAACTTGGTCAAGGCCAAGAATATCATTGTTGATTCAATCACGGATCAACTTGTACCACAAGTGTCTTCCCTAAAGATACAGAATATGTTTGATTCCTTGACCAAGCTATTTGAAGGGAAGAACATAAATCAGAAGATGGCTTTGAGAAAACAGTTGAAGAATGTGAAGATACAGAATGCAGAACAACTTGAAGCAGTAGAAGAAGAAGTGGAGAATGCGGAAGTGGTGATAGCCACCTTGAATGGCCTCCCAGGATCATGGGATTCATTCATTCAAGGAATGTGTGCCAGATGGAAGTGATTACTTTCAGAAGACTCTGGGAAGAAGAAGAAGCTCGACTCATAATAAGAGAAGAGAAGATGGGAGCAATTGAAGATCAAGCTCTTACCATCCAATGAATATCCCTCAAGCGATGAGGAATATGAAGATCTCAACTCTTGAAGAACCTCTTATCCATCTTAGCATTTGGATAAGAAATGATGCTATTATGAATGAAGAAGACGATGCAGCTGAAGGCTCAAGAAGGAGTCTATCCATGAAATAAATAAAGATAATTATTCAATTGTCATTTCATGATATTGTTTTTTGTTATGCATTTGTTTATATTCGGTTGATGTATTATGCATGATAGAATGTTTGCATTAATGATAGTATACTACTAATATGCATGTAATGGGTAAGTATCTCATGGTGCTATACAACTCTCCATTGCTACTTATCCAGAATGAAACCTCTTTGCTGACATATTGGATTAGTGCACAATCTCAATGTTGTTCTGGTAGAGATGGAAGGCATCTAGAAAGTTTCCATGAGATATGGATGGATGTTGTATTGGCTAAATTAGTTGCATGATCATATAGTTATGCATAAGAATTTTTCATTATGAATATACCTTATGAAATGTTTCTAACCATACAACTAATCCATTTTACTTGTAGGAAAGATCGCGTAAAATCGCCTACAAGCAAAGAAGGATGAGACTTGTTCTGAAGAACAAGTCACGATAGTTCAAGATGAATAATAATATGACGAATGTTGCGACATCATTGATGCAGAACCTTCCAGCCATGAAGAAGTAACCAAGAAGAAAGGTTCAAGAAGAATGATGTCTAGGATGCAGTATCGATACATGAAGAGAATTTCGTAGTTCCATCATGCAGTAGATGGAAACATCATGGGATACAAGGCCATATTTGTACAACGAGGCATAGACTACGAAGAGACATTTGCAGCCATTAGAAATACACATGACAAGAAGAATCATGTGCACAAATGAAAGAAGGCCTTGTACGAGCTTAGAAGACACCCATGGGATAAATCATACACGAGGAGCTTGATGAAGATCTTAACCTTTGCTACAGGTTGAAGATGAAGGTCTATAGAGGATGACAAGCTCATAAATGGGTGCAGGAAGAAATTTTGAAAAGTTCATGATAGAGGATCTAGGTATCCAATGATCCTAGATGGATACTTAGAATATTAGTAGCAGAGGAAGCTACTTGTCACTTCGGTACAGAATGTTTAAGTGCATAGAGTATGAAACACAGAGGGAGAATGATGCTCTGCTTCAGAGGGAGTGACTGCAGAAGATCCTAAGATTCGACATGGTACGACAGGATGGATAGATTACTGATGACTCTAGGCTTTACTGAGAGTAAAGCGGATTCCAACCTTTGCTTCAAGTTTGAAGGTGGAAGACCAGTGATGCTCCTGTTATGTGCCGATACACTACATTCTAGGCATGGACGTGTGGACAATGGAAGTATGCAGTAGAGATCCTGAAGAGGTTCAGGATGATGGACTACAAGGCCATAACCACACCTATGGCATCAAAGCTGAAGCTATTGAGTGTTGCTTCATCAGAGAAGGTTGATGCCACGATGTATCGTCATATGATTTGTTCCTTGATGTACCTAATGAATACGAGACCAGATATTTGCTTTGTTGTGAATGCATTGAGACATGTTCACCTGATGCTTGTAAAGCATGCAGTGAGGTACCTAAAGGGTACATTTGATTATGGGCTCAAGTATGAGGCGAATCAAAAGATTATGTGGATTCGTATTGGGAAGGCAGTGCCATTGATAGGAAGAGCACTTCGAGGTGCTACTTTAGTATGGGATCAAGTGTGATCTCTTGGTTTGGTAGGATGGAGTCTTGGATGGCGTTGAGTACAGATGAGGCAAAATATGTTGCCACTTACTATTTGGGAGGTAGTATGTTTCTTTTGAAAACTACTATTTGATTTGGTTGATCTGACTTGCATTTTTTGTATGATGTAGAGGAGGAGCAGTGATCCAAATCAAGATCTCTTGAAAGAAGGATTTCTAGCATAGCTGATGAGACAGGTTGTCTAAGCATAAGTCTTGGCAAAGCTCGCAGGTTATCCTTGGACGTAATCAGCCCTGATGTGATTCTATTCTAGGATTTGGTTGATCTGACTTGCATTTTTTGTATGATGTAGAGGAGGAGCAGTGATCCAAATCAAGATCTCTTGAAAGATTTCTAGCATAGCTGATGAGACAGATTGTCTAAGCATAAGTCCTGGCAAAGCTCGTAGGTTATCCTTGGATGTAATCAGCCCTGATGTGATTCTATTCTAGAAATGGCCAAAGTGAAGTTTGAGTACTTCAGGGAGAAGCTTGGTGTTCTTGAGATCGAGGTTCACTACAAGGGGAAATGATGAGACCTAGAACCATTCTGACATGGGAGAGGATTAAGTTCCTTCCATGGTCAGATGTAAGGGCTGAGCCATGGACCATGGTGAGAGGATTTAGGTTCCTTCCATGTCAGATGTGATTGCTGAGCCATTCTAATATGACTGTAGGATTGGTTCCTACATGATCAGATGTAAGGCCTGAATGCCATTCTTGGAATGGAGGCACCTGGTCAGTTACCAGGAATACTCAGTCTGGGACTGAGGGCCATTCTGATATGATTGTAGGATGTAGTCTTACATGATCATATGTGAGCGCATGGACATTCTGATGTGATTGAGGGATGTATCCCACTTGATCAAATATAACGTCTAATGCCATTCTCTAGGAGAATGGAGGCACCTGGTCAGTTACCAGGAATCCTCAGTCTGGGACTGAGAGCCCTTTCGATGCGATGTGTTTACACATGGTCAAATGTAAGTGCAGATCCTTTCTGACAGGATGAGGTCGGATATAAGTGTTGATCCATTCTGGCGCGATGTGTTTACACATGGTCAGATGTGAGTGTTGTGCCTTTCTGAAAATATGGGGTAAAATGTAAGTACAAATCCTTTTCGACAAGATGAGGTCGGATGTAAGCGCTGAGTCATTTTGGAGCAATGTGTTTACACATGGTCAGATGTGAGCGCTGGGCCTTTCTGACAAGATGTGGTCAGATGTGAGTGCTGGGCGTGCCTTTCTGACAAGATGAGGTCAGATGTAAGAGTTGGGCGGGCCATTATGACTTAAGTGTCAGATATAAGCGTTGATGAAGACCTACATGAAGGGTAGGCCTATAGGGCTGGCTCTGTAGAACTTCCTATGATGAGAAGAATGAAGAGATAGAACCATTTGATTGAGATAGCAGAAGCAGTAATGATGATGATGATTCAGTGATGATCCAGCTTTGATGATGATCTAGATCAAGTGATGATCCAGACTTGATGATGATCTATTAGTGACAATCCAAATCAAGTGATGATCCAGTAGTGATGATCCATATCAAGTGATGATCTAGACTTGATGATGATCTAGTAGTGATGATCCGGATCAAGTGATGATCTAGACTTGATGATGATCCAAATCGAGTGACAATCCAGATCTAGATGAAGATGACTTGAAGATGAAGATGACCTGAAGATGAAGATGACCTGAATATGAAGATGACTTGAAGATGACAAGAACTCGATGATGATCCAGACGATATAGAGAAGAAGACTTGTGCTAATAAATTGTGTCGAGAGAATACCTTCCTAGTTAAGAGGGAGTGTTGATGTAATTGTAACTTCGGAATGTGTTCATCCGTATATCTTATGTATTGTACCCCGATGTTTATTCTGGGACGTGTCTGTAATGTATTTGAGTCATGTCATACCTCGATGTTTATTCCAAGAAGTTTCTATAATGTAAATAAGTCATGTCAAGTCATTATGGGTAACCCTCCTATTTGTGAAGGGTTAAAGTCCCCGTAGTTGTGGGGCCCTAGGGTTGTTAGACTATCCTAGAGAATCCGACCCTATGTGAGTCATTATAAGTCGAGGAAATAATCCCCACCATTGCGTTAAGGATAACCCTCCTTGTTGGTCGAAGGAGGCAAAGTCCCCACAAGTTATGGGGCACTAGGGTTATTAGACACTCCTAGAGATGTCGGCTCTAGTAAGTAATTGTTAAGTGAGGCCGACATGTTGGAGTGGGTTTCAAGTGAACGAAAGAATATAAATAGAGAGTGAACCTCTCTATTTATCACACACACACACTCACTCATTGGGGCGCATGAGTGAGAGAGGAGAAGTTCTCTCAAGTATGAGAGAGAGAACAAGCTGTGGAGATCATATTTTCTATTTTCGGGTTTTACTGTTGCCATTGGTGCTCATTCTATCTTTGAGGTAGTTGCGCGTTTTTCTCCTGTATGGTTTCCCCGAGGAAAATTCTTTGTGTCTCTTGTCTCTTGTGTTTTATTGCTGTGCATGTTATTCTCTCGGTTAAAGATCCTAAGATCATAATGCTAAGCTTGAATGATAAAAATATAACACAAAACAAGTGGACTTAGATAACGAAATGCACCATACTGATGCTAGTACGGATTGGAAACACATTTTTGGCTATACAAAACGTGTTTTCAACATGTGGGATGCATTTGTATGGTTGAAAATATGTCTCCATACTGTACTAGACACATTTTTTTGTTTACATATAGAAACACACATGGTACAACCCCTATTTTAGCATTTTTTGCAACTTAGTTTTAGCACAAGAAAAATCAACTTGGTTGTATGAAGGACAATTCTAGTTCTGTTGTAAGAGTCTTAGTGATTTTCTTCACTCCTTTTTAGCCACACCCAAAGTTACTATGAGCTCGATCACCTTGTTGCTTGTAGTTATATTAAACTCCTATGGGCAAACTGTAGTGCTAGATTAGTGGTTAGTAATATTGATTGATGTTATGGAGACACATTTTTTTATTCTTATCACAATAGTGCAATGCTTGATTGGGGATTTGAACCAAAATTTTTCATTAGGGATTTGAATCTAGGTGGGAAGAGTGCAAAACTTGCCTCACCATTTGTTTCATTGCCCATCTCTCCACTCATTCTTAATAACTTGGGACAACATTTGAATCATCATACACAAAAGAAAATTAGGTAAACTAACTTAGAAAATGTGACGCATGGACACAGGGAAAACCTTCCACTTGCTCCTCCATCATTTCACCGTGGAAGTTCTTTTTACTTTTTGTTTACAGTTATGTTCTTCTCTAACTCACAATTTAATCAATAACTTTTCTTGAATCTATTTTGGCATATCTTTCCCCCTATGCTTCCTACATATCGTTGGATGATGATTTTCCATAATTCTATGCTTTCCCTCCATGCAAATCCATTGATTTTTTTGTTGCAAACCAGCCATCATCAACTTGATTCAATTCAGAACTTTGAACAATTCTTACATCCCCATTCACTATAAACCCATTTGTAGAAGGATGTCATGATATACACTTATGTGTGGTCAAATATACAACAAAAAATAGTTTTCTACATGTGGCATCATCATAAGAAACTAAACCAAGTATTTTTAAATTGATTAGGTTTGGTTTCTTCTCAGACTACACCTCCTTAGGTGTGACTTATTTCACTCCTCTCATGGGACTCTTGTTCAACAATTATACTGTCAGCGCCACCAACATTAGGGTACATAAAGGGATTGGTAATATTGATTAAATTCCAATCCAAAACCTTGATACATGATAGAATCCAATGGAAATGTTACAATTCTGAAATCCTAAATAATTTTAAGTCTACCGAATTTTGAATGGGATATGAAATTGTACTTTCTCTATATGAAGTTTGATGAGGCTGGAATCATTCTCAAAATTATGAAATATTCAATTTGTAATGTAAAAATGATAGTAAAGCAAAAATGTAAAGGAAATGGAATGTCATTTCCTTTATCATTTTTCTTTACTATTCTTTTAACATTACCGTATATCAATTGCCAGCTTTTTAGTCAATTATTTTAAAAAACTGAGACAACAACTTTAAAACAGGTGGACTTAGAGAAGGAAATGCATCATACTGATGCTAGTATGGATTGGAAACACATTTTTTGGAAATATTAATTGTTGTTTTTTTCCAACAGTGTTCTCTTCTGGGAAAAAGGATTACCGAAGAAAGAGTGGCATATCATTCAAACTATCAGTTTTGGCATGGGTCCTCCATGCCTTCTCCAACAAGAATTTGTAGGAATTAGTGGCCAATTATATTTAATATTGGTTAATATGACTGAGTATTATGCATACTATAATCAAACATATTGATTGGCCACATGTGTTGAGTTTCAGTAGACCTTGGTATGATCAAACAGACTTGATTAAATTAAAAAATGCCTAGATTTATGATCATCAGAGACATTTAAAGGTTATGATATTTACAAAAAATCACAAGGCCATGATAGAAAAGAGAAACTACAACAAACCATGAGGTCATGATGAGAAAGAGAAACTTAAAATGAATAACACTTGACAATGAATACCTAGTAACCCCTGACATGCACAGGTACTAATAATTTAAAAACTAATAGTGTGTATGTCCTATTTGTCAATAATTAGGATTAACCGTGAATTTCATTGACCATTCGTAAGTTGTAACTATAACTCGATTGCCATCTGTTCTTTTATGTATTTTCCTAAGGTTATGCACCTCAATGGAAATCCATTATGTGATTGAACACTTGTTAATGCAATGTTCATGGTCTGCTCCATTTCCCTTAATCTCTTGTAGTGTCCATAAGTGTATACTTCACTTCAGTCATTTCCTGTGTTCATGGTTCAAAACACGTAGAGGTGGCTTCCTCAACCCAAAATTATAATAATCAACAATATTTGTAATTTTGGATTGACATGGGTTAGTATTATGCTCATTTTAGAACACACCCCATTATTTTTGTAATGACTTGTCTTTAAACAAACAATAGCTAGAAGTTGAATAAAAACTAGCAAAAATGACTTAAATATAGTCTAAAGAACAAATGTGATAAGGGAAGTATGATGCCTACATTTTGTAGGTTTTGGAAGGTGTCCACCAATGTCCAGTATTAAAAATCAGTAAATCTGCTTCCTGACACTTTTTGCTTGCAACATTTGGCTTGTCCAACTTAAGAGTGGAGTGAACCCTTCTAGGTTCATGCTTAAGCAAACTTCCCTTGTGTACAAGAAAGGTGACCGGTAGTACTCAATGGTGAATTCAAACATACTAAACCAGACCCCAAAATATGGAATACGCTTTGTAATTTTGTATTAGTTTACTTCATAGGTTTGTTTCTTATCAGCTAAACTTTGCATAAGAAGGCAAATAAGAGACTCCCATTGTATTCTTCCCATGGAATATCCAACAAACACAACATGAAAACCTTGCAATATTTTAAGGATATTAGGTGCATTGACCATGCAGCCACACTAAGTCTAGTCAAGACTATAGAACTTCTGAATATATTAGAAATAAGGTCAAGAGAATAAATTAGAATAGCTCAGAATGTAGGTTTTCATAGTTTTACATAGTTGTTAGAAAATATTCTAGATATAACTGCATTAAATATAGGTCATTTTCTTGATTGCTCCCTGATGATGAGTGAAGTGTTCACCCAAAATTCATTCGAATAAAAATTCTTATGTAGTTACAGACAAAAAAATTCTAACATATTAGAATAGACTATATATAGCATGATAAAAAATGGAACCATATAGATCATATAATCTTCAAAAATAGAAAAATACTGTGTCCCAAAATGGATATTGTGGTCTTCACATTTGGTGCATAATAAAAAAGATAACTGCAAATGAAGTTATTTAGACTTACCTTGGTATATCACAACTATGGAATTTCCATCTCCATTTCAGGCAGTCTTTATTTTTCATGCCATTATTCTGGCAGTGAAAACCTAGTTCTGCAAAAGGACATGCATAGGAAGTGTATAAAGGGTATGTCCTATCATGAACCTATTTCCCATTGAATATGTCACAGTTGTTTTAACCATACCCTTGAATGACAGTTTTGACTCCTACATTGAGTTGGATAGAAGAAATAAACCCCTCGCTAGAAAGTCGAGGATAAAAATATGATAGCAGGTGATGACTATACTATAGATGAATAAAAGGAGGACTGCTAAATAATAAAAACACTGATGCCCATTCTTGTTTAGTCCTCCTGATCCAAAGCCATAATTAATTTGAGCGAAATGATTCTGTAGAGTGAGAGCTCCAGGACAAGTTGACAATGGTTTAGTATTAGAGCCATGGGCTGAAAGTAAAGAATGAAATAATCGCCTTCCCCTCATCTAGAAGTAAATTCAAAAAGGAAGATCGTTATGTTATTGTTGAAAATTTAACATTTATTTATGGCTAGGCACCAGTAGATGTGTTTACAACAACGTTTCAGCTTGTGATAATAGTCGTGACCCTCCAAGCACAAAATCCAAGTGATAGCTAGCCTAGTTAATGGCTACCATAGGAGTGCTTATGTTACTAGACGGGATGAAACTTGAGACCTATGTCTAGCGAATTATCCACATTACCATTAAACCACAAGCTATTGTTCAAGAAACAAGGTTGTTTCATAGGCTTGCGAAGATTTTGCTGGCATCTCTATAATATAAAATATGATATTTTTATCAATCTCCACAAAATGACAAAAAAAAGGTCAATTCCACTAGAAATGGCAATCAATGATACCAATATGTACTGGTGCCCTAATCTACCGAAAGCATAAATCAAGATGCAACATAATCAAACAAAATAACATGAACTACAAATGAAATCGAAAAAAGAGAAAAAGGGCATAGTGCAAGATATTAACTATCAATCCCTAGATTCCCCCTTCACTCCAATGAGAAACAATCATACATATGACACAATATAGAAGTTACAATAAAAAAACAATGAAATAGAAAAGCTCCGATATAGAATCATCCACCATAGCTACATTAACAAATCATAAGTAATGAGAGGGGATTTGGTCACTTGGATTAGGGAATTTTCAAAAACAAAAGCGCATTGATCTCGAGGACTCTCATTCTGATCATGGTAATAACAAACATTAGTAGAAAATAACATATTTCCTAAAGAATTTAGATTAACAAACATTAGTTTTCAGCATATAAACGGTAACAACCAAAATAATTTTTTGTTTAGTGGATGTACCTGGGAAATAGTACCATAAGAGATTTTTTTTCCCAGCCATAGGAACCAACTCATGTAGGTGCCATCCATTTCTTAGGAAATGAAGCAATGGGGAAGAATTTATTGGCTATGGCTCTGGTCTTTCTCACTAATCCCAATTTCTAGATATCAAAGAAAAGGATTTCACTGACAGTGATCCCACTCAAATGGCATCTCTACCTCCTCATCTTGCACAACACAAGGAATGGATCCACATTGTCCCTCAAGCTATAACTTTCCCCTCTAGTGCAGACTAGCCAAGGAATATCCACTAGCTGTAACAAAGGTTCCTTTCTCATCAGTTACCCATAGCCTCTAGTTATAGTTTACACACTTTGATGCAACCATTCTCTCATAAGTTGGATGTGGCATCAATATTGGTTAATCTTCATAGAATAATAGAATAAGTATGGACAAATTACAAATAGGTACAACCATAACAAAAACCAATCCAATATCCTCCCTTACCTCTCACACATGCTTGTTTTTTCTAGTGTCTCAAGGTTCTTCTACCAGGCCATATCTTATCTCTTCAGAATACCCAACCTTAATGCATGCATGAAATGACCCACCCACCCCCATGGCTAGATGATTGAATCTATCTCCCATCACAAGAGTTTGCATGAACTCTACATTAAAACATCTACAAAATGTCTTTATGGAATTATTTTCATAGATTCATCACATTTGTGAGTTTCCTTTTGTTAAACAGTTGGAGCACATCCATCAAATTCCAACTTCTTGTTGTAGAATTCATGTCGATAAGCTTAGTGACAAATGACCCCCCTCCCCCCCACCCCAACCTTAATGCATTCACGATAACAAGTGAGATGTATATTGCTTTAGTTGCATGGGATTGTAATGTTCCAAGATTATCATCAATATTTATGTACTTCCATTCAACTTTTATGAGGCCGAATTAAAAAATCAGATCAACAATATAATATGGAATTTCAGTATATATAAATCAACATTGAAAAAAGCATTGTCTATGCTTAATTCATTTGTTACGCATGTATATAGTCAATCATTCCAGTCATATGATTTGTTGATTACATTGAGTATTGACTCATGACACATGAGAAACACAGTTAGCAACTTAGCATACTTGGGAAATAATTTCCCATGAAGAAAACTCTGTTGCCAACATCAATTATGAACAACTTGCACAATTAAACTCTCAAATTGAAACTAAACATATATCAATTCAAACCAACAATAAATCCACTGTCAAATATCTACAAGATAATTTAATTTTGTTTTAAGGTCATTAAAGGGATTGTATAAATTACATTCGTGGACCAGAAATTAATGACTAACATTAATAATTCCAAGGATTAAATTTCTCAGAAATCATTTGAGTTTACAAGATTGCATTGAGGATTAATGAATTTTAGTAATTGTTGTTATATGTATGGAACTTGCATATATTTTTGAATCAAAATTTCATGGAGCACGTTATAGGATGCACCAATCTTCTTCAGAACAATGTCTTATTGTAGAGTAAAAGATTGAAATTGTACTATTTAGGTTTTAAGAGTTTGGTGTCTGAGAATAACAAGTCCGAGGAGATATTTATTGTATTTTCTGAGTGCTACTAGTCTCATAATGTCATCATGTCATCTTACATTATGAGACCAACAACACCCAGAAAGTACAATAAATACCTCCTCGGCCTTGTTATTTTTAGTCACCAAACTCTTAAAACCCTAAATAGTACAATTTCAATATTTTACTCTCCTACAACACATTACTCTGAAGGAGATTGATGCATTCTACAACGTGCTCCATGAGATTTTGATTCAAAAATATATCCAGGTTCCATACATATAACAAGTAATTACAAACCGCCGGCCTTTAGTTTCTCCATTGAAGTTTTAGTTTGATCTAGTGTACATTACGTGGTGTTCATATGTTTTAAGGGATAATTCTACTCTTTATTTTGTTGTCATTCAAATGGGCTGATTTGTAATGTGATCTAAGTGACATGTTTTGTAATACGTGTAACTAGTTAATCTATATTTCTATTGTGTATTATTGTTCTTAGTTTATATCATTAAATATGTCCTAGCTTATTCTTAATTTATATTTGTTGTCTTTTGCAGTTTGAACAAGGAAAAACCTTGAATAAAATATCTGATGATGTCAAAATGATTTTAGAAGAAGGTGATGAAGAAATTTTGGAAGTCTTGCCAAAGGTGGTTGACAGTGTTGAAAAAAAGGTAACATTTCGAGCTTAATGTTGCAACATTAGGCTTCATTATCACCTTTTGTGCCTCTAAATATAGTATGCAGCTTTACATAGTCTCATAACATGGATAGATTTCAACTATTCTTGTATTTTATATTCATATCCATCTTTTTGCTCAAAGCAACCAAGATTTATTTCATCCAAATAATAAAGGAAAATAAATTGAATGTTATTTATCAAAGCTTTTGTGATGGTCCCTATTTCCTTATTTGGCATTCACTGTTTGTTGTTGCTGGTAGTACTTTTGAGTCTCCTTGACCTATTCTTTGGTGGTAGCTTGTGGACATTACTAAAATTATATTACTTTATATTCCATGTATAAAGATCCAAAACATAACATTCCAATATAAGATCCTTAAATTTGTTGTTAAGAAGGTTGGATCCTCAAATGAGGTTTAGGTGATTAGAGACACAATACTTGTCATTTTGTAGGATCTGTGGTGCATAAACAATTTTGACATTTGTTCTGGACTGGAATATGTAGTTCTTTCATTGAATCATCTTCATGGGTTATGTAAGGATTAACCTCACTCGAAAGTTTAGATTATGGAAGTAGGGGGATACCCTTTTGTAAGATACTCTTGGTTCCCATGTGATTTGACAACTTTAGTGCTTGTGAATTGTAAAAAGCAACATAGTTTTCCAATATGGAATGCTACTACTAACTTTAGATAGTAACTTGATAGTCGACTATGTGGATGACTAGTTTCCTGAGGTGGCTTCAACTAGTTGATTGGACTGACAAGAGTGGTCCCATCCAAGTTAGTAGTGACCTATTGGGCATAAAAGAAGGCAGGAAAGGTGGTTTGTCTGACCATCTTAGGGCTTCCTTGGGTTATTAAAGTTGACCATATAGAACTTGGTTTCGGGGTATTTTCTTGCACACTCAGGTATATATAGATATATAATAATATGGATCAGTCTATAGTGTGAAAATATATGACGAATATGCATTGCATATTCTATGCTTCAATGTTGTAATGGTATCTAAAGATACTATTGACTCTGAGCTTGGATCTCTTTGTTTACTTTTACAATGCACCTGTGAATTCTATCATATCATCTGGGATTTTAGATCCTACTTTGGTTCTAGTTATTGCAAGGAATTTTTGAGGTTGTAACATCACAGGAAGAAAGTGGATGCTATTTGCACTCTTAATAAGCTTGATTTCTGAAGGAATAATTTTTTTTGGACTTACAGGGTTTTGAGTCAAGGTTTACATAAGTAATATGGGTTCTAAGAAGGAGCCATTCGTGCTCATTGGGAAAAACTATGGCATGTGGGTGTAGGATATATAGACTTTTATTAAGAGTCAAGGTCTATGGGATTTTACAAAAAACATGGTTAATGATATTAAATATGACCATCAAAATTTTCATTAATTGCATTGAGATTAGATATGATTTCATCTATGGTTCAAACTCAAACCTCTTGTTGTTTACAAACCAACTTTGATTATGTTGAAGTCTTTTTTTTAAGGAAACCCACATGGGAAAGCCCTCAAGCACTTCCTTGATTTTTACAGATGGTACCCAATGTAAACCCATTGGTGCTGATTATGATAGCTAAGTTGGTGAAATCAAGTGAGGCAAGCAATAGAGGCGTCCAACCAAGGGGATTGACCATAAGACCTCATAAGTGAAGCTCAAAGCACTCAACTGTTTGAGCTATCCTACCAAGATAATTTATGTTGCAATATTTTTTTATTCATAATCAAAGTTATATATAATTTGCTAATTAATGGAAAGGGGCCCCATTCATTTAAACATGTCTTTGTTTATTTCTACAAACTTATGTGTCTTGTATGCATTCTATATCTAGAATGGATATTATTTACACAACATATTCTTAAAACAAATTCATTTACAAGTGCATGTCTAGCTTGAGCTTTTGTATTATTTCACTCCTACTTTCACGAGGGAAGACTATTCAATGAAAGTATAATCATAATTCATCTTATCTTCCTATTTCAAAATTTTGGACTTCGACAATTCTTCTTTCATGGGGGTAGACTATTCTATGCTCTAGAACTATGATCCATTGCATGTGAATCATTTCCCATTGCATTGTTTGGGTTGTATTTGAAACTCATCTCCTATGTCTATAGTGTATTTTGAGAATTGCCTCCTTTAAACAAAGGGTCTACCCTTTGTTGGCTTAGATACAAGTCACTAGAGGCATCCTTAGTTGTCTCTTTGTTCCTTCAATCAGACTACTTCATTAGGCCTCTCCAGTAAGAAACAATGTTCATATTCTTAGTCTTTTCTTAGAATTACAAATGATGCAATCTCGGTGTTAATATAGAACCTTTCCCCAATTCTTAAAGGGTTCTATCTCAATAGAAGAGCGCCTTCTTTACAAGCAGGAGGTTGAAGGTTTGATTCTTTTGTGCCCTAATGATATTGCAATATTGATATTTTTAATAAAATATATTTTATTATGATTTATTATGGCTAAAGGGGGGGTCTCAAACCATTTTTGTATGTTTCTACTAGGGGGGTTCTAAACTAACTTCAAATGTCACTATGAGGGGGGTTCAAAACCCCCAGAGTAAGTTTATATGAGGGGGGTTCAAAACCCCTAGAGTAAGTTTATATGAGGGGGGTTCATAGCCACCCCAAAGGTTTGTAAAGAGTTTTAGGGGGGGTTATCAATCACCTCCGTAGGTACCTACAAAGGGGGTTTATAACCAACTCGAGAGTTTTGTAATAAATAATTTGGGGGGGGGGGAATGGGGGGAGGGGTGTTTGAACTTCCCCCAAAAGTCACTTTTAACATCAGTTTTGATCTCTCCCAGAACCACCCTTAAAATTCCAAAAATTTAGCATCGGTTCTATTGGGGGGGGTTCTTAAGACTGCCCCCAAAGGTTAGTAAGATGGAGTTTTAGGGGGGGTTTAGAACCGCCCTTGTAGGAACTGATGGGGGGGGAGAGGTTGAAACTGCCCCCATAGGTACCTATGAGGGGGGTTTGTAACTGCCCCCAAATGTTTGTAATAAATATTTTTTTTTGGCCGGGGGGGTTGGAACCGCCCCCATAGGTGTCTATGAGGGGGGTTTAGAACCTCCCTTAAAAGTCACTTATGGGGGGTTTTAGAATCACCCCCAAAAGTCACTTTTGGGGGCAGTTTTGATCTCTTCCAAAACCTCCCATAAAAGTCCAAACATTTAGCATTAGTGCTATTAGGGGTGGTTTTGTAAAGACCGCCTCCAAAGCCAAAACCACCCCTAAGAGTGACTTTTGGAGGAAAAAGACAACCCCCCATAAAATTCAAATTTGTTGTAGTATTTAATTGACCAAAGGTAATAGACTTAGTAAAAGGCTACATTTTTTTTATATGAATGGGTTAATTACAAGAGCATAGTTAAATATTTTACCTCTAAGATCCTACGATGTTCTTATCAATATGAATTGGCTAGAAGCACACAAAGTAATTTTGAAATGTTATGATAAAATTTTCATCTATGAATATGATGAAGGTAGGCCTAGATTAATAAAAGACATACATAGAACAATTTGAGTAAGGAAGATTTCATCTTTACAACTGAAAAGATGAGGCAATAAAGGCTACAAAGTACACGTAGTGCAATTAATGAGTTCTAAAAGTGAAAAGGGAAAATATTTTTTAGAATATTATTCAGTCCTTAAGGAATTTTAGGATGTGTTTCCCAAAGAAACTCTATAATTACCACATAAACAAGATATTGACTTCACCATTTATTTAATACCTAGATCTTCTCATGTATCCAAGGCCCCTTATAGAATCAACATACCAGAGTTAACAAAGTTTAAAATGTAGTTATAAGAACAATTAGAAAATTGGTATATCATACCTAGTGTATGCTTGTGCGGGGAACTAGTGTTTTTTATTAAAAATAAATGTCACTTTCAGATTATGTATTGATTATAGGAAATTGAATAAAATGACCGTTGAAAAATAACTACCTATTGCCTAGAATCAATGACATGTTCGATCAAATTGGAGGAGCAAAAGTGTTTTAAAAAATTGATCTTAGATTAGGATGCCATCATGTAAGAATTAAAGATGAAGAGATTCATAAAACAACCTTTTGAACTAGATACAGACACTATGAGTTTGTAGTGATTCTGTTTGTCATAACGAATACTTCGACAACGTTCATGTATTTAATGAAGATTTATTTAGTAAATATCTAGACAATTTTTTCTTGATATTCATATACAATATACTTATCTACTCAAATAATGAATAAGAACATAAACACCACTTACAGATAGTCCTACAAACACTCATGGAGCATCATTTATATGGAAAGTTCAACAAGTGCATTTTTTACCAAAAACTAGTTCATTATTTTGTCCGCATAATATCCAAGAATGGAATAGATGTTGACCCAGATAAAATCAAAGCCATTATGGATTGGTCTATTCCAATTTCAAACATAAAATCATTCATGGAAATCACATGATATTATATAATATCCATCGAAGGATTTTCCAAGCTAGCCTATCCCATTACTTCACTTCAAAAAAAATGAACCAAATTCATTTGGCCATAAAAACGCCAAGAAAGTTTTGAAAAAATAAAGAAACTATTAACTCTCTTCCCTATTCTAAAAATAGAAGACCCGTAAAAATACTTTGTCATGATTACATATGCAAGTAAAGAAGGGATAAGATGGGTTTTCTTCAAGACAATCATGTAATTATTACGAGTCTAGGAAATAAAAGGATCGCGAGAATAATTACACTACTCATGACCCAAAGTTATTTTTGTCATTCATGCTTTAAAAGGGTGACATCATTAGCCCCAAGGGTTAGCTCAATTGGTGAGACGTGCGCACACTTTCTCGGTACGGGGAGAGGTCACGGTTTCGAGCCTTGAGTCCTTCGGGGTTAGGCCATCTGTGAGGATGGTCGGCGGTTTACCACCTCTACCATCCACATAGTGGGGAAGTATTGCTGGGTTTTCCGTGGAGATTTCCTCTGAAAAAAAAAAAAAAGGGTGACATCATTACTTAATAGGAAGAATGTTTTTATTAATGTTAGGTAGCATCAATTTGAAATATTTATTTGATCAACATAATTCAAATGCACAACACGATAGATGGTTATCCTTTCTAAGTGAGTATGATTTCTAAATAAATAACATTAAGGATAAAGAGAATAAGATTGCATATGCTCTTAGTAGAAGTATATGCATGATTTATGCCACAAAAATATACATTTATAAATCTGATTTATAAATTAAAATTAAATGTTCACTTGTAGTAGATGAATTTTATGACAATATAAAGAAAAAATTGCAGAAAAATGAGTTTGAAATTAATGAAACAAAGTTAAGCCTTAATGAAGAGGGATTTTTGTTGTTCAAGGGTAGATTATACATACCAACTTCAACATATTTAAAACTTTCAATTTTGGATGAATTTCATAAGAGACCATATTCCAGCCATTGTGGTTACCAAAATATCTTAGCAACCTTGAAAAAGAAATACTATTGGCCAAATATGGAAATACAAACGACTAAATACTTAACTAAATTTCTAGAGTGTCAACATGTTAAAGATGAGCACCAACACCCATCTTGACTATTGCAATCATTACCCATTCCGGAATGGAAATGGGAAGTTATATCAATGAATTTTATCATTGTACTGCTTAGATCAAGGAAACAACATGAATCTATAATGGTAGTGGTATACAAACTTTGTATGGAAACACAATTCATTCCTATGAAATCTATATTTAAATCCATTAATATAGAAGAATTATTTATGAAAGAAAATTTCAGATTGCATTGGATACCAAAAACTATAATTTTGTATAAATATGTGAAGTAATTACCTCAAGAGATTGGACACACAACTTAGTGTTAGTACTGCATATCATCCTAAACCAACAGAGAGACAAAAATGACAAATGAAATCTTAGAAGATATGCTTCGCATGTATGCCATGGACAAGCCTACTAAGGGAAGACTATCTACATTTAGTAGAGTTTTCTTATAACAATGGTTATTAGACTTCATAAAAAATGTGTCCCTTTAAAAACTTATACAACAGAAAATGAAATACACTCATAAGTTGTGACAACCTGGTAGAGAAGATGATATTACGACCTGAAACACAAAATAAATGGTGCCCAAGAGCCTTGGAGTAGATTTCAGCATAGATGGTGTTTGAAACATAAATGGTCCCAAAAAATTGTGTAAAATATCCTTAAGCTATCATATCCATCGCACCTTTCATAGTTTTGGAATGGTCCTCTTGATCCCATGTTAAAGTGACTAGTTTTCCCCTTTGTTTTCATTGTTTTGTTTAAATCTTTTGGAAGGGTGAATTAATTTCTAATAATATACAATTGGTACTTTACAGTGGTATCAAAGTGCTTTCCTCTACTCCTGTGGAAAGTAATCATCAATTGAAAATATTTGCAGCCATGAGATTGGTACATGTCACAGTTGAAGAAGGTTATTATGAGTTGTATGAAGAAGAGTACAATTCCATAGATGAAGAACCAATATGCAGTACTTCATCTCATTTCACATACAAGGATGATGATGACTTCTACGATTTATCATATGATGAACTCATGAGGATGAGATATATTCATGGTGGGTTTTCTTGTAGAGGGAATCGAAGGGAACCATTTGAGTACCTTGCATATTATTGGAGAATGAGTGATGTACATTTGAAGCACCTTTCTTTTCGAAAGTATTTCTCTCTTGAGATAAGGAATTTGTTCAAGTACCCCTATTATGGGACAAGCAACGAAAGGATTGCACACATGGTGGATGGAGTGTGTAAGAAGCTGTGAAATAGATGGTTGACACCTAGAGGAAAAATAGATAAGGAGGATATGGATGTGTACCTTTACCCATCCATAGTTGAAGAGAGGAGTCATGAGCCACCTATTTCTTTAGGTGGTGAAGAAAAAGAATAAAACATAATGTTCAAGCAAGTGAAACTTGCATTTAAAGAATTAGAGTAAATGACCAAAATCCTTACTAATGAGGGTTGTGAAACAAAAGAGAAGTGTGATAATTCCCTTCATCCTACCACCAATTCTGCACAAGAATAATCTAGAGAGACAAATGACACTATGTAACTGATTGATTCTCAATTCTCTAGATATAAGTCTTGAAGTAACAGTTGCAACAAAAAGTTCCCTTGAGCATGAGAATGAAGAGCTTGTAGCAGTAGAAGTTTTCCTAGGATCAAATTTTCGGTCACCACTTGAATTACATTGTGAAGTTGATCTCACTAAAGGATAAGAGGAGGTCCATCCTCAAGAACCTCATTTCCTTTGATGGCCCTTGAATAAGAGAGAAAGGAGCACCCATGAGGCCTTGATCACTTTACATGGCACTATTGGATTGGTGTCAAATTCTTGTTGGAGATTTGCATCAATGGAGGAGGCATCTTCTATTGAAAACCTGGAGAAGATTCAAAAGGAAATGATCAACATGAAAGGTAATGTTTTGCATTTGATTTATGATAGATATCATATAAGTTGAGCTTGCAGAGAAGTATCATAGTGCTTCATTGGAACATGAAGAGGAGATTGACAAGAACACTCTTGAGTTGGAGTCCACCCATGATTATTTGAAAAGTAATCATAGTGAAATTTAAGAATATGAGATTCATATTGAGCAGCTTCATGAGAAGTTTCCAAGATCATATTCTCCCTCCTACATTTTTTACATTCATTCTAATATGGTTGATTGCATTTATGTAACAAAGGAGGCACCTCATGTGATGGTGGTACATGGGGAACATTTTGATTTACATATGCTTGAGGAGGATCAAGCATTTGAGTTTTCTATTGGAGTAAGTCACACATTCATGGATGAGGAAGATAATCACACCATTGTTGAGATAACATATGGAGGAGTACATGCATCCACTTGCTTGGTGGATGATAGTTGCAGAGGGTTGCTTCATAGTTCTTCATCCCACACTTTTATTTCATCCATGTCATTTGGTGATGAAAATTGGGTGAAGGGATTATTTCTGTTGGTGCCACAAGGGGAGTATGAGACTCCCACCCTTCTTGTTTATGACTTGATGGTCAAGCCATGTGGTTTGAAAATTGCATCGTTCACTTACCAATTTGATAAGTCGCAGCATGGGAATCTATCTGATGTCTACATCATGCATAGCAATGCATGGGAGAAATATCATGAGATTCCCTTATGGGAGGTACATTTTTATTTAGAGGAGATGGTTAATCACATTTCGTATAGATTAGAAAACAAAATTAATTATTCATCCATTGATTGCGTGGATAGAGCCGTCATTGAAATGAGGACTTTGGGAGGTAAAGGATTCCCTTGTTTATGTAATGAATTTTTTGTTATAATTGACATTTCCTTGACATGTGAGTAGAAACATAGATATATTTTCCATCCATTAGATACCTTCAGTAAACATGAACATGAGGATTGTGTGTGCAATTGCATGGCAAGAGTTTTCAAAATCATTAGAAGTGACGGGCTACCAACATGGTTATGGGATCCTCTCATCCTTTGGAATGCCAAGTTGTTCCAAATGAATAAGATGTAAAGTGGAAAGCTACATAAACCATGGGATCCTAACATTCCATGGAGTGACATCGTGTCTAATGGTATTTGATTTTGGGATAATGTAACACAAACATTGGGATCCTGGCATTGTTTGGTTTTATCGTTTGCATCCTTGAAGCATAATTTGGGGAAGGCGAGCAAGTGACAACATCTGGGATTGAAAATTTCTTGAGGAAAAGAAATATTGGGTGGGGAGGACTATAATGTCCCTTATTTAGTAGATCCTTGATGAATTTCCTATCCCATTTAGTTCTTAGGGTTTTGAGAAAATTCATAATGTGATTTGGGATTAAGTCTTGGACTATGCATTATTTAGTTAATTAAATTGATAACATTCGATTCTGATGTATCCTATAGTTAGTTTAATTTAAGTATTAATTAATATTTGGATGAATTTTAATTACCCATGTGTTCATAAGGGCACACAAGAGATAAGGTGGGACTCTAGAGTTGCTAAACAAAATAAGGAAACTTTAAGAAAAAAAGCATAAATCAAGAAAGCAGCGGGACAAGCAGGAAAGAGGCAAAAAGGAAAGAAAGTTTTGAAAATCAAGAAAGAAGTGAAAATAAAGACAAAGCGGTAGTTTCCAAAAGAAATAAATCCAACTAAATCAAAATAAAGAAAGGAATAAATCAACACCAAAAGATGCAATTCCTAATCTCATAAAAGAAGGCACATTGGTTGAGGCTAGTGGGCCACTTGAAGAGGTATCTTGTCAATGAATCCACATTTATTATAAAAGAGAGAGGGAACACCACATTCACATATTTTTCCATTGTTGAGATTTGAAAGTGAAGAGCAGTGAGCTTTTCATGACTTGGGAGATGTGCCCCTAGTCACTAGTTGGGAGATGTGTCCCTACTACCACCAATCTAGTTGAGGAATCAATTGGAGCTTGAGGAGGAAGGAATACATCCTCTCTCATTGGTTTTATTGAAGGATTTTCAAGTGTATTGCAGGTATGATCTCAATATTGGGTCGACTTACTTCCTAAGAGTCCAAGAGTTGTGAAGAATAAATCATTCATGGAGCATCCTTGTTCTATCTTTTGTTATTCTTAATTATTTTGATGTCCTATGGCTCCATTCATGTTATATTTTCTTGTTGTTTTCAGATTTTGATGTATCCATTAATGTGCAACATATTTTGTCACATGCTACATTAATCCACTTCAAGTCAATATCATCATTGATTCAAGTGTGTGTAAATTCCTTGGTTGTTATGTGCCTCATGTACTGATTTGTAATTGTTCAAGGATGAGCATGTCTTCATGATTATCTACTGATATTATTGCAGCTCTATAATTTCCATGAATCCTTCTATGTTTTAATGATATTATTGTACTTATGGTTTTGTAATATTATCTTCATCTTTAGTGAAATTCTAAACATATACTCATTGGAATGCAAATATTAACTAGTTTTAAAGAATATGCAATAAAATGGGTTCTAAGTATCCAAATTCAATTATATAAGTTTCTAAATGTACTTAATACCATAAGCCTTATTTAGAGTTTTGTGACCATTAGGTTTTCCTAAAGTCGAATTAAAAGTCATCCTTTCGTGTAGTTCCAGTTACTATTTTTGCTTGTAAGACCTATAAATATTGTCAAACCATTCCTAAAATATATACATTTGAACCATAACTAATTTATGACAGTAAATTGGAGTTCTCCAAGCCTTCCCCTATCAAAATGACTCATCCTTGTTTCTCGGGAAGTGTCAAGCAGAAGATCTAGTTTGCATATGTTGGGGTTCCTAGGAGCCTTGGAGTAGAATTTATAATAGATGATGTTCGAAACATAAATAGTCCCAATACATTGCGAAAAGGATAATTAATCTAACATATCCTTCCCAACTTTCATAATTTTGGAATGGCCCTCTAGATCCCATGTTAAAGTAACTAGTCTGCCTCTTTGTTTTCATTTCTTTGTTTAAATCTCTTGGAAGCGTGAATTAATATCCAATCATACCTGATGTTGGAGTAGGGTCCCACAGCTACAGGAGAAGCTGCCATTTTGGTGGATAGATAGTTTTGGCGAAGATATAAGAGATAAAAGTAAAGATACGATGCCATAGCATGTTTCTAGCTGCAGATCAGAGCCGGAAACTGTGACTATCGGGGCAGAGAAGTTAAAGAAGACGACAGTACCTGAGCGGCCGAGAAGAGAGAGCTCACCCACTGCATTCAAGGCAGCGGCCGAGAAGAGAGAGCTCACCCATTGCATTCAAGGCAGCGACGAAGACAGGAGGGCTCAACTACCCTCATAAAGGAAAAGGCGTAACGAGGCCAAGGTATTGAAGATGAAGGACAGAAAAGGAAGCGATGCCCAATACCCACAATCAGCGCCGGGAAGCGTGGAAGACTGCAGAGAGCTGTGGTATAACTTGCGGCGGCAGTTTGAGTACAGATAGACCGACTGTCACAGTTAGGGTTTTTGGGTTACTGTTGGGACAGGCCCACAGTGTTGTAATGGCGAGACCTTCGGGCCTCCTATAAAGGGATGTATTTTGTATTGTAAAAGGTTAGCTAGTCAGATAACCTGTAGCTATTCAGACAGTTAGCCCGTCTGAGAGTCCAGTAGTCTGTTAGCTCACAGTATTTTGTATTGTAATAGAGTCAAGCTCTGGTTCTTTTCTTTAGTCCATAGTTACCTTACTATAACCAGTAGTCGATTCCAGGAGTATGTATGTAACAATCCATAGGGATTGACAGAGAGAGAGAGAGAGAATATTGTAAGAAGGAAATATAGAGAAAGAGAAGAGATCGAGAAGAGAAGGGCTCCAGGCAGTGAGTGTGGAGTTACCCAGAAGATCTCTAGCTGCATAATAGGTTGCAGCAGAACTGTGTACTCTCTCAAGATATAATAAACAAGCGTCTGCATATGAGTTTATCAGTGCTTGTTTCGCACAGTACTAAGTCATTCTGTTAAGTGGTTCCAGTATACTTATTCGGCCAGTTAAGTATAGTTGAGATAGAGTGTGTTGAACTGTGGAAGTTCAAGTCAAAGCGTCCTCTATCTTGTTGAAAGTTAGCTGAGTCATTTCACCCAGTGAGATAGCCTTTGGACCGTGAGGGTCGTAGTGGGCCGTACTATAGAAGATATCTCATTGACAGTAGGTGATATCACATCGTCAGTGGAGCTGCGGTGTGAGATATCACAGATAGTAAGAACCGCGGAGGGGATAGGTTGCGCATCATCCTAGTCGCTGCGATGCGATAGGAGTCCTCCCCGTGTCAGAGTCCGTGAGTAAGAGAGAACCGCGCGTCACAGAGAGATCTCTCTGGTTAAGAAGAGCCGCGAGACACCAGGATGCTACAGAACCTGGTTGAGGACACTTGAGTCTTTAGCCAACCCATAAGATCACTTCGGGTGAGACTTCAGGCCGCTCTGTGGTCTGTTGCCGAAAGGGCCAGTGAGTTAGGGGTGTTGTTGGCACATTATTAGTAAACCCGAGTCTGCCCAGATAGCCAACACCTGATAGGTACTTACACCTAATTAGGAGCTCTTACCTTTCAAAAAATGTGAAATCTGTTTCTAATTGAAACTAGTATGATGCCTATATAAAAAAGAATCTCCTCAAATTCTTAGATTATGCCATCCTACAACATGTATATCCACTAACAGAGATATCCCACAAGCAAACACAAAACACAAATACAACTCCATAAAATGAATAATCCACTCCAAATTACAATGAGAAGGGGATATCTGTGAGGGGATAGATCTCCCTTGATTTGAAATAATTTCAAGTAGGGGATCATATTAGAGGTAATAATGATGCATCAGGTTGTGCACATGTTGAGAATCCCTACCATTAAACCTATCTATGGGACCAATTAAAACATCAGGGGACCAACCAATGATGGGGGCTCCACCCATACTTTGCACAAACTCCCTGATCCAAATTAACACCATTTTTTTCCAACTTATTGTGCTAAGAGGCGCTCTACAACCTAGCATGAGGGAGATATTGTAACTTTACGTTGTAACGTTTGTCTATATTAAGTCGTCCAAAAAAAACCTAATATGAGGGAGATCTTGTAACGTTTGTCGAGTAACATTTGTTACTAACAAAATAACAAAAAATAAAAGTTTTAATTATCTGCTAAAATAAATGTCGGTTTACTAACACAATAATTAAAAATAAAAATAATATGGGGGAGATGTTGTAATGTTCCTACCTAATAAAACAAGAAAAAATAAAATTTTTAATTATCTGCCAAAAACAAATGTGGTCCAGAAAAACAACACAATATGGGGGAAATGTTGTAACGTTCCTACCTAACAAAATAATAAAAAATAAAAATATGAATTATCAGCAAAAAAAATGTTGGCCTTGCACATGGTTTTAAAACCATGTGCAAGGCCTCCTAAATAATCCATGGTTTTATTTTACATGGTTTAGGAGGGCCTTTCAAATGGTTTTAAAACCATGTGCAAGGCCTCCTAAACAACCCATGGTTTTATTGTACATGGTTTAGGAGGGCCTTGAAAATAGTTTTAAGACCATGTGCAAGGCCTCCTAAACAACCCATGGTTTTAGGAGGGCCTTTCACATGGTTTTAAATCCATGTATGGGGGAGATGTTGTAATGTTCCTTCCTAACAAAATAAAAAATAATAAAAAATATTATATGTCGGCCAAAAATAATATTAAATATTATATGTGCACCTTAAATAAAATATTTTTCTTTTCGTTTGAATCAAATCAATCGACATACCAAAGTTGATAGCTCCTTGAGTGCAATACTTAAGAAGAGGTTTGCACCTCTAGAGATTTGATCCCTCTCGGCGCTTGATAGAGCCTAGGATTTGGATTTATGCTGGTTAGTAAAAAAATTCCTTTTCCTTATGATATTCATAATGTTAGTCTCCCTGATCTGTGTCAAATTGATGAGGATTCCCTGTTGTAGTCTTCCAATGATTGTTTCTTCCTTGGAAATCCATTTTCTTTCTTAATTGATCACTCACAATGAGTTTCCTAGGATCAAGACTTTATGGAGCTTGAGAGAAATAATATACTCTAATCCTCTGAATAGGGCATACCTCTCTGCATTACTGCTAGTTTTTTGTCTTGTTTCCTATTCATAGGTAAGAACTCTATTTCCTTCAGGATACAATAGGGTCCCCATGAACCTGTTTCCCCGATACAAGAATCACTTACAATACAAAAATCAATCCAAAAAAAATGATTATGTTATATTTAAATTAAAACAAGCATTTATTGACCAATTTACAACAATATCTATGAGATTTGTAATATAAAGTTTATACAAGAACAAAATAATAATAATTTATAGAGTATTATTGCTAAATATTTATTTTAATAATGTGCATATATTAGTCCAAAAAATAATAAACTAATATTTTTGCTATATTACTTCATAACAATATTAATCATTATTTATTGTGCCTTTCATTTTTCATGGAGAATTAAGAAAATTAAAGACAACAGAAATTATATTTGAAATATGCTAGTAAGAATGACAAAAGAAGTGTACAACCTAGAGATAGTTAAAGAAATATGAGTAATAAAATTCACAGGAGCAATCCCAACAACAACACACATCAAATGTATGTAATCAATGTTTTTTTATGTGTAATCAAATAGTTTATCACATGAAATATTAATTTGGAATTGTTTTGTTGTTGCAAAAAAAATGGAACTATTTAACCACATAAGACATTACGATAATGTAAAATAGGGATGATCACAAATTTGGGGAGGAGTACTTGCCTTTTCCTTAACATTTCATATTTGTTGGTTTTTTTTTAATAAATTTATAATCCTCCATGTGAATTTTATTCCAATTGTCAATGCACAAAAAGATCCATACAAACATTTGATTGACATTGCATTATGTATAAGTTGTGAGTATAGGTTGGAGTCTAAGGATAATCAATTGAACAATTTGTAAGTAGCTAGGTTGTTTCACTTCCTTTATTTTATAATTAATGGAACAAAAAGAAACCTTTAACTATAGATCTAATTTGTCATGTCATATAAAACTCATAGGAAATAAAGTATGGGGTGGAGCCACTAGATAAAATGGTGAAAGACTATATGAAGCACAACTTTGAAAGAATGTGTATTGTTTATGATGCACCCATTGTTGGTACTTATGCATGGTTTTTTATTGATGCAAACACATACAATTATGAATGTAGATATACACTAATTTCACTTTATTTATATGTTTGTAGAGGGAACATGAAAAGGTAGAAATGAGGCCAATCAACAGAACATTGCAAATAACCCAAGCACAATATCCCCTGCAAGTGATGAAGAAATGAGACTTGCAAACAATTCGAGCAATGACAATAGTTCAAGTAATGAATGATGATCATTATAATTGAATTTATAGGTTTTATATTTTGGAATGTTTTCTTGTAAAAATTAGACATTTTATTTAATGTGGACACATTTTTCCAATTGGTATAAAAAAAGGGTTACCAATAATTAATGTGTGTAAATAATCTAATTATTTACAGATATTTAGATTATCATGGACCTTTTATGTTGTCCAATTGTGTATGGTGAAGGGTCCCTTAATTCTATATAGTAAAATAGGTATCTTATTCTAGGATAGTCTCTAGTGTTGTCAAATATTAAGTTGTTAATTAAATATATGGATGATTTACATTACTACAATGAACAAAGGTGTGTGTGTGTTACAATACATTGTGATATTAATTAAAATCTAAAGATTAATATTATTAAAAAAATATTTTCTAATAGTAATTGAAATTTTATAAATAAAAAAAGAAGTTGCATTTGGATACCTACAAAAATATTAAATAACACTTGTGGAAGTTTGTTTTTGAAACCTTATAGTACATTTTATCCATTTGTGAAATAATATGTTTCATACATGTTTACGCATTAGTGCATTTCAATGATTGGTATGCACTTACACATTTAAAGTTTGTGAACTAAATGGAACACTTTTATCATTTTTACACACTAAGGTGTTCCATTTAAATAAAACACAGTCCACATGCACAATATTACAAACCAAATTGATGCAATAAACATGTATGAATGCAGTAGTGCTAATAACAATAATACACATATCAATGCTCATAAGCGAAACATCAACACCATTCCCTTGAATCTTATACTATTTGCATGGGGTTTGATTTTGGACATTTTGGTACAAATTTTGTAAAATTTTGTTGAAGGCTACGATGAAAGGGAAGTCAACTCCAACAGTTGAGCCATAAAGTGTGGAAGAGTACCCATTTTGAAGAATTCCAACTGAAAGGTTGGTTAGTTAGTTAGGATTTTTTCCCACTTATGTAATAAGTCGAGCAGGGGACCAGGATGTAAATTAGGCCATTAGAGATTATAAATATGCAATGGGATGGGTTATTAGAGATATAAAAGAGAAAGGGATGAGTCAATGTAATACTGTTTCTAGGTTGAAGTATGATTCGATCTGCAGGGTGTGTGTGCATATCTAATGTAAAGAAGAATTGAGAAGATGTATGTAAGATGAGTGCACAGACAAGAAGCATTCAGGCTGTGACTCTTATGAATAAATGAGTGCTTTTGTGGTTTCATCCCAATCCGGGTTTCCACGTTGAGTCTTGGTGTTCTATGTGCAATGTGGTTTTTCTTTCCTAGTTAGATGACTAAATAATGGATAATTAATGTGAAATGGTAATAAGATGCATTGTTGGTCGAATACATGATAATGGTAAACATGGATGTTTGTTTCTATTGTGACTTATGACATGTTGATGTATGGTATGTCTATAAAGTTCATGTCAAGTTATGCGTTAGTTTAAAATCCCATTCACTGCTACAGAATCCTAGTTCTTGCAGCTCCCATAGACACTTTGGGTGAGACTTCGTATGCTCTACAGGTATTGCCGGGAGGTTTCAACTCCTCCTAGGATGGTATCTTGGGGTTTGTTGGTGCCAATTGGTATGAACCCAAGTTAGTGCTAAACCATGCCAACAAATGGTTCTATTGTAATCATTGTCGACCTACCTCCACCCACTTATATCAAGCAGTTACGAACTACATTGGGGAATACTGGGTATTATCATAAATTCATCTAGAGATATGATGAGATTACTGTTCCAATGGACAATATACCTATGAAGGATGTAAAATTCCATTGGAATGAAGAATGTTAGAAGAGTATTAGCATGTTAAAGGAAAAGATGGTTTATGCTATGATATTATTCTTTCTTGACTAAAAGAAGGAGTTTCATGTTCATGTCGAAGCATCATTTGTCGCGCTGGGAGCCATGTTGTCTCAACCTGCTGAGGGGTCTATTGACCACCCCATTTCTTTTGCTTGTCAAAAGTTGTTGACGATGGAGAATAATTATACTACCACTATAAGGGAGGGATTAGCAATGGTCTATGAATTGCATAAATTTCGTCATTACCTGCTAGGAGGACATTTTAAGATTTTTATTGACCATTCTACAGTTCGATATCTGGTTAATAAGCCATTGTTGGGAGGAATATCTGTTGATGCATTCTCCTCTTCCAGGAGTTTGACTTCGAGATAATTGTTAAGCCTGGCATGTTTAATGCTGGACTTGACCATATGTCAGGGATAAAAAATGGGGGAAAACCTAATAGCTTGGATGATAACTTATTGGATGCAAAATTATTTGTTTTTAACATTGCAGATAAATATTATGAAGACATCATCAAATTTTTGTCTACAGGCCGAATGGCACTAGAATATTATACAACAAAGCACCGAAGAAACAATTGGTTGTCACAGCTGCATATTTTCAGTTGATAGTAGGCGAATTATATAAAATGGGTCATGATGAAATCCTTCGGTGTTGTGTTCTAGAACATGAACGACGCATCGTTTTCGCTGAATCTCATGATGGTATAACAAGTGGTAATTATAGTTGGAAAGAAAATTCCCAAAATATCTTACGAATTGGTTTATGGTCACTGACATTGCACGTCAAATCAAATGAATATTGTAGGAACTATGACATATGTTAAAGAAAGGGAAAACCATCTTGATGAGATGAGATTCCATTGATTCTGTAGATCACTCTAAAATCATTTGTTGAATGGGATGTATATTTTGTCGGACCTATCAACCCACCTAGAAAGAGAATAGGCTCATGGTATATCATTACAATGATGAATTATTTGACACGTTGGGCTGAGGACTCCCCTATCAAAGAATGCATTGTTTCCAATGTGCCAAGGTTCTTATTTGAAAAGGTCATCACTAGATTTGCATGTCTAAAGGTTTTGGTAAGTGATTAAGAATTGCATGTCTAAAGGTCATTTTGTTAATAAGACAATTGAAGCACTTACAACAGAATTTCATAATCAATATAAGAATTCAACACCTTATTATCTTCAAGCAAATGTAGTTGTCGAAGCCTTTAATAATATTTTGAAGAACTCCTTATCTAAGGTATGTAATGTCAACCAAGATGATTGGGATATGGAGATTCTAGTAGTATTATGGATTATCATACTATGTGCAAAAAGTTGATGAGGTACACACCTTTTAAGTTGGTCTATGAACAAGAGGTTGTCATGCCAAGATAATATATTGTACCTAGCTTGTGGATCGTTGCCTTCACTGGAATGTTTGATACTGGTGTAGTCAAGGAGCGACTGTCACAACTATTATAGCTTGATGAAGACCGGTTCCTAGAAGGATTTCACCAACAAGTGGAAAAGGATCGACATAAAGTCAAGCATGATAGACATATCAAGAGGAAGCAATTCAAGCAAGGGGATTTAGTCCTCTTATATGAAAATAAGTTCTTGAAACATCAAGGTAAGATTTGAATTCATTCGTTGGATCCTTATGTCATAAATTTCATTAATAAAGGAGGTGCAGTTCAATTACAAAAGCTAAACAGACAACCTAACAATGGTTTAGTAAATAGGAGTTGGCTAAAACACTATAAGGATAGCCACGGTTCTCTCAACTGAAGTTGTTGAAAAACAATAGTGTCAGTTATGTCATAGTCATTTGTATCGCACTCGCTTGTGTCACAAACAGTGGTGTCAAAGTTCTCTATTCCAGTTTAATATGAAACATGCTAGTTTGTCAAGTATGCAATTAATGTGACTTAAAGCCTTCTTTTATGATGAAAGTAGTGGGGGTGTTTGAAGAAAGTTGTCATAATTTTCTAAAAAGGTCCACGCGTATGAGTGAATTGGCAGTCATCCTCACAAATCATTACCAATATCTAGTTAATTAAGTTCCCACATGATCGAACAACTTGCCACGTATGTGCATGAATTCAAAAAGGGGCAGGGTGGCCACTACTAGAGTTCATTGTGTTTATTGTGCAAAGTGTTTAGAGAAATTTTGAGTTGTAGAAGTTTTTGTTTTTTTTTACTAGGGGAATCGGCAACTAGGGACGGGCTGGTACTTACGTAACATGGGGTCCAGGGATCCAATACTGCTACCACTATAAACCTAGGTGTAACCACAGCACCCAAACCATGGCACACGGGTTAATTTGGGGGGGATTTGAACTCATGACCTTCCATTCACAAACAATTCCATTTACCACTTGCTCTGCCCCCCCATGTGCAAGTTGTAGAAGTTAAAAAATCCGCAATATTGAAATTCTTTCAAGAGAAGCCATGGAAATTAATGTTTCTAGCACCAACACTGCCCTTGGATATGCTATGGATACTCTGATGGGCATACCTTTCATGGAGGAGTAGCTTGAGATTGCGTTGATTCCCTTGCATGTAAACCCACCAAGGAAGAAGAGAATAGGGTGTCAAGATGGAAATCTAGACCCTCAAACGAAGGGGACACATGATGCTGAGGCATATGAGTCTGGTTCAACTACAATTTTTTCGAAATATAGGACACCATGAAAGGATGAAATTTCAGATGTACCCATCAAGAAAAATTGCAAGTATAATTTGGTTGAGCTTGTTTTCCCTTAGGGTTTTCACGTCACTGGAATGACTCCACAAAATTTGAAGTTATCATTTGCTGAGCATGACCTCTAAAAGATTCCATAACTTAAGGAAGACCAATATATAGAGAAAGTAAAAATTGGTGAAGGGGGGCATACTGAGTTAGTCCTTATGGAATGGGCTCAAGGATTGTAGAGGTACGACATCTTGTACTCTTGATTGCACATTCCCCATTTCGATCAAACTGCAGAAGTGAACATATGAATAAGAAATTTGTTGGTCTATTTTCATGGAGAATATTTATGGCTAGATACAAAATTCCCAGTTGATGTCTATCTTATTACGACCATTATAGTATTTCCTAAATTCATTGGGGACTGAGAAACTTTCATCGTTGGGAAATATCAGGACAATAATTTAGCCACAAGAATGAAGGAAAAATAGGGCTTAACGAGAGACAAGAGAGGCTTCAAATAGCCTATATTAATGATTAAGTTGTTCAGTTTGCAACCAAGGTACTTTCATTTAAATTATTGAGGAATATGCATCCAAACCAATGTACTACAGTAGTAATTGTTGCAGCAGAGCAGTGTGCTACAGGGGTCTAGTTGAATTGGACCACATTTTTGTTGAATGAGTTACTAGCAGACACTATCGACGTGTAGGATAAAGGTACCCCCTTTACATGTTCTTTGTTATTGTTGCTGATCTCTTTTGTTGCATGGTAAGAACCACCACATTATCAAGGGATGGAAGTTAATGTCCCTTGCTGAGGGGTTAGATACCATAACCTCTTGTTTATAGAGTTAAAGAAGTGACATATCGATTACAATATTGAGTTCTTTTTGCAAGCTGAGGCGGTGAGACAACAAATGATGAACATACCAAGGTTGGATGTTGCAATGGTGCAATGCTATTGCAATATCATCATATTTCATCTTAACTAAGGAGGAAATTGACATCATTTTAAGTGAATGTTATGCAGAGTGGAAGGAGACAGTCATAGATGATCAGTTTTCTACTGAGGTGGATACAAGGAAGGAAGGTACATGAGGGACCCAATAGGATGGGACCTAAGATGAGGATAATCACCAAAGTTATCATCATGGTAGTGGATAGGTATCCAGCACTGCCCTGATGGGTACCGAACTAGGAGAAAAGAGGAAGGATGCACAATAGCAACGAAAGGACCATAAGAAGAAATTTTTTGTTAAGGATACCATCCCTATGGGTTTAGCAGACGATGAATACACTATCCTAACTAAAATAATGGATGATATAGTGGAGGATACTCGACAAAAAGTTGACAGCAGGAATAATAAATTTTTCAAAGAAGTCATCGAGTTAATGCAAGTGTTATGCATGACAGTGAAATATGTTTGGACTACAGTAAGCAAGCTCGATTTGTCACCATCAGGGGCTGGCCCATTTGAAGAGAGACAAAGTGATGTACCTCTATTGAAGAAGGATAGAAAAGTACAACATATCCCAAAAGTGTTGTATTTAGGCTCTATAGAGTTGAATACTATGGGGCAAGGTATAGCTTATGTCGAGTTCAATATGTCTAATCTTCCCTTGTTTATTGTGCACAATATTTTGAATCAAGTGACAGAGGAGATAAATGATAGAGAGAATATGGTCTACGAACAACTTTAACAGTTGAGGACAAAGGTGACCAATATTGAAGCAGAATATTCTATTATTGCAGAGAAAAAGGAAAAGATGCAAGATGATAGAAAATGACTTGAGACTATTATTGAAGTCACCTACCGAGAGGTTCCAGAAGTTTGTATTGCTCCAAAAATGATCGCAAAGGTCAAAGTATCCAATATGGGGGAATTCATTGTTTTGACAAAAAATTAGGGAGCCAAAAGCAAAGCTCGTTCTGTGTACACCCCCTGAAGTCACAGAACAATGACATACACAAATCCAGGGAGATGTGGAAGCCATTAAGGATGCTGAGGCATATTGTGCGAAGGTATATGAGGAGGTTTCTTAGATATGGTGATCCATAGTAGATGATGTTGAGCTTCAAGGAATCACGAATAAATTGACTGCAGCAGAACAAAGTATGGAGAAGATGATGGGGTCATTGAAGAATCTCCGACCCATCGAACATATAAGCAAGGATGTTGAGTTGAAGAAATTACAACATAAGGTGAGTAAGCTTAGAGCACAACAAAAAAAATGGACGGATGTGGTATAAGAGTTGTAGGTGGATGCAAAATGAGTTGTTGGAGCTATTGGACCATTCCAAATCGAAGTTAAGAAAATCATGGAAGTTGCACAAGTATGAACTTCAATGAATATCTCCAATGAAGTTATTGAAGAAATGGTGAAGTCTAGGGAAGTAGTCTAGATGCACATCGACGAAGTCAAGAAAAATTTCTAGGAATTTTGATAAAAGCTTAGTAAACCAACACTGTCGAATTGAAGTGGATCGGGACGAGCCACATGTGAGTGTTGGGGCCCTGTTGACATGGGGTTCCATTTTGGACATTCTGGTACCAATTTTGTAAATTTTGGTCGAAGGCTGCGACTGAAGGGTAACCAACTCTAACATTTGAGGTAGAAAGCGTGGAAGAGTACCTGTTTTGAAGAAGTCCAACCTAGAGGTTGGTTAGTTAGTATTTTTTTCCACTTATGTAATAATTTGAGTAGAGGGAGAGGGATGTAAAACGGGCCATTAGAGCCTATAAAAATATAACAATATGGGTTGTTAGAGATATCAAAGAGAGAGGAATGGGTCGGTGTAATACTGTTTATGTGATGAATTTTGAGTTGATTCACAAGGTATGGGCTGATCTGCAGGCTATGTGTATAGATATAACATAAAGAGGAATTGCGAAGATGTCTATAAGTTGAGTGCACAAACAAGAAGCGTTCAAGCTGTGACTCTTATGAATAACTGTGCACTTTTATGGTTTCTCCCATTCTGAATTTCCACATTATATATTGGTGCTCTATGCAATGTGTTTGTTATTTCCTGGTTAGATTACTAAATAATGGATAATTAATGTGACATGATAATAAGAGTCTTTGAGATATTTGCAACAACTTTATTTCAGCACATCCAAATTAGGTCATACGTGCGGCATTGGAAAGAACAAACATTAGGGTACCACCGAATGAATTTTTAGAACCAAAGGAATCAAAATTCAAAATTTACCTCATTTCCAAGTAGTCCCTAAAACAATTTTCTAATAAGGGTTTGAAAAAGGTACACCATTTTGCATTTGAATAGATTTGAGTAGAAGGATCTATTTTTTGTAAACCATAGGGTGTGATATATATTATTGTTCAAAATTCCACCAAAAGGAAGTGGAAAGAATCACAATCCTCAAACCCCCGGAGGATTCATCCCTGACATACGATGAAATGGAAGACATATCTTTTAGAGTGTCCAAGCTGGAAAATATAATTAAAAGAAATGTGAAAATGAATGACTTAGTTAAATTGTAAAATAATATGGCTAGTAAAGAGGATCTCAAAAGGATGGCTAGTAAAGAGGATCTGAAAGAGATTTCTTGAAAATAAGATCTTCAAGACTTGAAGGAATTGATCAAGGATATAAAATATAGATTTGTTCCTCATGTATCTACTCAACAAGAGGATAAGGGGGGGAAAGAGGATTTATTCCAGTCACGTCTAGAGAAAATTGAAAAACAATTGGAGAATAGGGAGATGACATCCTCAAAAGTTGATGATTCACTACAACATCATGGGTTCAATTTAGGTCCAAGGATCTAATTTATCCCCAAGATTGACATGATAACTTTTGATGGAAAGGATCCAATCACGTCGATTTTTTAGATGGAAAAATTATTTGATCTACACCAGGTGCCCACTTTACAAAAGGTAACTATTGCATCCTTATATTTAGAACTTGATCAATTTATATGGTACCAATGGATTTGTTACTGTAAAAAGGACTCTATCATCTCTTGGCCTATATTATAAGAATTAAATGCACATTATGAGGATATAAATAACAACACCTTCTTTAGCGAGTTGATAAATCTCAAGAAAAAAGGTCCAGTTACAGAGCACCTCAAGAAATTTCAATAGCTAAGTCTCAGAGTGAAGAATATTTTAGAAGATAATTTCTTAGATCTCTTTATTGGAACCAGCTTGAAAGATAACATTCAACACGAGGTACATCTCTTTGAACCATCATCCCTAGAGAATGCTTTCATGATGGAAAGGAAGGTTGAAAGTAAAACTATGGCAATGACTAATAGAAAGGCCTTCTCCAACAAATATAGAGAAAATAATGTTCCTTCGAGTCTAAACCACCACAAAAATTGACACCCCACCAAGTATATGAAATAAGAGAAAAATGATTATGCTTTAATTGTGAGAGCAAGTATAGTAAGGGACATAAGTACAGTGAGAAAAAATTATTCTACATATATTGTGAAGAGGAAGAACCAAAATAAGAGGAAGCATCTCAAGAAGAGGAAACTTCAGAAGAAATAGAAGAGGCTACTTTAGAATAAATTACTCCCACCATATCTTGTCATGCATTGGCTGGAATTAGCACTCCTCCAACTCTCAAGATCGAAGGATACATAAAAAAGAAGAAGGTAATAATGTTGATTGATTATGGTAGTACTCATAATTCCATTCATTGTAAATTATCCAAAGTTCTTAATTGCTTTGTATATCCAACACCAAATTTTCAAGTAATAATTGCATATGGAGGAACTATAAATTGCTCAAGGAAATGCCATAATATCAATTTGTCTATGGGGGAATATGTATTGAATAGTCAAATGATTGCTATTCCAATGGGTGGTGTTGATGTTGTCTTAGGTGTCCAATGGTTACAATCATTGGGAACATTGGATTTTAATTAAAAAAAAATCATGATACTTTCATGGGAAGGAAAAGAATATGAGTTAAATGGTATCACAGGAAAACCAAGAAAGGTGATAACCTCTAATGACATGACAAATTTGTTAAAAAAGTGACATCAAGATGTAGTTACACAATTATGCTCATTAGATGTTCAAACCTCAAAGTTACCTATCTCCCCAGATCTCCAAAGTGTCATTAATAAGAATTCCAAGGTATTTGGGTCATTAATAACAATTCCAATGTATTTGGTTCATATTGTATCTCATGAATTTTTCAAGGTAGACCCTAGCAAAATTAAATCCACAATTGGATAATTCCCAAATCCTGAAGAATCTTCGAGGATTATTAGATCTGACAGGGCACTACCGCAAGTTTGTTCATAACTATGGAAGAATAGAATCTCCTCTAATAAGGTTACTGAATAAAGATGCATTTTCTTGGACTCTAGAGGAAACTCAAGATTTTCAACAACTCAAAGAGGCCATGTGTAAAGCTCATGTTTTGGCGACACTAGACTTCACAAAAACCTTTATTAGGGAATGTGATGCTTCAAGAAATGGAATTGGATTTGTACTAATGCAATAAGGACACCCTCTTTCCTTCACAAGTCATCCAATTAAGGGAAAGAACTTAAAAACACCATATATGAGAAGGAAATGTTGGAAATACTACATACCTTGAAGTAATGGCGCCCCTACCTTATAGTGAAACATTTCAAGGTTAAAACAGATCATGATAGCCTTAAATACTTCTTGGAACAAATTCTATCTTCAGAAGAGCAACAAAAATGGGTGACAAAGATGTTGGTATATGACTTTGAAATCATCTACAAAAAGGGGAAGCAACATGTTGTCACAGATGCACTCTCCAAGAAAGATGAGGATGTTGAAGAATTACTCTATGCTATCTCGATCATCCAACCATATTGGATAGCCGAAGCAAGTGATGAATGGAAAAATGACGAAGAAATATTGAAATTCATTCAAAAGCTGTCATAGGATTCCAATGTCTCTAATACATTTAGGTGGAAAGATGACTTGCTATGGTACAAGGACCACTTATATCTTGGTAAGATTTCCCAACTCAAGAAAAAGGTACTTTTTGAATTAAATTCCTCACTGATAGGAGGGCACCGAGGCTTCTTAAAAACCTATCATAGGGTAAATAAATGTTTTTTTGGGATGGTCTTAAAACTGATGTTCAAAAATTTGTGACTCAAATGTTTGGTTTTCCAACAAAATAAAGTGGAAACAATTAAGATCCCCGGTCTCCTACAATCACTTTCCACTCCAAGCCAAAGATGGACATATGTCTCAATAGATTTTATCCCATGTTTACTAAGTCTGAAGGAAAGAGTGACATCCTGATGGTTGTTGAAAGACTTACTAAATAAGCACACTTCTGTGCACTATTTCACCCCTTGAAAGCAAACAAAGTCGCCAATTATTTTATGGATACAGTCCAAAAAATACTTGGTACTCCAAATATTATAGTAAGTTACAGGGATCCCATTTTCACTAGAGATTTTTGGACCGAATTATTTTCTTGTTTGGGTACTCAACTCGCTCATAGCTCATCTTATCATCCTCAATCAGATGGACAAACAAAGATCATAAACAAATTTGGAATGGTATCTTAAATGTTTTGCGGTCGATAAACAAACACAATGGGTCAAGTGGTTACCCTTGGAAGAATGGTGGTATAACACTTCCTTGCATACATTAGCAAAAATGACCCCATTTATGGAACTTTATGGCTATCATCCACCATCCATCACATCTTCACTGAGAGACTCGTCTAAGGTTCAAGCAATGGAATACCATATGAAGAATACACAACAAGTTCTTCAACTCTTAAATGAATGCCTGAATCTAGCAAAAACTTGAATGAAACAAAAAGCATATCAACACCGCAATGAACAAAGATTTAATGTGGGGTATTGGGTGTTTTTAAGACTACAACCATACAAAAAAATGTCCCTGAAGAACACCAAGAAGGATAATAAATTATCACATAAATGCTGCAATCCCTACAAGGTGTTACAAAATTGATAGTATGGCCTACAAATTGGAACTACATGCATATTCACGAATCCATCCAGTTTTCCATGTTTCCTATTTAAAGAAGGTAATCAGTGACAAGCTACCAATTCAAATGATATTACCAGAACTTGATTAGGAAGGAAAATTCATCTTGGATCCTGAAGAAATCACTGAAATAAGAACTAGACAACTTCAAAATCGATTAATTCCATAGTATCTTATTAAATGGAAGAACTTACTCGAGGAAGATTCAACATGGGAAGATGTGTCCTTTACACAACAACATCCAAAACTACTTCAGGGTTGAGGACAACACTTTTTGAAGGGGAGGGGCATGTTAATCTCTTAATGATGGCACATTACCCCATATAGTGTGGTGCATTACCCCCTATATTGTGGTGCATTACATATTATTTATGTCGACTTGGATCTACTAGTGGGTTTATTAGTTGTTATTGTACACCTTTGTCTCCTATATATAGGAAGGATATATTCTCATTTTAGTGATCATTGTATCATATCTTGTCTTGTGTACTTAGTACATTGTCTAAGGAGGATCCTCCCTCAAAGAGGTTTGATATGTATCTATGTTCTTTATTGTTAAGGCATGGATTACTCTCTTATTGTCCATTTCTGCTCCTTTTTATGTTATTTTTGGGACTTGGTTGCATATATATATATATATATNAAGAAGGGAATTAATGGATTGGATATTTGGAGAGGAAATGAAGAATCGAGATAGTAATAGAGAATGAAGAACTAAAAAGGAGTATGTTTGAATATCAAAGGCTATCTCTAATCCATGGCCATCTACAATCTTGTTTGTGAGAAAAAAATGCATTAATGCAACTCATATTTGTAACCATTCTCAAGAAAAATAAAACCCCTGCCGAATAGTCATTTTCTTGTTTTTAGCTTTGTAGGGTAAATCTTCATTGTTATGGTTTGTGATTAACAATTGTTAGATAATTTACTCCAAAATTGCATTGAATCTCTTATCTACTATTAACTTATTGAATTGATTGGTTTGATGGCTGATTTTCTTGGCCAAATAATTGTGGATGGATTGTTGGTTTGATCCTAGCTATATATAAACCACACTTTCCAATGCCTTTATTAATTGTTGGAATTGTTGGCTTGCCTGGGAATGTTGTGTATGCTCTACATAAGGCATACTGACTCTCCTACAACTGTTGTTTTACTATATTCTGCCATATACTTCAACTCATAGTGCAATTTCATCTCGTTCCTATGATATGTACAAGACACAAACAAAAGAACATATTATTTACACCTACAACGATTCCTTTTGGTGACTCAACATGTTCTCATTTTATGTATCTTGCAAAATTACTCAACATTCATATGTACATGCTTAAGTAATTGCTTAGTTGGGAATAGGATTGAGTGCATGAGTTTTGTGCATACACATTTTAAGAGAAATTTACCTTTTCAGAGTAGATTTCACTTTCAAATGGTAATTTCAATTTAAAGAGTTGTCATTGATTAACATGTTGCATAAACTATATGTGTGTATCCATACATATCCATGTTCTTTATTCCATTTACCTTGACAACTATATGTGAATGAGATTGAGTGTTGTGTAGGCACATTGGTATGTGAAGTACTATTTCATTTTGGTATTGCTTGCCAATGAAAATAATTTGCCAATAGTTTAGTGTTATGTAGACTCATTTCAATAAGCAAGGTTTATTCAATTCCCTATAAATTTTGTCTACTAGAATTTTTAAACCCTAAACCTATTTGTAATTGCAAAAATCTTGTTTAATTTTATTGTGCATAGTATCTTGTGTTGGTGAATATAAGCCATAGGCCTACCGTTTATGGGTCTACAAATTACACATATACCATAACTACCACGATGCTAAATATATTTGTTGGAATTACTTTTAAATAATGAAACTCTCAATGAAAATTTTGAACCAAAACACCTCTGAAGTATGCCATCTTCATTCGTATCCAAATTCGTAATAATAGTTAACCATAATAAACTTAATGTTATATTCCTTAAATTTGAAGTTATCCATGAAGTTGCTGCTTCAATTGTTGTAACCTCTTGCATTAATTTATAAATCATAAAACCTTTAGTCATTACATTTTAAATTTGTTCACAATGACATCTACAAATTGCCTTAAAATTTCTTCAAAATGGCATCTACATGTTGCCTCAACTCTTCCCTAAGCCACTAATGTCCACACATCCACATCAATGTTTTTTCTTGCTTTCACTAACATGAACAACTCTTTTAAACGTTTTAAACGATTTACAAAAAATTATATCAAAGAATTGGAGTAGCTTCCTTCTTTACATTAAAGACCCTAACTTGATTCGTTTAAGGAGGGTGATATTTTCAATGGACTATTCTTGAAGCAACTTAAGAGTCGCTTAAGAGCATATAACAACCCATGCCAATAAAGAATAATCTCAACGGTCTTAAAGGACGGTTGTTTTTGCTACATGGCTTAGATGTGAAAAATAAAAACCAATAAATCACTCTCCTCTTAACCATAAAAATGAATGGTAAACCATTTTTCCAAAATTATTAAAACCGTTTTTAAATATAGATTATTTAAAATAAACATGTTTTTTATATTTTAATGAACTATTATTAGATTTATATAAAATCTAAAGAAATTTCATCTTTTTATTTTTATTTTTATTTTTATAAGACAATGAATTTTTTTAATATTTTTTTTGTTTTTGTTTTTTTTATAATTTTTAGCATCATAATATTAGGTAAGTGACACCATCTCCCTTATACTAGATTATATAACACATGGCTACTCTAGTGTTATAAAAGTCAAAATAAAATGTATCGCTTCCTTTATTTTATATTTAATGAAACAATAAGAAAACTTTAAATATAACTCTAGTGTGTTGCCACATAAAACTCATATGAAATAAAGTATGGGGTGGAGTCACTTTGAAAGAATGTGTATTGTTTATGAAGTACTCATTGTTGTTACTTATGCATGTTTCTTTTTTTGATGATGATGATTAACCTCCACTCAGACAAACTTTGGTCTATCACACCTTAAAAAGGATAATACTTGGTTTACTTTAAAATCTTGTTCCTGTGCTCAAAAATCTTGCCAAGAAGCTTTCCAAACTCACTATAGTTTTGGCAAGTTAGGAGGTTATAAAGGTTTATATTCTAGGAAATACTATGAAACTCAGATCTAATGTGGGTGTAAGCAAGGTACTCTAAGAGAAAGTGATTTTCATCCTCAATGCTCATAGACTCACACAGATAGCAAACCCTTTTCACCTATGGAGTTTAAGGAATAGACCAACACTTTGTTTCGCTGTGGAGTTCATGAGATTTCGTTTTAATATTGGCTATATTAATTTTATTTTGTGAGCAGAGAGATACTTATGATCTTCTAAATTACCATTAATGACCTCCTTTTAGTATCTTAAGTAAATCATACAATTATAAAAGTAGATATACTAGATTCATTTTATTTATATGTTTGTAGAGGGAAAATAAAAACACAAAAAAGAGACTGCTCAATAATGTTAACATTGCAAATAAACCAAATACAATATTATTTTGAAAAAACGAGACAATCATTCAAGTAATAAATAATAATCATTATAGTTGAATTTACAAGTTTTATATCTCGTCCAATGTTTTTTTTCGTTGTTGTAAAAATTAGGCATGTTATTTAATGTGGACACATATTTCCAATTGGTATAACAAATTGTGACAATTATTTACACATTTAGATTATCATGATGTCCATTATATATATGATGAAGGGTCGTGAATGGTATATAGTAAAATGAGTTTTTATTTTATTATAATTTTTAATATTATAAAATGTTAGTTGTTAATTAAATATATGAATGATTTATATTATTATTATTTATTATATATATATAAAAGTGACACAATATCTTAATTCAATGATTGCGTTGAGAGAGGTTCTACAAAGGAGATCTTATAACGTTACATAAAGTTATTTTTATTAATAATTTTTTTTTAATTATACGCCAAAATAAATGTTAGCCAGAAAAACAACTTAATATAGGGGAAATGTTGTAATCTTACTACCTAACAAAACAATAAAAAAGTAAAAATTTAATTATTTTCAAAAAATAATGTGGGTAGAAAAAAAACACAACATGGGGAGATGTTTTAATGTTCATACATAATAAAATAATAAAAAATAAAAAATGAATTATTTGCAAAAAAATGTTGGCCTTCTAAACAACATAGTTTTATTGTACATGGTTTAGGAGGGCCTTGCAAATGGTTTTAAGACCATGTGCAAGGCCTCCTAAATAACCCATAGTTTTATTGTACATGGTTTAGGAGGGCCTTGCAAATGGTTTTAAGACCATGTGCAAGGCCTCCTAAATAACCCATGGTTTTAGGAGGGCCTTGCATATGATTTTAAAACCATGTATAGGGAGATGTTGTAATGTTCATTCCTAACAAAATAAAAAATAATTTAATAAATATTATATGTGGCCCATAAACAATATTAAATGTTAATAATAAAACTATTATATGTGGACCTTAAATAGACGTGTCTTTTGGTTTGAATCAAATCAATAGCTATATATAGGACACACCAAAGTTGATAACTCATTGAGTACAATACCTAAGAAGAGGTTTGCACCTAAGCTCTTAATAGAGCCTAGGATTTGGATCTAGGTTAGTTATATTTAATTACATTAATTAAAATCTAAAGATTAATATTATTATAAAAAAATTATTTAAAATTGAAAAAGAAAATTTTGATTTTATAATTTAATAATGATGATTTGTATTTAAATTTTAATAAATATGATTAAAATATTGGCCAAACATATTAGTGTAATAATTTTGTCTAACAACTAGCATATCTACATAGTTTGTGGTTCATATCATAAAGATCAAATGGTTGAAAGATAGTACAAAACAAATGGTTGAGAGATAGTTATAGAATGGACTCTTTAATTATCCATTTATCGCTATCCATTTATTAGCTAATTAATTTGTTCTCTCAAAACATCAAGTATGAATAATTCCATATTTCTTATTAAAAAAAAAGCTCCTCAATCATAAGTAACAATTTCTTATTTAAGAATAGGCAATTTGTTATTATAAAATAGCCATAATATCACGAAATCGTTCTGATGAGTTGTAATGAGCCACATACTTATCTTATGCCCTAAATTTAGTCGAACCATCAGAGCAGTTCGTGCACTTTCAATTTAGTAAAGTCTCAGATCCTTTCTGGCATTCAATGCCTCCGTCTGAATAATAAATGCTAACTATTGCCCTCCCCATTATCCGCCATTAAATTCTTCGGTATCCGCTTAACTGTCTATTCCGCCATTAAATTCCTCGGGCGATATAATCTACTTGAAGGATCCCGAATCCGATTTGACTATCCAAAACTTTACTATTAACTATTATTCGGAGATTGTTTGGTTGCAATTTAGTTTGAGCAGAGCAGTCCAGTGCAAGGGGCAAGGGCAAGGGGAGTCTGGATGGACGAACAACAGAAATATGGATATCCTGCCCCGGGCTACCAACCTCCTTACGGCTATCCTGCTCCTCAACCGGCCTATTCTCAAGTACCAGGTTATATATCTTCTCATCATTTTTCAATATCTCACAATATATGTTTTAGATCTACTTATGTTCTCACATTTTTTAGGTTTAATGTCTGTTATCATAAACAAGACCTAATGGCAGGAATTCATCCAAATGCCCATTTCTATGGTGGTATATGGGAAACTTATTTTGCTAAAATTATTCAGTTGTTATTATTTATAGATACAGATCATCTTAGTATAGATTTATATTAACCTAGCATTTAAGAAGTTTCAAACTAGTGACCTTACACAAGATGTGCTTCAACAATATACCCATTCACCATCTATTTTCTGCGAAATAAACTTCTAAATAGATCTGTATTAACCTGGTGTTTTAATTTTATTTTGATTTATTCACATATACAGATCATCATAATAATATCATAGATCTATATCAACAGGATACTTCATAGATCTGTATTAACATGGCGTTTTAATTTTATTTTGATTCTTTATAGGGTTTAATAAATTTAAAGTACTAATTATATAAAATATATTATGTATATATTAGAATACTTGCATTATCTCTGGAGTTTATAGATGGTGAATGGATGCACTGTTAATACACTCCTTACTTAAAATAAAAAACTATTTAAATCAGAATACTTGCATATCTATGGAGTTTATAGATGGTGAATGGATGTACTGTTAATACACTCTTTACTTAAAATCAACAACCATTTAAATCATAAAATCATCCATTTAAAACATGGATTAAATCTGAGTTTTACTGATAATCCATGGAGTCTATAGATGGTGTATGGATGCAGTGTTAATACACTCTTTTCTTAAAATCAACAACAATTCAAAACATAAAATCATTGATTAAAAACATAGATTAAATCTCAGTTCTATTGATAATCCATAATCCATGAAATCTATAAATGGTTAATGGATGTACTATTAATACACTCCTTACTTAAAATCAACAACCATTCAAAACATAGAATCATGGATTCAAAACATAGATTAAATCTTAATTCTACTGATAATCCATGAAGTCTATAGATGATGAATGCATGTACTGTTAATACACTCCTTATTTAAAATAAAAAACAATTCAAAACATAAAATCATTGATTCAAAACATAGATTAAATCTCAGTTCTACTGATAATCCATGAAATCTATAAATAATGAATAGATGTACTATTAATACATTCCTTATTTAATCCCCGGTGTACATAAATTGGGTACGGGCTATTAAGCAAGTCAAGGGTTCAAACCTAGTTGCAGCCTGAGATGTTAAAAAAAAAAAAACATTCCTTATTTAAAATCAAGAACAATTCAAAACATAAAATTATCCATTCAAAACATAGATTAAATCTCAGTTCTACTAATAATCCAATATGAAGTATATAGATAATAAATGCATGTAGTGGTAATACACTTACTTAAAATCAACAACTATTCAAAACATAAAATCATCTTTTCAAAACATAAATTAAATCTCAGTTTTATTGATAATTCATAGATTATCAATAGAGTCTATAAATAATGAACAGATGTACTGTTAATACATTCCTTACTTAAAATCAACAACAATTCAAAACATAAAATCATCTATTTAAAACAGATTAAATCTCAGTTCTACTGATAATCCACGGAGTCTATAAATGGTGAATACATATACTGTTAATATACTCCTTACGTAAAATCAACAACTATTCAAAAGATAGATGAAATCTTCAATTCTATTGATAATCCATAAAGTTTATAAATAGTGAATGGATATACTGTTAATTCAACAACAATTCAAATTATAAAATCATCGATTCAAAACATAAATTCTACTGATAGTTGTGTGTTATTTTTAATCTAAAAAATATTATTTGTTTTGTTTATTTATTGTGTTGTAGGTTATCCACCATCGCCTGTAGGGTACTATGAGCATGACCCTCCCGTAGCTGCACCTCCACCTCCCGTAATTGCACCTCCGCAATACTGTCAGCCGCAACAGCCTGACCCGCCTACGTCTTCAGCGGGATGGTTGGGAGGATGGTGAGAATATTTTTCTTTTTTATGATTTATTTTAAAACTAAAACCATATGATTATACAGTGAATTTGTTTTTAGAAATTGAAGAAATTTGAATGTTCTAGTCACCGGCCAAACAAAATGTTGAAATGCCATGTAAATATTGATCATTCTTCATACTATAAATTCTAAAACAATTGTTGAAATACTATATATAAATGTTGAAATAGTAGTAATTCTTCATACTATATATATATAAAGTCTGAAATAGATATATGTTAATGAAAGTATTATATTCTAGACCTATTCTCTAAATGCTTTGATTTTTTGTTTTGAAGCCTGGCTGCGCTTTGTTGCTGCTGTGTATTGGACGAGCTGCTGTGATCAGGCCGTGATTTTGGAGGACTAGACAATCTTTCTTACGAACTATTACGATGACCCCTCAATGTTTTGATGGGCATCCATTCATGTATTGTTTTTTTAAGCTTTGCTACGTGACGATGTTATTTTGTGAATCTGTTTTTCTAATGGATTTCAGACGCATGAATTAAGACCATATCTATAATATATATCATCCGATTCTTAGGCATAATAGTCTATTTTAATTAGGAAATGTTAAAAAAAAAGGAAGTTATGAGACTTTTAGTGAAAATAGTTTATGGGATGTTAAAAAATACCTTTAATTTCATTACATATTAATAATTATTAAAAAAATCATTTTGTTAAGCCCCTTCCAATACATATTTTCAATTAAGAAACCTTTATTTTTACAATATATTCTTTATTTTTACTAGAAACCCTTTTTTATACCCTCAATATCTATAAAACCCCATACTCTATTTCTTCCCCCTAATAGCTTTTTTTTTTTTAGAGGAAAAAATACCACTCTTTGTTATTCATAGGAATCAGAAGACATCCTAAACATTTACCCTTTCTTGACAGAAAGGAACAGTGAGTAGCTAATCAGCACAAAAACAAACAATGATCATGCCTGCAATAATAACCAGCCAGCAACAAATATAAAAGTCTGATCATAGCAGACTTTTCTCATCATTCCTGATATATCAGGTCAGAAAATGCTGTGAATCGGAGGTGATCTCAAGCAGACATTCCTGAGCAAAACTAGCTGGCTGAAAGACTCAACATGGCAGATAAAGCAGAACAATTCAAATACTGAAATATCAAATGCTGAAAAAACAAAAGGAGTGCATAAATTTACCCCCCCCCGCAAATAGCTATAATTAGTGGAAGTTCTTAATAATAATAAGTAAGAAACAACAACATTTCAAACATTTCCTTTCATAGATTTTGAATGTAACACCCCGGTTTGCATTAAAAATGTATACGCTGTAAATATTGTATTTAATCGTGGTGTGGAGCTAAAGGCAAAAGCCTCAACATCGATTTAGCGTTTTATGTTTCGGCCATTAAAAATCGTTGCCGATGATATTTCGTGCTAGCGAGGCATATTATAATTTTGGACATCATGTAAATATGCAATTTAATTAAAATACCCACAACCAGCTATGTCAATACAACATTAAAGAGATGGGGCATGATTTCCTGAGGATAAGGCGGGGGTCGGGGGGGAGGGGGGATTCAAACCTTTGAGCCAATGGGGAAAAGCCAAATGTCAAAGGGAGAACCCATCAAAACTGNTGGGGAAAAGCCAAATGTCAAAGGGAGAACCCATCAAAACTGTCAACTACCCATTTCTTGTGTTTTCCCCAATCATTTATTTCTGCCAGAAATTGGTTGAGGTAGTTATTGCATGGGAATGGGAAGAGTATGGGAAAAATTCGAATTGAACAGAGCACCCATTTTGACTCCTTGGGCAAGTAAAAACCCCAAAATGTCTGTCCATTCCAGCATACATTCACGTTTTCATTTTCCCTCACCCATTCTCTCATTCAGGTGGGCTCTCTTAGGATTCTAGAGCTTCCTTTGTGTATTCATTCACGTTTTTGGTTGTTTACTTCATTTTTCCCATGGATGGGAGGTCGTTTTTGTAATGCCCAGTGGTTGGGTTGTCTTCCTCACGTTTTCCTGTTGATTTCCTCATTTTCCATGCCCAGGAAATTTGTTTTTGTGTTGTTGAGCGAATGGCCATCAAGGATTCACGATTTTGGGGTTCATAGAAGTCGTTTTGGCTCATAAAATGCCCAGAATAGTTGTTGAGTTCGAATTGCTCACCCAAGGGTCGATTTCCTCATTTTACCAATTCATTTTGTTGCCAAAACCATTTTTTTCTCAAACCCATAAATTGTATGGTGTTGTGGGTGCATCTTTTGTTTTGGTCTAAACTAGTTTGGAGTGGAATTGGGCCTGAACTAGCTTGATAAACCTAGTGTAGGAAGGAACCTCACAGACAGATCTAGAGGGGCTGGTTTTCTTCTTTGTGCACCCTGAATAGAATTCGAATGGAAGGCATAGCCTAAGGGATTGTGGAGCAGAGAAGGGGATGCTTCCTTGTGTTGGGTGTGTAGATGTTTTAGGAGCCAAGCCCAATTTGGTGCAAGAGTCCATAGCTTCGTGGTTGAGCTCACTAGCTTAGCAGTTCAAGCTTCTCACCTCCTTGGCACCTTCATAAACCCAAATGTAGTTTTGGATTGACTGAATTTTGATAAACCTTTGGCTATGTGTGAGCCTGCTAGTGTTCCCTTATTCCTTGTGGCATTGATGCCCAGCTCGAGGGTGGCAGTGCTGCTGAGAGATTGAGAACACACTGGGCTATGGTTGGGTGGAACGTTGCGTCAACATAGCTAGTTGCGAGACAATCTTCTTTCAAGATAAGTATCTCTTGTGTTAATCTCTGCATTTGCATTTGTTTAATGAGATATGATGAATATGTCTAATGTGTTGAATGGATGAATTGCTTCCGTTGTATAATTGCAATTGTTATGCATCCGTGTATGTTTTATTTCATTGCATTTTTATTATTGTTTATGTCATGGAGCTTAGATCCATGTTTAAATGATAGTAGCAGCGCCGTGGGTCGCGTCCTCTCAGGCGAGAGGGGACGTGACATTGAATATTGTGTAAGGAACAACAACAAAGGAATGGAAAACTCTCCTAAGAAAACAAATTACAAAATAAAATTTATGAATTTGTGACAAGGGAAAAATATTTTAAGCGATATAGTGGAAAGAGCATATAGACTTATTATCATTTATAATAAAAAATCTATAGAATGATTTAAAGAATTATGTTCTTAAACTACAATAAACATTTACACTACAACAATCAATCCAATGAATCCAAAGAGCTAGGTTATATTTAAACTACAAAAAATGTTTGCAATAGAAAAATATGTACAATAATCACTCATCATACAAAATAAATTCAATGAATCAAATAATTAGGTTATATTCAATTACAACAAGCATTTCTTGAACAATGGTCAATGAGATCTATGAAACTTAAATAGAAAAATCATGCAATAACAAAAAAAATAAAAAACATTTAGAAAATATTATTGCAAAAAATGTTTTTTTATATATATACTAATCCAAAAAAATACCAAATTAATATGTGTGCTATATTACTTCATATAAATATTAATCATTTTTTTTAACAGAGTATTAAGAAAATTAAATATAACTAACAAAATGATATTTGAAACCTGCAAACAAGGATTTTTAAAAACGTGGACAAAGTGAAGATAAAGAAATTATAAATGTAATTAAAAGGTAGGAGCTATCCAAACAACAATATGCATTAAATGTATGTAATGAATGATTTTTTTAATGTAAATTAATATGCATTAATTTAGAATTGTTTGTTGTAAAAAGAAGAAAAAAATGGTTAATCACAAATTTGAAGAGTATTTAACTTTTCTTTAACATTTTATATTCGTTGGGATGCTTTAATTTTAATTAATTTACAAATTTTCATGGATATTTTTTTGACAATTACTAATATACAACAAAAAAAATATTATTATAATTAGTGATAACTTTTCTTTAACATTTTATATTCGTTGTGATGCTTTAATTTTAATTAATTTACAATTTTTCATGGATATTTTTGACAATTAATAATATATAAAAACACATATATTATTATAATTAGTGAAACAAGCCTTTAGCTGTATAAATCTCATGTCATATAAAACTCATGAGAAGGAAAGTATGGGGTGGAGCCCTTGAAAGACTATATGAAGCATAACATCTAAAGAATGTGTCTGTTTACGGAGCACTCATTTCTCCCATATGACATAATATTATGAATGTGGTTGTACTAATTATACTTTATTTTTATGTCTGATCTAAAAGAAAAATAATAATAATAAATTTTTTTTTAAATAACTAATTACAAGTGATAAAAAAATGCTTCATATATAAATAGTTCAAATAATAAATGATAATCATTACAATTTACAAGTTTTATATTTTGAAATATTTATAAATAAAAATTAGATATATAAACATATTTTTTTAATTAATATAAAAATATTATCTAAATTATAATAATTATTTACACATATTTAGATCTCCTCAGAATATTGTTGCAAGCTAAGTTACAATCCTCATAGCATGCTAAACTTTGCTTTCCTCTCCATTTTATTATAGAAGCTCTCCATTACAATGAAAAGGTATATATATGATACACTATATGAGTTCTATTATTATATCTAATCAAATTGATTAAAATCTAAAAAACAATATTAAATTATAAAAAATAATTAATGCATTAAGATGTATATATATTTTAAATCCATACAATTTATTAATTTTATAATTATATTTAATTAATTAATTAAAATCTAAAAATAGTAATTGAATTTTATAAATAAAACAAAATGTTGTATTTGAATTTATAATATTAAAAGGCTTTCAATAGATTAGCATCAATAAAATTGATGCAAGCTATCTAAAAATAGATTTTTCATATATATAGTTTGCCAACAAAAATGCATTAATACAACTCATCTTTGTAACCATTTTTGAGAAAAAGAAACCCCCAATGAATATTGGTTTTTCTTTTTGAGTTTCTAAGGTAAAAGTTCCATTGTTATGGTCTATGATTAACAATTGTTGGTTACTTGCCCGGATGCGGGTGATAACTCCGACGACACCCGTCCCGCTTTCCGGCCACCGCTTAAGGCACGTGTTACGCCGGAGACAACCCAATACGACAGCGCTCTTCGTCAACAAACTCAAGGTTCTCTGCGCATGGGAGAAATTTCCTCGGTCACTTCGGCTCATGCGAACCGAGCTGGCGAAGGTCCATCCTCCTAGGTGCATTCATGGCTCGGCTGTGAGGGTTAATGTTTGCAGGTACGTGGAATGACAGGCGTTTAATTCAGCACCATGTTTTATGTTATGGCTAGTAGCAATGTTGGGTTTGCAGTCCGATGGGAGGTTTGCAGAGTCTTTGTTGCAGTGCACTCCAGGGTCAGTGCTGGTAAGAACGCTCCTCTGCGTATTAGTTTCAGGCTCAGGTTAGCAGCTATGTCTCGCCAGAGGGGAACTCCAAGACGTGCTAGTTCTGGAAGGGGAAAACCCTAGAGGGGTTGCAGTGCATAGGTTCCGGCGGACTATGAACCGCATATTTCTCCGTGAGTCTGTGTTTTGGTGGAAGCCTCGGAGAACAAGGTTCTCAACCGCAAGCTCTCGACGGGTGAGGAAGGTGGTTGAATTAATCACTACTGGATGCTGAAAAATATTCTCTACAATCTGGCAGAGGACATGCTCAGTAATTGGTCTGAGGCTCGGATTGCAGTTCACTCCATGAAAGCAAAAATTGCTGAGATTGATGCACAACTTACGGCCATGGACAACTCCTTTTCATGGAAAGGAACGACAAGCATCTCGAGTCTGAACATACACAAAACAGGGGGGTGTGCTCAGGGTGGTGTTGCTAGTGGCAGCGAATCTGGTGGCCGGGCTCTCACTAGTCTAGGTGGTAGCGATAGCGCAACGGGCTGGTCTACTAAAGCGTCGCGTGTCAAACCTTTTCCAGTTCCATCAACCATGGAGCCTCTCCTCAAGCGTCTGAAGGACTCATTGGCCCAGCAGTCTGAGCAGCGACCGCTTTCTCTGTCTGCAGCACCGAATGCCGCCACCAATTCGCCCACTTTGTCGCAGGAAGAACGATGGGCTTGCCCCATCACTAAAGACATTCCTTCGGTTTAAATGTTCTTTTGGAACAGGTTTTTTTGGTCCTGTCTCTCGAAGGTTTTTTGGTTATAGTCTAAGTATTTCTCTTAATACTGTTTTTTTTTTTTTGGCTTTGCTCTTATACAGGAGCTTGATATGTCTATTATGGATCTCTGTAACCAAGTCTCTCAATTTCTCAGTTATGAACATCTTTATCATGAACTTGGTTAGAAGGTTGGTATTTTTTGAGAGGCTTTGGAGGAGGTTCTGCCTCTTTCAACCTCAGGTAGCCAAGATATCTGTATGTAATTTTTTTGCCTTTGTAATATAATATAGTTGTGTAGCTTACAAAATAAAAACAATTGTTGGTTACTTTTTATTTTTAGCCTATGATTGCATGGATTTTTTTTCTTTAATTAAGAAACTAAAACGAACATGCGCAAACTTGTTCCAGTTTTGTGTTTTAATTGTTGTTTGGGTACAATATAAACCATATGAATTACTCTAAAGCTACATTTAATCTCTTCTCTACTTTTAATATATTGAATTGATGAGTTTGTTTAGTGATTTCTTTAACCAAATAATTATAATGAAATGTTGGTTTGAGCCTAGCTATATATAGTCACACCACTTTTAATTGTGGGAACTATTGGCTTGCTTGGGAATGTTGTGTATGATCTATAAAATTATAATAACTCACCTACAAGTTCCCAACTCATTTACAAGTTTCCATAACCACCTATATTCTGCCATATACTTCAAACCATAGTGCAATTTCAACCCACCTCTATGTTATGTCCAAGACAACAACAACAAAAAACATTATACACCTACAACCATTCCATTGGGTGGCTCAACCTGTTATTATCTTGTGTATCTTGTAAAATTAATCAACATTCATATGTATGGTTAAGTAATTGTTTAATTCAGAAGAAGATTGAATGCATGAGTATGGTGCATATGCATTTCAAGAGATGAATTACAACAATTTTTCAAATGGTAATTTGAATTTAGAGAGTTGGTGATTGTGTTCCATTGACACCTATAACTATATGTGAATGAGCTTGAGTGGTGCATAGGCACATTGATTTCTGAAGTACCATGTCATTTTGGCATTACTTGTTAATGAGTATAGTTTGAAAAAAGAGTAGTGCTATGCAAACTCATTTACATAAGAAAAGTTTGAATTTAGCTATCGATTAAGTTTGTTTTTTGGAAGTGCTTGTTAATAAGTATAGTTTGCAAAAAGAGTAGTGCTATGTCAACTCATTTAAATAAAAAAAGTTTGAATTTAGCTATCTTCTAAGTTTGTTTGTTGGAATTTTTAACCAAGCATTGCAACTAGTTAGCAAACAACAATTAAAGAGACATGATCTAGGTCTATTTGTAGTTGCAGGGACCTAATTTAATTTTATTTTGCATAGTACCTTACCATTTATGAATCAAGTTACACATGCCATAACTACCATGATGCTAAATGTATTTGTTATAGTTACTTTTAGATGAAGAAACACCCAATAATTTTTTTGAACTAGAGCACCTCTCAATTCTGACATCTTCCATTCTTATTCAAAGTACTTTTGATGATAATCAACCATATTGAATGACATATTTTATTCTTATTCAAAATACTCTTAATGATTATCAACCATATTAAATTTGATACTTGATTCCATGTATTATGTTTAATATCCACTAAATTGACACCTGCAATTGCTTGATCCTCCATTAATTTATAAATCCTAAAATATTTTGTCATAAATTTCAATTTTTCTTAAAAAAAAATCATCCACAAATTGCCTTAACCCTTCTCTTCGGTATTAATGTCCACACATTCACATCATTGTTTTTTCTTTGTTGGGCCAGGGAAGGTGCACAAGGGTAAATTTGATGCACAGGAAAAGGAAGAAAAGTGCACACGCGACAAGATAAAAATAGGACAAGAAGGAAATGAGGGAAGTGGCGTAGGAAGGTAAAACATGCGCACGACGAAAGAAAAGCAGAGGAAAGCCGCGATAGGATAGCTGCGACGAGGAAAGCAGATCTGATTCGGTGGAGGAGGAAGGTAGAAGAGTTAATGTTGGATAGGTAGAAGTCAAGGAATACTGCAGAAGGAGGAACCAACAGAAGATAAAGGACATTTTTGTGGCTATTTATGACTAGTATAGATGAGCTGAAAGACATTTTTGTGGCTAGTTAAGGCCATGGTTAATGCATTACAGGACTTTAGCAGCTAGGTATGGGGCAACATTTATGTAACAGAGATATTTTGGAAGTTGTTGAGTATGTAATAACTAAGTTGTACTCAGTCGACCCTGCATGGTCTTGTATATGCTATAAATAGAAGGAACCCGCTCTGTATAAGGGTTCGGTTCGTTCAGTGTGTTTTGTTGTCGGAGTTAGTTAGCTAGGCAGTAGAAGAAGAAGACTCAAGGAAGAGTCAAGTAGAAGTAGAGGTTTGTTGAGCCGCGGATCTTGTATCTGTGTGCGTAGACCGCTAGTAGTAGAGTCATCTGCAGCTGAGTGCGCAGATAGTAAAGTAGAAGAGTCAATCCAGGCTATGTGCGGATCAGTAGGAGTAGATAGAAGAATAAACCAGAGAGCATGAAAGCAATAAGATTGAGTCAGAAAGACATATCTTAAGAACAACTTGCAGATCGCAGAATACAAGGTGCTATACACAATTTCTCATGCCAGATGAAGAGCACCTTGGTGGTTTTTCCTAGATGGGTTTCCACAATATTTCCTATGTGAATGATTGATTGATGTTGAATGTTTATGTGAATGTCAAGTAGTTTCTTACTGTATATTGATGAGTTACTTTTGGATGTATGATGCAATCTGGTTAATCAGTGAATGAAGGAATATTTAAAGCATTGATTGGAATGTTATGTATGAGTTCATGGATAAACTATTACGTAAAGTGTAGTTGCATGCTGTCTGTTAAAGTATAAGGAATCGGCTGCGTCGCGTTGTTGCGCTAGTTGTTGATTCATAAGGGAAAGGTCTTGTCATGTGGGAGTTGTGACACATCATTGTGCTATCATCGTGCAGTGACAGACTCCATTGTCCTATCACCTTTGTCGAGCACCTTGGTCGCGCACCAAGGGTATATAATCCCTCGCCAACTGCGGAAACATGATTCTGGTAGTTACCCATTAAGATATCTCACGTGAGACTACGCCTGCCCCGCAGGCGTTGCCGACTGAGCTTGCTCTTTTAGGCCGATGTATTTTGGTGTCTTGTTGGTATTGTATTATTGTTGAACCGCAGGTCTAGACAACGAAGATAAAGAGGCAAAAAAATGGTTTCATTGTCGGGACCCTTAATCATTTGAGTCGAGGGAAATGTTGTGGCATCCGACAAAGAACGAGATAGAGGACTGGTTGTGGAATTCATGCAAGAATAGAGCGTATGATCGTAGTTGAGCATAGAAAGCTGGTTAGACTAGTACATATACACCGATATTCATGAGATATTCTTCACAAAGTTTCCCATTATGTTGTACTAGTGGTTGTCAAGATTAGAAAGAAGGCAGACAAATTTCAAGAGGAGAGAAGCAGTCGAGTCACGAGTGGAGTGATCAGTTGGTGCACAAGATAACTAGTGTAAGTAACACCATCTCGAGAGCTATTGATTTTTGGGTTGACAGTATTTTATAGGGATATATTACCGATTTTGCAGTAGAGGCTATAACCTCATATAGTGAGGCCAAAAGAAAATTTTTCCAAGGACCACAAAGATGTTATATTTTTAACATTTAAGCTATATGATCTTAGGATGTTATCTAAGAGAATAACAAGAAAAACAATCAATCACAAGAGACAATGAACACAAAGATTTTCCTCGAGGAAACCATAAAGGAGAAAACCCCAGAACTTCCTTAGAGATAGAATCAACACCAAAAGTAAAACCCAAAGATACAAAGATGATCTATCGAAAGTTGTAGTCTCTCTTTCTCTTGTCCCAGCTTCTTCTCTCTCTTTGATTTATGCGCTACAACTGAGTGTGTGTGACTGTGTGATAAATAGAGGGGCTCACTCTCTATTTATACTAATTCTTGACTTGACATTAACTCACCAGGGCCGACTTCTCTAGGAGAGTCTAATAACCCTAGTGCCCCGCAACTGTGGGGACTTTAACCCTTAAACAATAAGGAGGGTTACCCTCAATGAATTTACATAACTTTTTTAATTTATTGATTCTCCCGATAGGATCATCGGGGTATGACATGACACAATTACATCACTGATACTCCCAATAGGGACATTGGGGTATAATATACAAGTGAATACATTTCAAAGTTACAAATACATCAACACTCCCTCTTAACTAGGAAGGTATTCTCTCGACACAATTTATCAACACAAGTCTTCTTCTCCGGGTCATCAATGGATCATCGTCAAGTCCTCATCATCATCAAGTCATCATCATCAATTCTGGATCATCACTGGATCATCATTGGATCATCATCAAGTCTAGATCATCATCACTGCTTCCGCTATCTCGAACAAATGGTGCTATCTCACAATTCTACTCATCATAGGAAGTTCTACAGAGCTAGCCCTTTTTCATGCTGGTTGTAGGCCTAGCCTCCATGTAGGTCTTCATTGTCTTCAACACTTATATCTGACCATGGAATGAACCATATTAGAAAGGCCTACCCAACACTTACATCTGACCATGGGAGGAACACATCCAAGAACCATGTCAGAAAGGCATGCCCAACACTCACATCTAACCATGGGAGGAACATATCCAAAACCCATGTCAGAAAGGCCCAGCACTCACATACAGCCTCATCTTGTCAGAAAGGATTTGCACTTACATTCAACCTCATCTTGTCAGAAAGGATCTGCACTTACATCTGACCTCATCTTGTCAGAAAGGCTACGCACTGACATCCAACCTCATCTTGTCAGAAAGGATCTACGCTTACAACTGACCTCATATTTTCAGAAAGGCTCTGCACTTACATCTGATCATGTGGGAACACATCCCACAATCACATCAGAATGGATCTGCACTTATATCTGATCATGTGGGAACACATCTCGCAATCACATCAGAATGGATCTGCACTGATCATGTGGGAACACATCCCACAATCACATCATAATGTCTCTGTAATGATCATGTGGGAACACATCCCACAATCACATCATAATGTCTCTGTAATGATCATGTGGGAACACATCCCATAATCACATCAAAATGTCTCTGCACTAATCATGTGGGAACACATCCCACAAGCACATCAGAATGGCTCTGCACATCCCACAATCACATCAGAATGTCTCTGCATTGATCATGTGGGAACACATCCCACAATCACATCAGAATGGCTCTTTACTGATAATGTGGGAACACATCCCGCAATCACATTAGAATGTATCTGCACTGATCATGTGGGAACACATCCCACAATCACATCAGAATATTTCTGCACTTACATTTGATTATGTGGAGCCCAGCCTTCCACCATGTTAGAAAGGATAATGGACACATCAATTCCCTTTGGAGGGAACCTCGATATGGAGAACACCAAGCTTCTCCCTGAAGTACTCAAACTTCACTCTAGCTAATGGTTTTTTCAACACATCAGCTATCTGCTCATTCGTCGCAACATATTGGAGCTTCACTGCTCCTCTCTACACCATATCCCTGATATAGTGATATTTGATCTCAATATGCTTTGAATTGTCATGGAACACTAGGTTCTCCGACAACTTCACACAACTCTGGTTGTCGCAATATATACAAGTAGCATCTAGCTAGAGATCAAATAAGTTAGACAGTATCTTTCTCAGCCATACTGCCTCACAACTAGTCGAACAAGCTGCAACATACTCTGCTTCAGCTGTACTTAGTGCCACATAGGATTTCTTCCTGCTAAACCATGAGATCACACCTGATCCCATACTGAAGCAACACCCTAAAGTGCTCTTCCTATCAATGGCACTACCTTCCCAATCTGAATCCACATAACCTTCCAGGTTAATGTTATGATTTTCCTCATACTTGAGCCCATAATCAATTGTACCCTTTAGGTACCCCAGAATATGCTTTGCAGCAATCAGGTGAACATGTCTCGGATCTGTTGGGAACTAGCTCAATGTGTTCACAACAAAGAAAATATATGGTCTCATATTCTTCAGGTACATCAAGGACCCAATCATCTGATGATACATCGTAGCATCAACAGACTCTTATGAAGCATCACTCAATAGCTTCAGATTCGATGCCATAGGTGTGGTCATGGACTTATAGTCCATCATCCCGAATCTCTTCAGGATCTCGACCACATACTTCCCTTGTCCTAGGGATATTCCATCCGCATTCTGCCACACCTCTATGCCTAGAAAGTAATGCATCATACCCAAGTCCTTCATCTCGAACTCAGCAGCCAGCTTCCTCTTTGTGTCAGCAATCAGCCCATCTGCACCTGTTAAAAACAGGTCATTTACATACAGTAGGAGCATCACTGGGTTCCCTTCTTAAACCTTGTAGTAAAGGTTGGAATCTGCTTTACTTTTGGTAAAGCCCAAACTAGTCAGGAAGCTTTCAATTATGCCATACCACGTCTTGGGTGCCTGTTTCAAACCGTACAGGGATTTCTTCAATTTACACACATGAGTCTTCCTATCATGTGTCTCAAAGCCGAGTGGTTGCTCCACATATACTTCCTCTTCTACTACGCCATTCAAGAGAGATGTCTTGACATTCATCTAGTATTTCATTATTGCAGCTAAAGAAAGTACTGATCTGATGGAAGTATATATGGCCACAAGTGCAAAAGTCTCTTCATAATCTATCCCTTCTTTTTGGGAGAAGCCACGAGCCACAAATATTGCTTTATATTTCTCTATGCTACCATCTGCAGCATGCTTGACCTTATAGATCCATTTGGAAGTCACAACAGACTTCCCCTCTGGTCTTGGGACAACATTCCAGACATTATCCTTCATGATTGACCGATACTCCTCGATCATAGCATCCTTCCATTCTTTATTTTTTTCCGCTTCTTAAAATTTGGAAGGTTCTTTATCGATGATGTCACATAATAGGGATACATATCTGGAGTAGGACCTAGTTCTCTTCCTTTCTCTATGCATTTCTTCTGGAGCCCCATATCTCTATGCACCTTGGATAACCTCTTGTACCAATGCAGGTTTCCTCTTGTGAGGATTCTTCTCTTGAGGTGGATCTATATGTTCTTGAGGTTTTTCTATTTCTTGATCTTCTTCTGGAATTGCTTCATCCATGGTTGTATCTCGGATCCTGGGTATTTCATTTTCTTCAGGATCTTCAACTGGTCTCTTCTTGGATTTGTTGTAAGTCGTGTCTTCATCAAATGTTACATATCTGCTGATGTCGATCTTCTTGAATATTGGGAAGTATATTCTGTAATCCTTCGAGCTTTTAGAGTATCCCACAAATATACCCTTCTTTCCTGAAGGATCTAACTTTGTCCTCTTTTATTTTGGAATGTGTATGTACATTGGACAACCAAATATTATGAGATGACTGACTTCTGGTTTCTTGTTGAAAAACACTTCTCCAAGTGTCTTGTTCTTGAGTACTCTATGTGGAGTACGGTTTTGTACACACACAGTTGTCATGGCAACTTTTGCCCATAGATGTATAGGAATATCTTGATCATGAAGCGTTTCATTTTTTGCTTCCATAATTGTTCTATTCTTCCTTTCTATAACCCCATTTTGTTGTGGATTATATGGAGTGGTCAACTCCCTCTTAATCCTTGAATCTCTGCATAATTCCTTGAATTCATTTGATGTGAACTCTTCACAATTCTTTGATTGGAAAATCTTGATCTTCTTCTCTGTGTGGTTTTCGATCAAGGCTTTGAATTCCTTGAACTTGCTGAATACTTCATCTTTGTTCTTCATGAAGTATATCCATGTCTTCCTATAAAAATCATCAATGAAAGAAACATAGTATACATACCAGCTTAATGAACTGGATGACATCGGACCGCATACATTGGAGTGAATGATTTCCAAGATTCCTTTAGCCTTGCTTTCGCTACTTGGAAATGTCTTCTTTGTGTTATTTCCTTTCGCACATCCCTTGCATACTCCTTCATGTTTTGTGTGCATTTCTGGAAGACCTTCAATAACTTTGCTTGCAAGTGGTAGTGCCCTATAGTGTACATGTGGAAGCCTTCTATGCCAAAGTTCATTTGGTTCTACTGAGTTATGAACCAAAGCATGTTCTGGTTGGCCCTTTAATATGTATAGTCCTCCCTCTTGTTCTCCAATTACTACTGCATCGTCAATAGTATTTCCTTTTGGCCACATGAGGATTTGGCCATCTATAAATGCAACTCTTATACCTTTTGCATCTAATGCATAGATGGAGATAAGGTTCTTCTTTAGTCTTGGTACAAATAGGACATCCTTCATTTTCATAAACTTCCCAAAGTCTAATTTGTAGGAGGATTCTCCACTACCTTTTATTGGATATTGGTAGTCATCCCCAATTTTTACCTTGTGGGTTGATTCATGTTTTGATAGTTTAAAAAAGAATTCCTTAAATCTTGTCATGTGTTTGGAAGCCCCACTGTTAATAATCCAATCATTACTTCCATGTGTGATAGTTCCTCTGAGGGCAAAGATCAACACATATTCTTCATCACTTGAAGAACCATCATTGTCTCATTTGAATCTCTTCTTGGAAGGCTCATCATCTTCTGCAGCATGAGCATGATGTCTTTTCCCATTTCCCTTCCTCTTGTGAGATATATATTTTTATATAGGACAATCTCTTGCAAGGTGTCCTCTTTCATCACATGTATAGCAAATGAACTTAGACAAATCTTTGTTAGATTTTCTAGTGTTATTTTTCTGGCGAGAGTGCTTACCTCTATGATGGTCTATTCTACTTTTCTTGGATTGCACTGTGAGAGCTTGATCTTCACTTCACATCTTTTCTTCTCGAGCTAATATTCGAGCTTCTTCTTGTGAGCACTCTTCCCACAATCTGCTAAACTTGACTATCTTCTTTCTAGCACAGATCCCTCGAATGAAAGAGTCCCATGCCCTAGGGAGACCATTCAAGGTGGTCATCACAATTTCTACATTCTCTACTTCTTCATCTATAGCCTCAAGTTTTTCCTTGATCTGAGAGACCCTTGTAAAGTAAGACTGGATGGTCTCTACATTCTAGATATTTACATTCTTCAATTGGTTTCTCAGAGTCATCTTCTGGTTTATGTTCTTCCCTTCAAATAACTTGGTCAGGGCATCAAACATCTCTTTAGGTGTCTTTAGGGATGACACCTGAGGTATGAGATGATCCTTGATTGAATCAGCAATAATCCTCTTAGCCATGACCAATTTCTTTTTGTGTAAGGCCTTAGCCTCATCTCCCTCTAGAACTAGAACTTCTCCACTTATGTAGGAGTCCAATTCATTTTCTTCTAGGACCAGGGAGATCCTATACTTCCAGGCTCGGAAGTTATCAGGTCCCTCAAGCTTTTCATCAAGCTTGGTATGATGAGACATATTAACAGAGAACCTCAAATGGAAATGCAAAAGATTTAGATCTCACCAGGTTAAGATGTTGGAACTGAATCTGGAGTTGAATTTCTGTAGAGCTGGTTTTCTGGTTCAGGAGTAGATTTAGGGTTTGACTTTCCCAAAGTTCTACCCAACCAAAAACTTTGATCTTGATCTCTAAACTTTGATTTTGGGGAGGATATCAATCTAGGCTTAGGCTCACTCAAAAATTCCACTTATGTGGAAAGCCCTAATTTCCCGCAGTAGTGTCGGGTCAAAAACTGAAAATGCTCAGAATCAGATTCTACTTTGATAGAAAGATTCTCCCTAGAGAGGAGAGTCAGTCTAGCCTCCTTTTGCTGAAAATATGTGGAGAGAGATCCAAAAAGTAGGAATCCCTAGCTTCAGCAGTTGCACAGTGTCTTCTTCTCAGGTTAGCTCTAATACCATGTTAGATTTTTAACAATTAAGCTATATGATCTTAGGATATTATCTGAGAGAATAACAAGCACAACAATCAATCAAAAGAGACAATGAAAAAAAATATTTTCCTCGAGGAAACCATAAAGGAGAAAACCCCACAACTTCCTCAGAGATAGAATCAACACCAAAAGTAAAACCCAAAGATTCAAAGATGATCTCCCGACAGCAGTAGTCTCTCTCTCTCTTGTCCCAGCTTCTTCTCTCTCTCTCAATTATTTTCTACAACTGAGTGTGTGTGACTGTGTGATAAATAGAGAGGCTCACTCTCTATTTATATTAATGCCTGACTAGACATTAACTCACCAGGGCTGACCTCTCTAGGAGAGTCTAATAACCCTAGTGCCTCGCAACTGCATGGACTTTAACCCTTGAACAATAAGGAGGGTTACCCTCAATTACTTTACATGACTTGTTTACTTTATTGATTCTCCCGATAGGATCATCAGGGTATGACATGACAAAATTACGTCACTGATACTCCCAATAGGGACATTGGGGTATATTATACAAGTGAATACATCTCAAAGTTACAAATACATCAACTGAAGAAGGTATCTGTTATATATCGGTACATGGATCAAGATGCTCGTTTATGAGAAGGGTATCCTGCAATTGAGTAGTTGACTCGCATACCCCAAAGGAAGGCTATGTTGCAGACAACCTGTCAAGAAAATGGGAAATGGTGAGTTGAGATGTTCCTAGGAAGTAAAAAACCTGAACTAGAGGATGGATTCATAAGGAGTGGAAGGAGATTCAGATCTGGGAAGAGGAGAAAGACAGAGGAAGGTCGATAAGCTCCTAGCATGTTTGAGGAGAGTGAACATGAACTTCAGTCACCGATCGATGAAGGATCTTGCGACGAAGAGGAGGACTATATCCCAATTTTGGAAGGAGCAAAAGACTTTGAAGAGTCTGACAAGACACCAAGGTCAGGATGAAACTACATCACACCAGGAGTATCGCTTGAGGTAAGGTCTAGAGCCTCGTCTCCTGAAAGAGTTATTAATACTGATAGTGCTAGTACTACAACTAGAATGCAAGAGGGAACACCTATGTTAAATCCTTCATCAGATAACCTCAACGCCAACTCAATGGCTGGGGCGGATATTCGGTTACCCACCTTCAATGGTAATGGAGTAGAGGATCCAGAGTAACATTGGTTCATATGTGAAGCTGCTTGGATGGTTCGCTTAGTTTAGAATGTGGACTTAAAGAAAGTGTAGATGATCATGACTCTAAGGGGTCATGCACTGGACTGGTTTATGAAGTACTACATAGTACCATTAGGAGCACTGCATAAGACCCTTGAAGAAATATGAGCTACAATGATCTCTGAGTTCAGAAAACCTAAATCCGAGTCGTAGTGTATCACCGAGATCAAGGAAATTAAACAAGCATTGGCAGAGTCAGTATGGGACTTTGACCAAAGATTTAAGACTTTGATGGCTAAAGTAAGCTTCCAGATGTCGGATGTACAACACAAAGAGTGGTTAATTGCCACGTTGTTACCACACATTCAAGGCCCATTTATGTAAAAAAAGATCGAGTCACGGACAGAAGCGTTAGAATTGGCAATGAAGCTTGAGGCCTTGCCAATTGGTGATAGTGCCGCAGGGATGGTGAAAATTCAGTGGAAGTTGGCTAATATAATGATACAGCTTCAAGACATCAAGAAGGGTAAGGAATTCCATGAATATTTATGGTGCACGAAATGCAGAACGGATGAACACACCAAGGATAACTATCCAACCTTCATGAACTATGTCACATCTGGTGTGCCAAACCCATTAAGTGCCCATGGAATACCCTGGTGTCGCATATGCCAGACTAGAGGACATCGTGACAAGGATTGTCTATACCTACAGAATATTGTAAGTACCCCAACAAACTTATTCTGTAAATTTTGCAAGTCAGTAGGGTATGAAGAGAAGGACTGTAGAGCATAGAAGCTCTTGAAGGAAAATATGGTAAACACATACTTGATGAAGAATGATGGGAAGGCTCAAGCTGAACCGGTGCAAGCATCATATAAGCCTGCACAATTCCCACCCAATCAATATCAGCCGCAGTATGTGCCACATTAGCCATATGCGCAGTAGAATCACTACAAGCCGCACTACCAACATAATTAATACCCCCTGCAGCAACCACAACCTCAAGGAAGGGGTGGTGGGAACTTCAGAGGTAGAGGAGGCGAAGGGTGATTTGGTAGAGGAAGAGGTCAGGTTACATGCTATAACTGTGGAAAACCAGGTCACTACGCTAGAGATTTCCTAGAACCTGCAAATACATGTTCCTATTGTAAGGGACAGGACCATAATGTGGAACAATTCCCTTAGTTGATTTCAAAGTGGCAGGCCAGGACCATCACAGGTCCTACTCTTGCACATAATCCAAATCCAAATCCTAACTTGAATGTTCAGATGATTGCTGCTGAGACAAGAGAGTTGAGTGCTGATCTCGATTTTGTCACTATTATTTTCTATTAATTTACTCTTTTGGCATCACTTTTGTCACCTCTTGGTATACTTTTTTTCATTCAGCTTATCATTCAATGCCAGGTATGAACGTATTTGAGTTTTATGCAAGTCTTGGTTGATTTTCGTTATTTTATGATTTCATTAAGAGATTATGTGATATTTGTGAATGTTCCTGATATATAGACTTGTTTTGAAGATTATAGTTTCCAAACAAACCTCCATGTGGACACGCACTCACACTAAACATGTGCATATCACATCCATCTTTCCATACAACCCTCCGATAAATCTACACACTGTTAGTTGGAATATTCTCAAATGTTTAAAGCATAGAATGATTTCTCGTCCATGTGCATATCACATCCATCTTTCCATACAACCCTCCGATAAATCTACACACTGTTAGTTGGAATATTCTCAAATGTTTAAAGCATAGAATGATATCGCGTCCTGCTATTATGATGGTCCTTTCTCTAGAAGGATCGGGATCCTACCATCTTTGTTTGATCCTGTGCTTCATGCCCACGCCAACGAAGATCCATACACCCGTATCCCGGGCGAGGAGAACTAACTCGCAAAGGATTAAGAAGAAGATTGTGTGCTATCATAAATCATTACATGGTTGTTTGTCAGTAGTTGAGGTTGACTATTTTTTGAGCGGTCGACCACTGAAAGGGTCGACCTGCTCATCCATATAAAAATATATATAGTAGTCTCCAAACGAGAGTCAGACTAGTTAGCAAGTTAGTCAGTCGACATTAGTAAAGAAGTTCTGTAAACTCTGTTTCAAATTTAATATAAGTTCTATTTCCAGCTATGCATACATGTTCCTGTTTTCATGAGTGATTGATTGATTGAAGCATAACCCCTTATTGTTTATTGGGCCCCTCAAAAACCAACGGTCTCCCATTTATGTGTATTTTCGTTATTTCCCTTTTTGCAGACAGGTAGTTTTCATTTCCAGTTTATTTATATAAATTGATTTCCTGTAAGTTGATGTTGCTCATTTCCTTGTCCCCTGTAGCGTGTGTTCGCTGTGAGTAATGTAATTTATACTGTGTTTTCAATATAGTTTATATTTCCAGTATTGAAAGTGACTGGTCGCGCGTAGTCTATTTCCAGTCTTTCTTTCAGTTTGTTGTCTAGTTTCATATTTGCAAGTAGATAGAGTTGGATTACTTTAATATTTCAAACTTAGCTTACAATAGGTTTAGCTATGTTAATTCTTTTATAGTTGCATATTAGCTTCAGTTATATTTTCGTTTGTCTCATTATACAATAGGAAATAATTTCTCTTTATAACCATAGATTAGCACAAGTTATTCTTTTGTTATTCCAATTATTAAATAAGTTTAATTACTGTATTTTCTACATTTTATCTTCATGTGCATGAATCAACTGATGTTAAGATCATTCAGGTCATTTATTTCGTAATTTATGTTGTTTTTCTCCATCCGGATTGTCATTCGAACCGTCTGTTTATACTATCATCCAAACCTTCATTCAGCCTTTAATATTATGCGTTCTATTTTATGCTTGTTTAAATTTCGGTTTTCTTAGCTTTTGAATTGTGTTATGTTTTGTAATTGAACAATAGTCATATATATAATTAGGACCCTAGTCTAAACCACCTAAAATATCCATCAAGTCCTATAATCATTCCTATCTTTCACTTCCTTTTATCTTAGTATGTTTTGAATTGTGTCCCTTCTTGTCTCTGATTCCCTAATTGATCATTGCTTTAGAATTAACCAAGTGCATTCCTAGTTTAGTTTACTTTGTTCTTATTTAGATTGAAATTAGAATTAAACTTGTTAATTTTATTCTCTAGAAAGTTAATTAGTTCTTTAATAGTTTGATCGTCATTTCTAGCATAGGATTTGTTCTCATTATTCTATGGTTACTGAAAAGATTCATAGGACAGGATTTGATTTAGAGATAGGACATCTTTATTAAGTTTATACTTGTTTATAAATTATTTTTTCCTTACATTTGCTTCATGCAAGAGTAGTATACTTTTGACTTCAAAATAATCATTAAAAAAGTCTTGTTTCTTAATTGATAGATTAGTTGTTAATAACTTCTTTTTCAATTAAAGTCATTTGCTTATGGAATAAATCACAATGTTTACTATCACTTGTAACTGGACACTCCTTAGTTTACATCTATTTGTAGAAGTTAAATTAGACTTAATTCCATTCAGTTTCTTTGTTTATTTTGAAATCCATTTTGATACACCTCCTTCTCCAGTTCATGTCACATTCAACTCATATCGTCATAATCCTCAAGGAGAATGGAACTAGGTAATTTAGCTTAATTACATGTATAGTTTAGTTATTGGATTTCTTAGGTATATTAAGTAGTTGTAATATTGCCTCAGATAATATAATCTCTTGTTTTCAAATAGTTAGTTTCTAACATTGTTTATAGCTTCTCCAATTCTTAAATTCGCATAATTAATTAGCAAGTTTCACTATAGAGGGTAGTTTACTTTATTAGAATAGTATTGTTTATATATCCTTTTCAGTTATTGTGTATAGAGTAGAGTAGTATAGATTGATACTGCTCTAATCTATTAATCTTGTTTCATCCTAATTATCTTAGTAGTTGAATTTCTGGAGTTTGACTCAGTTTTTCATTTTGAAATATCTTTCGATATTTTCTTTGTTAAAATATTTCCACGACACCATAGGTACCCTTCTACCTTAGCATATATTTTGTGTCAACTCTAATTTTACCAACCTCAGTCGATAATTGAATATTTGGTGAATTAATTAAGACAACAAAACACCCAACCATTTTGGCGTCGTTGTCGGGGAGTTGTTCTATAAGGCAGATAGGTAGAATTCTCTTATGAAGTTTAGTAATAGGCTGATGGAATGGGAGTAGTAATACAAGAGGTAAGAACATACACATTTGTTATAACAGGGTTCCCCCAAACCCAACAACCATAATAATATTGTAGGAATTTTTATTTATTTCAGTTTTTCATGAACAGACCTAGAGATTCAAAAGGTAGATACATTAGAAATCACTCTCAAAACTTTTTCAAAATCCCTAATAACCTTTACGGGGGGCATAACACCCCAACCACTAACTCAACAGAAAGGTATCGAAAGACACACATAGCAAGTAGTTCCACTAATAAATCTAAAGAGAATATTTCAGGGGATTTTACAGGGGAAGCCATAGAAGGTAGAGAAGCCCTGGTAGGAAATCCTAAAGACCCCATTCCTGAAGATGTTCCAGAGGGCCAGCCATTGGAAGCCCTCAACCCTCCACTGGTGAAAAAACCTAATGATACAACTCTCTCACTGGTAGGGGATCCAAACTTCGTTAATTTCATCGATCCTTCTTAGGTAAAGGCTCTCTTTGGTAGCTCAATAAATACAGTTGTTTCACAAATTGAAACATCCATAGTAGGACCTACTCTCCCTGTTGATCCTAATAAAGACACGGCTGGAAATTTTCTTATCGGAGGAATATCCCCCCTGAGAAAGAAGGTTGGGACACCTCATTATCACCTCTAAAGGATATTCCTAGGTACACTTACTTACATGGAGAGACGAGGAGAAAATGAAGATCATGATGAGGTTAGAAATGATGAAGAAGAAGGAGAGAATCGAACTGAGGCAACATTCAAGTTTCCTATCTTAGACACCACACAAGATATAAATATGAAGAACATTCCTCCTTCCTCATTACCTACTTTCTATGGGAAAAGTAATGAAGACCCAGACACATTTTTGTTCGAGTTTGACATTCTTTGTAGAAGCTATAACTACCTACAAGATGCTCACAAACTAAAAATTTTCCCTGCTACACTAAAAGATTCTGCTTTAAGATGGTTCATGGGATTAGGAGAATATAGTATCAGAACTTGGGAAGATATTAAAACCACATTCTTGCAGAAATATCAAGAGTATTGCAAACCTAGAGACTCTCGAAATGATATTTTTAAGATACAACAACTCGAAGATGAAATATTAGAAAATTATCTTGAAAGGTTTATTTACACATTACACAAGTCTAAATATAATGACCTTTGAGCAGATGCAGTACATACACTCTTCCTGAAAGGGATCTCAAAAGATCTGGTAGAATCCCTCAATCTTATGGCATCTGTTGATATCTCTCACAAACCCTTTTCACAAATCAGTGAGATGTGTAGAAATTACTCTAGAAGTAGGGGCAGAGATGGGAGAAATATTCAGGAACCTTACAATAGAAATATACAAGGAAACACTTCCAGCTCTAGAGGAGTCACAAGGATAGAATTAGGAAACCTATTGGAAAATTTCAAAACCGATATCTTAGGAGCAATGGGTTCTCAACTAGATTCTTTACAAGCCAAGAAAAGGAAGGAGGAAGAACGAGCATCAATGAGCATTTTCTATCCAAGATGCAGGACTAAAAATCCCCAACGAGAATGCCCATTAAACAACATCTCTGTATGTCACATTTGTATGGAGGAGAATCCAACAGACAATTGCCCATCATTTCCTAGGTTGCAAGCCATATATAAGAGTGGGGATGTTGGTGAAACATCTAGGAGGCCTCCTTGGCAACCTAGAGACCAACCAACATATCAAAATTTCCACCTCAACCCCCATTCTATTATCCTCCCTACCAACAACCTCAACAAAGGAACAATTCAAGTTGGCAAAACTGGCCACCCCAGTATTCTCCTCCTCCTCATTTTCCTCAACATCAATATTGGCCACAGGGGTGGAGGGGAAAGTCATACCTCCAATCACCACCTGTCTCTGCATCTAATCATCCTTATCTTCAACACCCACCAAATTTCCAACAAATTTTTCCTGACGGTTTGTGCCTCTAGTTCCCCTTATTGCACAACAAACTCATCACTTTCAGAATACAAACCCTCCACGACCTACATTATTACCCACACAACTGATACCTAACCCAAACAATAATCCAACTCAAGATCTCAACAACATTGAGTTGCAAACTCTTCCATCCTATGTTATTTTGACTATACCCGTACATGAGATACAATTATGATCTGGAAGAGTTGTGAATGACAAACCCAAGTCATCAGTCATCGTTCGTGAGGAAAATGAAGAAGAAGAATATTTCAATGAAGTCATGAATGATGCTATTTTGCAGGATGTGGATATTCCAAATATTCCAGTGCATACCCATCCTCAGCAAGAACCAACTCAGGAACAAAGAATCCCTCCATTTCTGGAACGACTAGCAATAGAAAAACCTGTAATTCGTCCCGAGTATGAAATTTTGAATGAACTAAAAAATAACCGTGTCAAAATTCCCCTATTACAACCTATTAAGGATATACTAATTTACAACAAGGTAATAAAGGAACTATGTATTAAATAGCCAGGAAAGAATCAGAAATACCCCCTTACGATTCATGTTATAGGAGAGGTGTCTGAGTGTATGACATACCAGTCTCGAATTGAAAAATATAAAAATCCAAGGAGCCCAGTCGTAACTGTTATTTAAATAATACTGCCATATAAAATACACTTATCAATTTAGGATCTTCTATTAATATAATGACCACCATAGTTTTAGAAGTTTTACAGTTGCGACAATTTCTCCTACCTACCCCTTCAATCCTAGAACTAGCAGATCGTACCACGGTAGATCCTGCTCGAGTCCTGGATGATATTATTGTATCAGTGGCTTCATGGGAATACCCCATTGAATTTATGGTTGTGGAATCAAAGTATCCTTCTAAAGGAAATCCTATTATCCTGGGAAGACCATGGTTATCCACTCTTAATGCCTTCATAGGATTTAGGGATGGGGAAATGACCGTTTCTAATGGGTTGTCTACACAGAGACTCATTTTATATCCCCCTACACAACTAGTAATTGAAAACTTGTGGTATTTAGATTGTTATTTTGGAGATGAGAATTTCAATGACCTCTCCCTTTCTAGTGATTATTCATGGGCACTTCAAGAGCAGACCACTCAGAATGTGTTAAGCCAATTTGTTTCTTCAACAACTTGTATATATTTTCTTCAGTCTTTTTCTCAATTAGATCAATTTTTCGGGGATGAGTTTCAAGAAAATATGGCCCTCTCAAACATTGTGGATACACCATGTTCCTTTGCAATTGAAGAGAATACAGGATCCTATACCATACCTTGTGAAGTCGGTCCTGAAATTTTTTTACATATAAACGCAGGGTTGAGTGAAAACCAACAAGAGCAGTTGCTCAAGGTCCTTAAAAATCAAGCTAGAGCATTTGCATGGGAATACACTAATATGAAGGGTATACACCCTGACACTTGTATTCACCATATTTACATGGATCCGAACATACCACCTGTAAGGCAGCCTCAGAGGAGGATGAATCCTGCTTTGAAGGACATAGTTAAAGAAGAGTTACAAAAAATTCTCAATGCTGGTTTAATCTACCCAATCCCAGACAGTAAATGGGTGTCTCCTCTAGCAGTGGTACAAAACAAATTCACAAGGAAATGGTGCATTTGTGTTGATTTTAGATAATTGAATAAAGCTACACTTAAGGACAATTTTCCCTTACCCTTTTTTGACCAAGTGCTAGATACCCTGTCCGGAAAAAAAAATATTTTTCTTTTCTCGACGGGTATAGTGGATACAATAAGATTTTGATAGCACCTGAGGATTAGGATAAGACTACTTTTACATGCCCTTGGGGGACATATGCCTATAGAGTTTTTCCATTTGGCTTATGTAATGCACCTGCCACTTTTCAACGTGCAGTTTTAGGATTTTTTGCTAATCTTATACATGACTACGTAGAGGTGTAAATGGATTATTTTACAGCTTATGGTAATACATTTCAAGAGGCTCTTGATAATATTGAAAAGGTCCTGATCCGATGTCAAGAAACAAACCTATCCCTTAGCCACGAAAAATGTAAAATTTTATTAATAGAAGGTATAGTCTTGGGGCATCATGTCTCCTCACAAGGGATCAAGGTAGAATCTGCTAAAATAGAAGTAATTGTTGGCATTCCCTCTCCAAAAACTCAAAAATAGGTAAGGAGATTTCTTGGCCATGCAGGCTACTATCGTCGTTTTATTGAAAATTTTACCAAAATAGCCACACAAATGTTTAAACTACTCACAAAGGATGTAGAAATCCAATGGACTGAATCCTGTCAAAGTGCTTTCGAGGTCTTAAAGGCTAAGCTATCAGTGGCACCAATACTTAGGGGTATGGATCGGTCCCTTCCTTTCCATGTATCCACTGATGCTTCTGACATGGACTTAGGTGGAGTCTTAGGACAAAAACAAGACCAAGCATCGTATGCCATCTATTTTGTTAGAAATAATTTGACTCCTACCGGATTGAATTACACTGTTACTGAAAACAGATTTTTGGCAGTAGTTTATGCTATTAATAAATTTCGCCATTATATTACTAGATATTAAGTTTTTGTGCATACAAACCAATCTACCATTATATTTTTAATGAATAAACCAATTACCAATGGTAGGGTAACCCGGTGGCTTCTTCTATTACAAGAGTTTAGCTTCTTCTATTACAAGAGTTTAACATCACCTTCATTGACCGACTTGGTAGAGAGAATTTGGTATCATGTTTCCTCTCTCGCATTCAACATGATGATGGTGCTAAACTCGTTGATGATACTTTTCCTAAGGAGCATCTATTTTCTGTGTCTGTTTAAAATCCATGGTTTGCAGACATTGCTAATTATTTAGCAACTCGGAAATTACCAAACCACTTGTCCCCACACGAGAAACATTGCATTATAGTCCAAATCTATAACTACTCTTGGGTTGATAATGACCTCTTTCGTACTGACCCAGATATTATTATCAGACGATGCGTACGGGAGGATGAGATGATAGAGATCCTCCATGCATGCCATGATGGACCATGTGGAGGACACTTTTCTGATAAGCAGACAACATACAAAGTGTTGCACTCTAGATATTATTGGCCAAGAATTTTCAAGGATGCTTCCAAGTATGTTAAAGGATGTGACAGTTGCCAAAGAATGGGTAGACCTACGTCATCTGACGAGATTCCCTTACAACCTCAGGTCATGATTGAGCCTTTTGAGAAATGGGCTTTGGATTTTGTAGGAACAATCTCTCCCATGTCCCGCAAAAAGAAGTATATCCTAGTTTGCACAGACTATGTCACCAAATGGGTAGAAGATAAAGCTTTGTTTCGAGCCATAGAGAAATATGTGGTGGAATTTGTATATGAAGAGATGTTTACTCAATTTGGTGTTCCTAGGGAAATTTTCACTAACCAAGGTTCTCAATTCACTTCTAAATTAATGAAATAACTTACCACGAAGTCTGGAATCCGACACTGTAAGTCTTCACCCTATCACCCCCAGGATAATGGCTAGGTAGAATCAACCAACAAGGTATTGGAAGCTATATTAACCAAAACCATTCACCTACATCATAAGGATTGGGCATATAGACTTTCGGAGGCCTTGTGGGCCTATAGGATAACATAGAGAAACACTACTGGACATACACCCTATGAGCTAGTATATGGGAAACAAGTCCTTTTACCTATCGAATTCCAAGTTAAGACTTTTTGTATGGCTGTACAATTAGGCATGGATTTGGAGGAAGCATAGAAACAACGAGTTTTACAGATTAATGAGTTAGATGAGATTAGGCAGGATGCAATCCAAAGAACAATGTTAATATAGAATCAATGGAAAAAATGGAACGATAAATTTACTAAGAAAAAGTAGTTTAATACCGGGGATTGGGCATTACTATTAGACTCAAGGTATAAAAATTTCAAAGGAAAATTAACTACCCGTTGGATGGGTCCATATGAGGTAGTTACATCTTTCGATAATGGGTCAATATAAATTAAGACAATTGATGATTCACAAATTTCCTTTGTTTTAAATGGACACAAACTTAGACTTTATCATCAACCAATATCCATACAAGATTTTGTGCAGAATGTCTTACAACAGAAGGAGATGGACATTGTTGAAGAGGAAGTCATTCCTCCTCCTCCTAATCCTTAAATTGTTTTTGGGTTGTTATCATTTGTATATATATGTAAATATCTTTTTGTTTCTTGGAATAAATAAGATTCATTTCTAACAAGCTGACTGCATGTATATAGGGGATTCATTCCCATGATCACCCTATGGAATTTTGTCAATTGAAACAGGAAGACTCTTTTCCTTTCCCTAACTTTGATAAATTTTATATATGTTTTTGTTATGAATAAATAGGAATCATCTAACAAGTGGTTTTGTATTTTGATTACAAGTACCTCATCTCTATAAGCAACTTATGAAATATTATCTGAAAAGGGAAGTGCTCCAAAAGACTAATGATGTATCCTAACTCCTTCTCTTTTTGGCTATTGTTGAAAATTGAAATTTATAGTGAAAAGTTAAAGTGTTATTTATATCATTCCCAACCGCTTTCTTCTATGATTATTTATGCTTTTATATATGGTATCTTGATTCAGATATGCACATTTCTGATTTATCCTTAGAACAATTGCTTAAGACCTACTCTAATCATCATGTTCTTTAAAATTATATCTTACACCTATGGACTACTGAGTTCATCCTACACTCATTATCAAAAATTGTCTCTTAAGCATTTTTGAGGTAACTCAAGAGTAGGTTAAATTTATGCTTGTGGGGAACATTACTGATCTTTTATGAAGAAGATAGACTGAGAGGTCGAGGAACAACTTTAAGTTATTATCTTTTGACATGATCTATACTTTAGGCCATTATAAAAAAATGACTTATAAGGTTTGCTCTAAAAACGTGAATTATGTGTTTAGTAGGCTTAACACACTCTAGTACCAATCGACTTCCATATATTAAAATCATTATACGAAGCAAACCCATCGGGCCACTGAACATGCCTGCTGGTAGCGGGTCCATGCTAAGTAACATCTTAAACAAGGAAGCTCAGTAAATGAAAGTAAACCCGTTGGGGTACTGAACAAGCTTGCTGGTAGCGGGGCTATCCTTGCATGGTACCAAGATAAACCCGCCGGGGTACTGAACAAACCTGCTAGCAGCGGGGAAATATCAGGTAAAAGAGATCTGGTTAATGCATCACTATGAACATGGTTCTTAGAATTATATATATATATATATATATAAGACAAAAGAAAAAACCTGAATATACATATACATGTTTAGGCTAATTATTTATGATGTCATTAGAGAAGGTTGTGAGTTGGGCTTGGACCCAGTCATTTAATTCAATCAATACCTAGGATATGATTATCCTAGAAATGGGACCCATAACTATAGAAATCTCACGAACTCTAGGGTAAAATTAAAATATTCTTTGGATGACAAGAAATCCTTAAAATGAGGCATGGATGACTAGTTTTTCCTATGGCATTTTCAGTTATACTATCATTATTCGTATGGTCTTCCTAAGCACTGTTATTTTTTTTATGAAAGTACATATCTGAATCATCTCCATTTACTAGTTAGTATTTATTTTTCTTACTAAAATAATAACAACATGATAGAACTATTTATTAAACTATTTCGAAATCAATAAGTTTTTCTTTAATGGCTTGAGGACACGCCATATTTTTGGTTTGGGGGAAGATTAGACTATCTTTATTTTGTTATTATTTATAAAAAAAAGGTTCATTTATCTCTAACAAATGATGGGTGTTTCAAGATAATGCAAGTAGTAGAACTTGGTTCTAATCTTTGATGAATGAGGAAGAGTGCAACTGAAGGTTCAATAGAGTTTTTTTACATAATCCTTTTGTGTGCTGATAGCCTAGAAAAATTCACTACATGATTAGCAACAACCAGATCCAGCAAAGCGTATCTTTGAACAGAGGGTCCATATGAAGGATCAGAGGAAGGGCCGAATGCTGATCCGAATGGAATGCCAAATGATGATCTGAATGAAACTGTGATATTATAGCAACATGATTAAGTATTTCAAGGTGTTATTTTATTTTTATTTTTTTGGTAAAAAGTTAAATTAGCTGAACTGTACCCATAATTATTAGGTCTCATTTACATGCTTACAAAATCATTATGATTTCGTTAGGACTCACCTCGACTTATGATTTTGATTATGATTTTGATATGATGTGATATCGTTTAACTCTATATTGATATGATATGATTTTAAGATATTTTTGGTTATCATTTCCCTTACCCTCTCATCAAATCACACGCGGAAATCATCAAGTATCCTATCATCCTATTAATTTGAATCATTATGGTTTTAAATGCATCTTATGGATTCCATAATAAATAAACTATTCAACCTGTCCAAAGTTTACTTTGGACATGGTTGAATATATTTGAACCATACAAATTCACCAACGCATGTGACTTTATGATGGCACGTGATTTAATATCTTGCATGATAGCATGATCACCCGAACGTGCTAAAATTCTTCTCATGATCATTCAACCGCCTGAACGGGTCATGTTTTAAACCTACGACTGCGTGGATTTCGTTTCATTCTTCCCGCCTTCATCTTTTTGAGTCTTCCAAGCAGGGTTTCTTGCAATCTCCTGCAACCTCCTGTATCCATTTGCATTCCTTAACCTCTATTTAACAATGCCGGTTCATTATGAACCTAGCAGTTACTAGTATTTTCTTTGTCTCCCTGAGCTAAAAACATGCTGTGAAGTGTTTCTTCACACAGGTTGGGGTCCATTCCTTCATCTTCTTAATGGCCACGGCGACAAGATCTCAATGCTATTTGCCAAAGGATTTGATGGAAAGACGGCTGAGGTTGGCCCTCTCATCTTTTGTGTGACTGAGGAGTCTATCGGGTTGGCCACCAAACTGCTTAGGGAATGTGCCCGTTGGCACAAACACCTCTTTCTTCCACGGACGACTCACGAATTCACTCTCAGGGCCAAATATCAACATGTTGCAGGTACAAAAGGGTTCCACAAGGAATGGATTAAGCCCGAATACCATGAGCCCTTGACTGTCATTATCCGATTGATCACCTGCGAGGGTAAGTACACCATTTTTAAAGCTTGTCACCTGAGATTGTTGGCACATTTTGTTAATGATCAAGTCATAAATTTCCTGTTTTATTTTTTGAAAATCCTAGAGAAGATGTCTAATCAGGTCAAGAAAAATATGGTTAACCATATGGGTAGTTTGTATCACCATAGTATTATTAAACTCCTGATCATGCATCAGTTGAAGGAGAGGAACCAGACCTAGGAAAATTTTGTATTCAAGGTCTTAAACCCTCATTTAAATGTTCGAAAGTGTCCTCGGAATACCTATAACCATGAACCCAATCAGACTACTTCCATAGAAAAGAAAAGCCCCAAAATAGGACATATTGACGAAGATACACCAGAAGCAAGTTCTCTTGCCCATTCACCTACCTCTGTCAACAGTTGTGTCCGCTGAATTTCTACCTTTTCTTCAAGTTCAAACCAGGAGCAAGAAGACAAAGTCTATTCAGGACACCGTTAAGTCTCCCCTTCAGACCGATCATTCAGATAGTGTGGTCAAAGTGGATGAACCTATCTCTGACTCACCCTTGTTTACATTGGCCAGTGTCTTGGTCGAATTGCTCAAATTTGTTGCTCTTGAGACCACTTCTTCATCTTCTCAGGGAATGAGTCCTGAAGGACAAACCCCCTCTATTGAACTTGAGATGCACTACAGGGAATTGAGTCCACCTTAATATTCCAAGTGCCTCGTAGAACTGCCTACTCCTCATCAGCCGACAGTAGACTAACTAACTCAAGAATTGGCACAGTCAGCAAGTCAAAACAAAGAATATGCCAAGATAATCGTTGATCTTCGAAAAGAGAACAACGATTTGCGTCTTCAAGTGAAGACAGTTGAGGACCTTAGCAAGGCCATTAATTCTTCTCGCGACTCTTGAAAAAAGAGGCATAATGTTCTAAAGGCACAAGCCATGAAATTTAAGTTCAATTATCCTGATGCCTTTGCTAAGTCGAATGCAGCTGCTGACGCAGCTCCACCTTCTTCCTAAAATTCATTCTTGTTTTGCTCAGTGGGGCCTGACATCTCTCCGGTTTGGGGAGCGTTGATCCTGATTTTGTCACTATTCTTGGCTGTTAATTTACTCTTTTTGCATCACTTTTGTCACCTCTTGGTATAATTTTTGTTATTCAGCTTATCATTCAACCCCAGGTATGAACGTATTTGAGTTTTATGCAAGTCTTGGTTGATTTGTGTTATTTTATGATTTCATTAAGCGATTATGTGATATTTGTGAACATGCCTCATACATAGAATTGTTTTGCAGATTATAGTTTCCAAATAAACCTCCATGTGGACATGCACTCACGCTAAACGTGCGCAGATCACATCCATCTTTCCATACAACCCTCTGATCAATCCACGCACTGTTAGTTGGAATATTCTCAAACGTTTAAAGCACGGAATGATTTCTTGTCGTTCTTTTGTCCACGCATCCTATTGTTATGATGGTCCTATATCTAAAATGGTCGATATCCTACCCTCTCTGTTTGACACCATGCTTCATTCCCATGTCAATGAAGATCCATATGCTCGTAGCTCACGTGAGGAGAACCGATGCGCAAAGGATCAGGAAGAAGGCTATGTGTTGTCACAAATTGTTACATCGTTGTTTGTGAGTAGTTTAGGTTGACTATTTTCAGAGCGGTCAATCACTGAAAGGGTCGACCTGCTCATCCATGTAAAAACTATATATTGTCATCTCCAAACGAGAGTCAGACTAGTTAGCAAGTTAGTCAGTCAACATTAGCAAAGAAGTTCTGTAAACTCTATTTCAAATTTAATATAAGTTATATTTCCAACTGTGCATACATGTTCTTGTTTTAGTAAGTAATTGATTGATTGAAGCGCAACCCCTGATTTTTGAGAGGGCATGTCAACAACCAGTGGTCTCCCAGTTATGTGTATTTTTTGTTATTTCCCTTTTTGCAGATAGGTAGTTTTCATTTCCAGTTTATTTATGTATATTTCTTGAGCGAGTTTGAAGAACTCATCATTGAGTCGTAGCACTTGTCTGCCAGGGATAATTTTAGGGGCAAAATTTATCCCATGGGCTATTTTTAGGGGGTTTTCTCCAAAAAAAGACTCGCCATTTTGCATTTTTTGAAGCCCTGTTTCACCCAATTTTGATGGGGTAAAATTTTTTCACCCTAAAAATCACAAAATTATTATATAAGCAATATGAAATCATTGGAAATTAAAATATTTTTTGAAAAATATTGCCAAACATTTTACAGTTGGTGTTTTAAGAATTCGTAAGATTCGCCGACATTTATACACTTTTAAAAAAGTATGGTTCCTTAAAATCATCCCTGTTGTCTGTGTTGGATCATGTGCTGAAGGCTATGCCTTCCAAATGGTGGGGTATGCACAAGAAATTCATAACAGAGTGGCCACAATGCAAAAGGTTAATGGAAATCAAATTCGGCGAAGAAGTCGCCACCGTAAGCCACATATACCTAGGACTGTCAAGCCATGTTGAGCACATATGTCAGTGTCGCACCGTATTGGCAGCATACCCACGATAGGAATGGGTCCATCATTTCATTCACACATTGGAAATGAGACCTAGAACCTAGTATGCATCTATGGAATTACGACAAGGTACCCGAGATTGGGAAGACGTAGCCAAACAGTTCGTGCATACATTTGATTTTGTTGATGAGTAGTCTACAGTTGATGATGCGCTTCGAGTAATAAAAAATATATATATATATATATATATTTGTTCAAGTCCCTATTGCGGAGGCAAATTCCCACCAGTGCAGCATGACCATCCAACAGTGGATGGCTTGTTACAATTTGACTAGAGACCCAGATGATGATCCAACTAATATAAACATTTCGAAATTAGAGGGTATGCACGCAGTTGAAGGAAGCGACATTTCAAGAAACCAGTTCCTAAAGCCACTAAATATTAAGAAAGTAAACATCGGGTCACCGGAGAAACCAAAGTTCACCAATATCGAAGGTTATTGGGATGAAGAGACAATCGTGAAGATTGTAGACTTTCTGCATGAATATCAGGATCTATTCCCTACCAACGTTTTAGAGATGAAGGGGATAGTAGGAGATTTGGGGGAGATGAACCCTTTAGTGATCCAAGATAAGAAGACAACAGGCGAGGTGAGGATCTATGTTGATCTAAGAAATCTAAATTATGCATGCTTGAATGATCCATTCCCAACACCATTTACAGATGAAGTTCTTGAAAACGTCAGCAGAAAAGAGATGTATTCATTCACAAATGGCTTCTTTGGCTACCATCAAGTTAGGAGAGCGTAAGAGGATCACCACAAAATCAACTTCGTCATAGAATGGGGATGCTACCAATATACGGTAATGCCCTTTGGACTCAAGAATGCACCTGCTATTTTTTCTAGAATAGTAGTTTCTGCTATTAAATATTTTATACATAAATTTCTTGAGGTCTAATTTGATGATTAGACTGTGTTTGGTCTAGTAAGAGACCATATTAAGAGTCTACACATGATGCTAGGCCGTTGTCGCCAATATTAGATCGCGCTTAATTCCAAAAAATGTATTTTCTGTGCACCATTTGGTGTTCTATTGGGTCACATCGTATGTCGCGATGGTATTTTGGTAGACTCAACAAAGATTGCAATTATTCTCGACTTACCAATGCCTACATCAATACGCAACTCAAATCAGTGCTAGGACATACAGGCTACTACAGGAAGTTCATCAAAGGATATGCAACGATCATTGCACCTATGGAGAAACTGATGAAGAAAGATGCAAAGTTCCAATGGACGACAACTTGCCAAGAAATCTTGGATAAATTGAAGAAAGTGATGGCCACTGTGCCAATACAACTTGTATTTCTATATTGGAAAAAGGAGTCCCATTTCCATGTCGACGCATCATCTGTCGTGCTCAGTGTAGTCTTGACACAACCAGGAGAGGGTGTGCTTGACCACCCTATTGCTTTTGCTAGCAGAAAAATGTCAACAACAGAAAATAACTATATGACGAGCGAAAGAGAAGGCCTTGCCATGGTCTATGCGCTTCAAAAGTTCTGACACTATTTTTTGGGTGGAAATTTTCAAATGTACACTAATCGTTCAGCGCTAAAATACCTAGTCAATAAACTAGTGTTTTGGGGGAAGATCTGTCGATGGATTCTCCTATTTGAAGAATTTGATTTTCAAGTCATAGTTAAACCTAGTCGATTGAATGTCAGGCCAGACCACCTATCATAGGATAGAAAGTGGTGAAGAACCAACAAGCCTTGAAGATAACTTTCCCAACGCACAATTATTTGTGGTCATTATGATGGAAGATCAGAACAAGGAGTTTAACGCTATCATCCACTTCTTAAGTACAGGATACGCGCCTCCAGGATTCTCTACCAACTAGAAAAAACACTTGGTCATTAGAGCTGCCGATTTCACACTAATTGCAGGACACCTCTATAAGTTGGGCATGGATGAAATCCTCCGCCATTGTTTTTTTTAGCATGAACGACCTTGGGTTATGAGAAAAGGACATACTGGTATCACAGGAGGACACTATGCGAGAAAGGAAACCGTGAGAAAAATACTACAAGCATGCTTATGGTGTCCAACCATACACATGGATACCAAGAGCTTCTGCAGGCACTGCCAGAGAAGAAGAAAACCGTCACACCGCGAGGAAATGCCCATTGCACCGGAGATATCCCTCCAGGAATTTGACAAATGGGCCGTTGATTTCATTGGAACGATCAGTCCACCAGGAAAGACAACTGATGCATGCTACATTATTACTGTGCGAGACTATTTAACCAGACGGTCTGAAGCCGCGCATGTTAAATATTGTACCACTGCGACTGCAACGAACTTTTTGTTTGAAAACATGGTGACTAGATTTGGCTATCTGAAAATTCTACTAAGTGACCAATGTACACATTTTCTTAACAAAATGATTGTTGATATGACTATAGAGTTTCAGATACAGCATAACAATATGACACCCTATCATCCTCGGGCGAATGGAACAATCAAAGCTTTCAACAAGATTCTGGAGAATGCATTGAACAAGGTATGTAATGTGCACCGAGATGACTGGGATCATAAAGTATTCGCTATGCTATGGGTGTATCGCACAACTTGCAAGCGACTGACAGGGCGCACCCCATTTAGGCTAGTATATGGATAGGAAATTGTTGTTCCAATTGAATACATCATTCCCAGCCTACGGATTGTTGCGCTGATGAAGATGACTAATGGAGATGCTGTCGAGCAAAGGCTATCGCAACTCATTCATATGGAAGAGGAACTCTTTGTCGCAGGATTTCACCAGATTATGGACAAGCAAAGACAGAAAGCATGGCATGATCGCCATATTCTGGTTAAGGCATTCAAAGTCGAAGGACTTGTGTTGTTGTATGACAGCAGGTTTTTCAAACACCCAGGGAAGCTAACGACACATTGGCTAGGGCCATATGAAATTGCACACATCACTAATGAGGGCACCGTAAGACTACAGAAACTGGATGGAACATACATCGCAGGAATGGTGAATGGCAGTCGCTTGAAGCCTTATTACAATGGTTGCGACATTCCTGGCTAGGACTGCCCTAAGCGGATAAAATAAAATTTAAAAAAAAAGAGGGAAAGGAAAAGGAAAGGAAAATACTCTGTCGCACGTCTGCGACAAACGAATTTAAAACCACGGTCGAAATCGGGAAAGACAGGTTGGATGGCATTTGGCATTAAAAGGAGAATCTAGCAAAGATTGAGGAGGTTCTAACAACTAACGCTCATTAATTCGATGAGATACGAGGAGAATGACAACGTGCTTTTTGGTCACGTTAGTCGTCCTTGACATAACTGCCATAACTGTGCTGACAGGTATAACCCAGAGCTTGAGCAAGCAAATTTAATGAAGCAACGCGTCGGCTAAGAATCCGATGTGATTGATTATACCTCGACCTCCCATCGTATGACGACTGCAAGACATCTGGGTGCATATAAAAACCAGCCTTCACCATCAATCCTTCTTTTACGCACATAGAGAGAGAGAGAATGAGAAACCCAGACTCGATTGACTATAGAGTCGAAGCCTATTGCAGAGTGAGCTGAAACCCATTGTAATAGAGATCTCCAGCACAAGTGAGCTATCCAAAGTGAATGTCATATCAAGCTGTCCAATTTAGGAAGAGATAGAATCGCCCAAGGTACAAAAACCAGAGCAGCAACCCGAACTAGACTCGATGACACAACCAAGGAAGCAACCTTCCCTTGCGGCCGTCCCTACCCATATTCCAACCCCTAGTTTGCGCCTTGTGCCAAACTTAGTTCAAAGACCACCAGATGCAGTTGTAGCTACACAACCAGTCATGGAGCCAAAACAGGTCGGTAAGAGAGCAATGGGAGAGCCATATGGGCCAGCATCATCGAGGAAATGCAAGGCTAAGACCTCTATGGACAACCCAGGAAAAGCATTGATGGAAGAAGACTTGATAAAAGAAGAACTGATGGACAAAGACTCACCCCCTTGCGGAGACATGAATTTTGGGAGGGAAGAAGAATACTTCCTGCATTATGTTCATCCCAGGAGAGCTTATGTGGAGGATGTGTCACTCCCAAAGAAAACGTCCACATTTTTAGTCTCACCCCGAATCCCTAACGATGTACCCCTGCTGCTGAATCTAATGCCAAAGATTTCCAAGATGGCTTTTGAATATGTTGACACTCTCCTACAGCATGGATTGGAAATAAACAATTGCATGGTTACAAATCAAGCTGGACCAACTCAGGCAGAGGTATTAGTACCGATGCAGTGGGCTACTGTCATCGCTAGCGCAGGACTGTTGGACTTGCTGTTCATGCCACATTTTGGCCACATCCTGCAGGTTAATTCATACGTGAAACAACTTCTGGTATGTTTCCATGGAGGATTCCTATGGATCAATCAACCATACTTGATTGACATCGAGCTTATCACAGGTCTGCTGAAGGCAGGAAAAGACCCCACGCCGTATTTGCACCACAAAGACACCCCCAAGATGAAGCAAAAGTATAAGCTTCAATGTGCAGGTAGAAGATTTCGGATTGGCCCTATTGAGGACAACATCGTGCGGTTCGCCACAAAGCTCCTCTCTTGTAATTTGTTGCCCAAGATGAGGCCAACTGAATGTATTGCTGGAGTAGTAGAGCTTGCAGAACTGTGTGGACAAGGAGTGATTTTAAATTGGTCGTAGTTTCTTCTCAATGAACTGATAGATGATGCACAGCAGGCACATGAGGAACCTAGGAGCACATTTCACTACTCCTGGCTGCTCATCCTAATATCATTCATTCTATGGTCCAACCCACCTAACTACCAGCAAGTGGATGTCCCACTACTTTTCCTTGGCATGAAGTATCAGAACCTAATGGAGAGAAAGAAAAACAAGGCCATCTAGATGGACAATAACATTGAGTTTTTTCTGCACGTCAAGGCATTGCGTGATGTTATCAGGAGAACCCATAGAATACATACAACACCAGTACATAGGAATGTGTCCTTCATAAATTTCTAGGTCAACATGCATAATGACCTAGAAAAGCAAGTGCACAATGCAGGGTTCATGATCACTGATACAGAATTGGACGCAATCATCTAGGAGTGGTTGGAAGAATGGCATAGCCCACTCACAGAGCCACTGGAAGAAGGTGAAGACCAAGAGGACCCACCAATTGGCAAAGGTGATGGCCAAGGAAATGATGGAGGCGACGATTAGGAAAATCAGTCGCAGGAAGAGGAAGCAGAGGATGATGATGACGATGATGGTGGCTCCAATAATGGTGATTCAGAGCACACACCTAGTCAAGAGAATATCCCAACCAAAGAGAAAACGCAGCAGAAAGAGCGCGACCACCACACAAGAAGAGGAAAGCTAGCAAGACCGCTAGCATGGATACCTTGAATGAATAGGATATTCGCATGCTAGCATATGCTATAGATGAGGTCGACTAGAACAACCTCGACGTTCTGAAGACGCAGTAGGTAAGCATAGCTGATCAAGTTGAGAACCACTTGAATAAGTGTATAGACACCATTAACAAGGTCAAATCCATTGTTGAGGTTGAGACATATGGCGTGGATCCCAGTGTTCCATTATTAACACCTAAGCTAGTTCCGCTGATCAAAGTACAAATCCAGGGGCACGCAATGGAAATAGGGACAACAACGAGTGCATTTAATGATATTTTCAAGGATTTTGACACATTGCACATTGAATTCTCCAAGTTATCCTTGGGAGAAGTCTATGAATTGCAACAGGAAACTGTGTCAGAAATATGGCTACGGGAGAATGCTGTTGCGTGTCAGGAAACAAAACAACAAAGGAAGAAAAAGGCATGCAAGGCCCTCCTTAAGGAGAAAGAACAAGAAATCATGGCACGTGAGAAAAGCCGCGCTGTACTAGATGAGGCCATTAAGGGCATCGTCACAGAATTCCCACTGGAAGAGGGCTAGGAATATGAAGATTCAGTTGCTAAAGTTTCCCTGTTCTCATAGATTGTCGTGGAGCTGAGGAAGCAGGTTGAGGAGCTTCAAGCCCGACAGGTGCCAAGCACACCTCCTGAGGTGCTCGAGGAACGCAACAAAGCAGCGTCTGAGGCTATTGCAAAGATAAACGAAGGAGAGAAACTATGGACTAAGGAAGTTGAAACTATTTCCTCTATATGGGAAGCACTTCTGGAATATGAAATGCAAGAAAATATCAAGGCAAATGCGCAACAAGCTGATCAGAAAAACACTGTGGCAAAGGCAAAGATGAAAAATATCTCGCTACAGGAGAAGGTTACAAAGATTGTTGAGATCAAGCAGCTTCAATAGGAATATAAGCTCTTCGTGACCAAGAGTGCACTAGGAATAATGAGATAGAAGCATATCATTTGAAAGTAGCGCGAGTGACAGGGATTATTTAGCTTGTGCAAAAGAAGCTTCAACATATTGCGCAGTCGCTAGAAGCAAGACCGTCAGACCACATTAGTTCCGACCGGGTGGAACAATTGGAGAAACAAGCTGAGGAAGTCAGAGTAGGTGTTGCTTGGGTGTAGCAATTTTTGAAGGAGTTACAGGACAAGGTTGGTCATGTGGCATAGCCGATGCCATAAGCATAAGTATTTGCAGGAAACTATAGTTTTTGTGACACTTTAAGAAAGATATCCCTTTTTGCTTAGTGGTTTGGGATGAGACACATGTGAGTGTTGGGGTACTATTGGGACAGAGAAGGTGCACAAGGGTAAATCTAATGCACAAGAAAAGGAATTAAAGTGCATGCATGATAGGATAAAAACAGGATAATAAGGAAATGAAGGAACCGACGCAGGAAGGTAAAACATGCGCGCGACATAAGAAAAGAAGAGGAATGCCGCAACAGGATAGATGCAATGAGGAAGGAATATCTGAGTCAGTGGAGGAGGTGGGTAGAATATTTAATGCTGGACAGGAATAAGTCAAGGATTACTATAGAAGGATGAACCAACAGAAGATAAAGGACAGTTTTGCAACTATTTATGACTAGTACATACGAGCTGAAAGATGTTTCTACAACTAGTTAAGGTCGTGGTTAATGCATTACAAGACTTTATCAGCTAGGTATGGGGAGACATTTATGTACCAGAGATATTTTGCAAGTTGTTGATTCTTTAATAACTGAGCTATACTCAGTAGACCTTGCATGGTCTTGTAGTTTCTATAAATAGAAGGAACCCGCTCTGTATAAGGGTTCGGTTCGTTCGGTGTGTTTTATTCTCAGCGTTAGTTAGCTAGGAAGTATAACAAGAACACCCAAGTAATATTCAAGTATAATTAGAGGGTTTTTGAGCCACAGATCTTGTAGTTGTGTGCACATGCCACAGACCGCTAGTAGTAGAGTCATTTGAAGCTGAGTGCATAGATAGTAAAGTAGAAGAGTCGATCCAGGCTGTGTGCAGATCAGTATGAGTAGATAGAAGAATAAACTAGAGAGCATGAAAGAAATAATATTGAGTTAGAAATAAATATATTAAGAACAGTTTGCATATAGTAGACTGCAAGGTGCTATATACAATTTCTCATGCCATATGAAGAGCACCTTAGTGGTTTTTCCCAAATGGGTTTCCACATTATTTCCTGTGTTGAATGATTGATTTATGTTGAATATTTATGTGAATGTCAAGTAGTTGCTTACTGTATATTGATGAGTTACTGCTGGATGTATGACACAATTTGGTTAATTAGTGAATGAAGGAATATTTAAAGCATTGATTGGAATGTTATGTATGTTCATGGATAAACTATTAAGTAAAGTGTATTTGCGTGCTATTTGTTAAAGTATAAGGAATCGACTGCATCGCATTGTCGCACCAGTTGTTGAGTCAATAAGGTCAAGGTCATGTCACGTGAGAGTTGCGACACATCATTGTGTTATCATCGCGTAGTGACAAACTCCATCATCCTATCGCCTTTTTCGAGCGCCTTAGCCATGCGTCGAGGGACTATAATCCCTCACCAACTACAGAAACATGGTTCTAGAAGTTACCCATTAAGATATCTTGGGTGAGACTATGCCTACCCCGTGGGCGTTGCCGAATGATCTTGCTCTGTCGGGCCAATGTCTTTTGGTGTCTTGTTGGTATTGTGTTGTTGTTGAATCATAGGTCTAGACAAGGAAGAGAAAGAGGCCAACATTCTTTCTTCCACTAACATAAAACACTCATTAAATGAATAAACAAAAATAATCTCAAGAATTAGAGTCACTTACTTTTTACATTAAATACCCTAACTCGAGTCATGATCGACAATTGAATTCAAGTTGTTTAAGGAAGCTAGTATGGTGAATGGAGACTCGTCGAAGCAACTTCAGATTCGCCTAAGAGCACTTAACAACATATGCTAATAAATAATAATATCAATGGTTATTTTTAATATAGAATGGTGTGAAGCCTAGGGGTTGTAGAATAGATGGTGAATGGGTGTAGTGTTAAGGCACTTCTTACGCAAGGTCACCAATTCGAAACTTTGTGGGTGCTTGCTTACAAAAAAAATAGAATGGTGAGACTACCCTAGTTAAAATAATTTCACTACACAGCTTCAATGTTAAAATTAAAGACAATTAATCACTCTCCTCTTAAGTATAACCATTTTTATTAACTAATTAATCACTATCCTTCTTAAGCATAAACATTTTTATTAACTAACACATATTCACCTTTTGTAATATTTAACTTGATTTAGTTTTCTTTTTACATAACTTTTAAAACATTAAGTGTCAACAAAGAGCTCCTTTTACTTTGATAGATCATTATATTTCACATCTTCATTCATTTGGTAAGCATTAATTGACTCGTCAATAAGATTGCATTTTAATTAAATAGTTTATGTATATTAATTAAAATTTAACAAATGATTTTTTTTCACAAAATTGAACCCTAGTCAGTGATGTGTCGTCACTTCTTAGGGTTTTTGGCCGTCATTTCCATGGATCCTACAGATCCTGATCCGGATGATCATAGAGCTTATTTGGGCATAGAATTCAGATGGGTGGCAGCTTCACAATGTACTTGCAAAACTCCTCCGAGTGACTTGAGATTCGTGAATGTTTTGAAGCTCCTGAATTTAAACTATCCTCTTCAACCTCCAAATTCAAAGAAGTCACCATGTATGAAAGAGGTCTAGTAGGGAACTTCACTGGACTCTTGGCCCTCTCCACGCTCCATCAAGATCTGGCTAAACAAGAACTGGAAACCCCTCATTCAAGGTGAAGTACATAAAAAAATTTGTGGTAGAGGTTTTCTTGTATTCTTATTTGAAAAAAAAGAAGATAGGGATCTCATCTTTAGGAACGAGTCGTACTTCATGGGACCAAGGGTCATGTATATAAATAAATGGGATCTAGCCTTTGATTTAGAAAAATACATCCCTTCTTCTGTACTTGTTTGGGTTAAACTTCCTCATCTCCCATTGAACTGTTGGAATAATAAAGACCTCAATAACCATTGGGAACTCTTTAGGGAAATACATCGACAAATCAGAGCCCAAGCCTCCCATGTTTTCTTGCGCAAGGATATGTGTTGATGTAGATCTGGAGAATGGTCTCCCAGAGGAAATAAATCTCACAATGGAAGGATGGATACACTTACGAACTATAGAATATGAACATATACCCTTTAAGTGCAAGATATGCCATTAATATGAGAATTTTGATAAATCCTGTAAAACTAAAATTCAGCCAGCATAAGGGGAAAACCAAAAAGAAGAATGGAACAAAGTTCACAAAAGAAAGGGAAACAGAGAAAGTCAAAGTCAGGAAAAAAACCCCTGCAAAAAAAAACCCACAGAAAATAGATTTCAAGCTCTGGAATTAGCAGAGAATGAAGAAAAGTAATACCAGCCATTGAGAAGGAATCCACCCCCAGGAATAGTAAAGAAGACAAACCAATACTGATGGAGACAGTTCAAGAGGCTAGTTTCGAACCCACTCTCCCATAGCAAGCCTATATTGAAATAGGCCATGAATCCTCCCAAATCTATGTAGGTTCAGTGACAAGATCCAGATCCAAGTCCCATCTCGAAGAAACATCAGAGAGAAGAGAGGAGAAAATAGAACATATAAGCAAAAAAGGGAGAAAGCCCAATAAATTCCTAAGAGAGATGGAACAAACAGGAGAAAAGGAAGTAGGGAAGCAATCCATCTTAGATCACTTGGTTAGATCCCACCCAATCGAAAAGAAAGTAGGATAAGCAATTGAAAGAAAAAAGGAGAGAGAACTACCCTAATCATACAAGAAATAATGAATCTTGTCTCGGGGAATTGCATAGGACTGGGAGGAAATCAGAAGATTAAAGAGCTAAAAATTTTAAAGCAAAGTGAATCAATGTCCATCCTTGTTGACACAGATTCGTCGATAAGGGTTCACACTCTGTTGACACCCCTAACTCAACGATCTCCCTAAGCACCGAACTAGACAAGTTTTAACCTGTCCAGTAACAATTGCAAAGTAGATGAAGTCTCACCCGATATGTTCGTGGGATAACTATCAGAACCACGTTTTTGCAATAATAAGGAGTGTTTTGTACATCTACTATTCGGTTCTTACAATATTACACAGAGATCTATGCATGGGTTTTACTGTTACGTATTCATATCATAAACCATTAGATCACATCAATACATTAGATTGCATCATTATGTTTACTTGTGAACATATCAATTAACATGACATTGTTCAGAACGTGGAGACATCGCATCATTCAGAAATAACAAACATATTGCAGCATCGATTCATTCAAATTGCATCATTTAACATAGAAAAAGCAGAAAGACACAAAACAAAGTGTTTTCATCAACATTCGTTCATGTCATATTACTATTTGCATCAAAATAGGTTCCCAAAAATCATCTTCACAGTAGCGACAAAAAAAAGGAATCGATCTTCTGTAGAGGTCAAGAAGATCATACCATCATGTTGTGTATCTAAACATGTCTCATTCAATCCTAAATTCCTACTACATTCCTACTTCTATATATAGTCTTACTCCTTTTACAAGATGGTCTACTTTACCCGAATTTCTAACTAATTCGGAACAAAAACTACAAAATCATGACCAAAAAATACAAAACTATGATCAAGTTGACTCTTTGTCAGGTTTTCCACCTTATGCACCATCCCCAGTCTTGCACATCATCCTTGGTCTTGCACATCATCCTTGATCTTACACACCTTGCTTCCTTTTTCTCACCAAAATTGCCTGCCAACATGTCCTCAACACAATCTTGCGGCTCACTCTCGAGCGACGTCAAGTAGAGACAACATATTCATTTGTTTTTATTTAGAATTCTTCATACTATTGCTTGACTTCCTCAACTTGAGCCTTTGCCTTGTCGCTGATCCCCATGCATTCGTCTACATCCTGCTCAAATGGATGTTCGACCAACTTAGAAGTCACCTCTCTTTTACTCTCCTGCACTACTTGAAGTGTGTTTACTGCCTTAAGTGCTAGTTGTTCTCCAACGTCCTAAAATTAATACAACTGAGTAGTGCAACGTTGTTGACCCTCTCATGCCTTGGTTACGCGTTGATGTAAATCCTTTAACTCTGTCGCTTTGATGAATTGTACAATAGGGGGAATCTCTATGGGTGATGTCCTCATCGTAGCCAAATGTGCTTCTGCTTCCAACAATTTTGTGTTCAGCTGCTACAACTTCTCATCCTGGACCACGCTACCCCAAAAATACACGGTCACATCTGTGATCAACTTGGCTTCCTTCTCACTTTCCTCGAATTGTGTCATCATATCTTCAATTCCACCTTTGTGCACTGAAACTTTTTCCAAGGTCATTCTCGGGGTCACCCATGCTTGCAATTCTTTGAGGTATCCACACAATTCGGTGATGACTTGTCCCAACCTCTGAGATTTGGCCTCCGTAGCCATGTCATCCGTTATATTTGGGACTTCTTGACATGTGAAGGAAACCAATTTCTCCATCCACTCCCTACCATCCCACAACTATTCTTTCTCCACAATAAGTACATCTTGTTCCTTCTTGAGGCGCTCTATTTCTAGCTTTGCAAACTCTTCCCGCTCTTGCGAATTCAATAAGTGATCGTCGATAATTTGTTCTTGGTTGAGCAGCTCCTAACTTGCTAACTTTTGCAATCGCACCAAAGTGTGTGTGTGTAATGCATTCACATCTAAAGTGATCATCTCGAATCGCTAAAGTGAGGCATCAACATCCTCACTCTGGGTCTCTACTGCCCGCGGTAGAATCTGCACGATCCAAACCCACTTTATAGTACTTAACTCAATTGTTCACTGTAACGAATTTGCTTTGGGAACCTTCTACAAAAAGGCATTGACTAAAGAATGCAATTGTGTATTTATGTCTTGGAAGCCTTTGGTCAAATTCTTCCTCAGCTATGCTTCACTTGCAGTGGTTGTCGTTGTGATCATTGCGATGAGGTAGTTCACCTCCTCATATATCATTGGTGTAGTGTTGCTCACCTCACCTTGTTCTTGTCTACGCTTCGTCCTTGTTTCTTCAAATTTTTTATCCATCTCTAAATCCATTGGAGTCCTTAAACATCCCTCCTGTGACTCTTGTTTTCTTTCTCATACCCCCTCTTGATCCACTAGAGCATTGGGTGGAGGACCCGCCGCAGCATCTGACACCTCTTCAACATTGAAAAATGCTCTCCACTTTGCAAGCCAATCATTCACTATCACTTCCAACTCCTCATTGGTTATATTATATTGAGTGGCTAACCACTGCCTTTTCAGGTCCCTTCTTACTTGTATGTGGATCGCATGTGGGCCCATCGCAAACCTCACGACCTGCCAGTATTTTACCGCTAATTCTTCAGACAAGCACATAACCTTCTCGGCTGTGACCCGCAGCACATACCAATATAGAAAAAATATATCGTACAATCCTTCAATCGGTTACTCTCGCTGAGATACCATAGGTATTGGTACCTCGTTCCCTTACAGACTCGGGCGACCTCAACATTCATGCCTTGATAGTCTGCAGTCTCCATCCATGCTACTAAAGCAATCAAAATCGGCATCCAAGAGTAAGTAAACAGTTGCTTACCCTCCTCCACCAACATCACGTATTCAGTTATTTGGTTGAGCAAGAATAATGACCAGTTCATTTGTACTCCCTCGACGCAATGCTTTGCGCATGCAATCACCCCAGAGGTACACTAGTTGGGGCTGCTCTTACACACCTCCTTAATGGCCAAAATCTTTGTTGCAACATGAAATTCCAGATCATTAATGGTATCTGTGATGTATGATCATTTATCACAGTCCAAGCCATATTTCCTCTTCATCATGGAAGCCAACATCTTGTCATTGTCCTTGTCACGAAAGTAGTATGATGGATCGGGTCCTTGCATGGGAAACCCAATAATTTGTCAGATCAACTTCATGGTGACTAGAACCTTTGTGTCCAACCACAAATAACCACCATGAAAGCATGCCAGTAGCTTCTTCACGCACGCATTGGCTTCCACCATCCTGCAAAAGTGCAGCATGTGGATGAGGCCTAAAATCCCATAGATTTGCAGTCCCATCGCCCACTGCTATGGGGTGCACACCATTGGGTCGCTATATTTCCCATCTTGAGACTTGAACATATCCACTTTGCACACAGTGTATGTGAGCAGGTCATGATCACCATACTTCATTCGTGTCAAATACGACACAATATTAAATATGCACTGCATCCCCATTGGTAGTGTCAGCATCTGAATTGGGTATCGTTGATTCTTCATTATCTTGGTTTGGATTGAACCTGGCTTACAAGGGGGCATGAACCTAGGAATATTCATAGCAGTCACCCCTTGTCTTGCTGTGGAGCCTTCTTCCCTATTTGTTAATGACCCAGCCTACGTCCCTTCTTCTGCTTCTGTTGTCGCTCTACTCGAGTTTTTGGTATTCCTCTTCTTCTGCGAAGGCGAATTGGGCCAATTATTCCCCCTCTTCTTTTGCATAATCCTTGGTGGTTCCATCTGCATACTAACCCCCTCTTCCTCAATTGGTGTACCGATTTGTGGTGAATCAGGGATACTCCCACTTGAAATTATGTGTGCCATCATTGCAATATCTCACAAGATCTCAACAAAATCTCAGTTATGCTCTTCGATTGCACTCTTCTCTTCTCACTCAACAATCACAATGGTTCCTCAAACCCGCACCCCTCCAGCTCTTATAACCCGGTAGCACCTATGCGAAATATGGTCAATCATCATGACAAAATCCTCCACTTATCAACTAAATATGCCATCGATCCTCTCAATCTAACAATCGAATTTGCCGTAAATATGCATCTTCTATCCATCGATATCGCAACCTGACTGTTATAATTGTTGCATTAACTTCCCAATTTGACCTTATCTCATCCCTATGGATTTCTCCATATTGTTTCTTACTGTGACCTTAACACTTTTCTTGCACTTCCACTGGTTTCCAGTGTGCCAGCCTCCTCAGTACCACCTCATACAATTTTTTTCTTTATTGTGCAATGCCTCAAGCATCACGTCACACCAATCCCTCCTGATAGGGCTTTAGCCGGCTTCCATTTACTAACATACAAAAACTTGCACCATCTAACTATTACAACTGTACCACACCTCCATCGGTATTGAAATTGATCACATAAGGACCTAACCAATGCATTTGCAACTTTCCTAGATGTTTCACAAACTTACTGTCATATAGCGGCACCATACCGCCTTGCTAGAAGTGCTTGTTTTTTAAGTGTCGATCATGCCATGCTTTCTGACGATGAACCGATGTTCTTCTAACTGCACAACTGATTTAGGGGTTCTTCCAGTTCTCCTTCGTAATCCATCCCTGTTTCTACTGCGATGCACAAACTTGGAACAATATATTCCATTGGCATCACCACTTCCTACCCATACACCAACTTGAATGGTGGCTGCCCTGTCAACCATTTGCAAGTAGTGCGATAAGCCCATAAGATTGCCAAAATCGTCAAATCCCAATTGTTGCGGCTTGCATTTCATACCTTTGTGAGTGCATTCTCCAACACCTTATTGAATGCTTTGACTGTCCCATTAGCTTGCAGATGATAAGGAGTGCTCTTCTTATGCCGAATCTGGAATTCCTCTATCAACACACTGATAGTGCAAATGATGAAATGACTTCCCCGATCTCTCATCTAGATATTCGGACAACCAAATCGAGTGAGAAAATTATCAAATAGAAACCTTAATGCAGTCGTAGTAGTGCAATATGCCACTGGTGCAGCTTGTTCCCATCTTGTTAAATAATCTATCGCTATGACGATATAGTGAGCACCTGTCCTTTTTCCTAGTGGGTTGATAGATCCCAAAAATACACTGCCCATTTATCAAATGGCTGCAGCGTTACCTAAGGTACTAAGGGAATCCCATCCCTTCGCGATGGCTTCCTCGTTCTTTGGAAAACATCGCAATTCCTTGCATAATCTGTCGCATCACCATGTAGAATTGGCCACCACAGTCGTACATGAAGTTCCTTCCTAGAAATTACGTGACCTCCATAGTGTCGCCCTGCAACCCCCTCATGTGCTTCCACCAATACCCTTTCCTACTCATGTAGTAGGACACATCGACGTAAGATCCCATCAGGTCCCATCTTATAGATATCTCTGGAAATCAGCTGGAAATACGCAGCCCCAAAAACCAATTTATTCTTCTGATTAGTGGTGAACCCCTATGGCATCATTCCTATCACTAAAAATTGAACTATCTTCTCATAATGGTCATCGACCATTCCAACCTTAAATAGTTGTGCACCAGGTATCCCATCCTCGATGTTGGTTGGTTCTTCACCTATCTCAATTCACAAAAAATGGTCAGGTACTGCATTCAAGCGACCTAGATTCACAATGATTTCACAATCAAACTCTTGGAAGAGTAGAAACCAACGACATATCTTCCCCCCCAACACATGATTATTAACCAAGTATTTCAACGCAAAATGATAAGTGAACATATTGAAATGTCCTCCCAATAGATAGTGTCAAAAAATTTGCAATGCATAGACCATCACCAAGCCTTGTCTCTCAGTCAATGTATAATTCCTCTCCATAGATGAAAGCTTCCTACTAGGAAAAGAAATAAGATGATCAATATCCTCTTCACCTGGTTGTGCCAGAACCAATCCTAACGCAGTTGATGACACGTCGACATGGACATGGAATTCCTTCGTCAAGTCGAGAAATACCAATATTGGTGTTGTGACCATCTTCTTCTTCAAAGTGTTGAGACTCCCCTAACACTCGTGACTCCATTCAAACTTTGCATATTTCTTCAACAATTGATCCATTGTTGCTGTGATCGCAGTGTAACCTCTTATGAACTTCTGATAATATCCCATATTTCCCAATATCACTCTGAGCTGCTTCATATTCATTGGTGAGGGAATGTTAATAATGAGCACAATCTTGGATGGATCAACCAACATCCCTTCCTTACAAACAACGTGCCCCAACAAAATCCTGAATGGTGCAGAAAATATGCATTTCTTTGAATTCAACACAATATTATTTTTTCGACACCACTCCAACCTCAGTTGTAGATTTGAAAGATGATCCTTTACCAATCCATACGTCGTCTAATCATCCATGTAGACTGCCAGAAAATTCTGAATAAAGTCGTTAAATGTGGAAACTACGATCCTGGAGAATATCACAGGCACTTTCTTGAGTCCAAATGACATCATTGTGCACTAAAAGCATCCCCATTCAGTCACAAAATTTGTCTTATGTCGATCCTCCTTCATAATATTGATCCGATGATAGCCAAAAAAGCCATCTGAGAATGAATAGATCTCCTGACTGTCGACTCCTTCCAACACTTCATTAGTAAACGGTATCGGGAAAGGATCATGAAGGCATGCGTCATTAAGTTTCTTGAGATCGACATAGATATGGACCTCGCCTATCTTCTTATCTTACATGAATATATGACTGGTCCACTCCGATTCTTCACCTAGCTCTATGATCCCTGCGTCCAACATTCTTTAAAGCTCAACCTTCACTCTCTCCTTGTATTGCGGATTCAACCGATACGGTCATTGTTTCACTGGATTTACATCTAGCTACAGTGGGATTTTCATTCCTCCCAAATCTCTGAGGATACCTTTCATTTCAAAAAAATTAGTCAGAAACAAGTCTTGAAAATCATGCAACAGATTGGTTATCTTCGCCATAGTTTCTTCATCCCAATAATCTCCAATGTTGGCAAACTTTGGTTCCTCCTCTGTCCCAATGTTTACTTTCTAAATCTTCAATGGTTGGTGAATTTTTTATATCGACATCTCTAGTGCAGCGATGTTTCGGCATCCCTTAGATTTTGGAATACTGATGTTCCTTGAGTCATCTCCATTATTCGGTCCTCCTGTTACGTTGTAACACTCCATCATTAACTGCATCATTGGTACTTCATGCAATTCCGTAGGATATGCGATTGGAACTATCTTCCAAACAACATTGCAGATATGCTAGAGCGTGCTATGAATGACTAGATCAACATCCACAAAATTGAAGGTGTGACTAAAACATATCAACATATCCTTCCATGTCTTGATTTCTCTTTGGATCTCAACTGATACATACCACTATCGCGAAATTTTGTCCAATGTGTGTACAAAATCATGTACCCACTCATCCTTCGGTCGTGACACCCACATGGTATGACATGCAATCAAATGATCATTGGGATCATTTCTCCCATCACACTTCTCGACTTGATACTTCTCTTCTTCCTTGAACCGAACCTCCATCAACCTGCGACACAATGACCATCCATTGATCAATTTATTGTGTGTCACCCACAAACGTGATGGAGTGGCATTTAGTTTCTCATCCAATGCAAATAGCCTCTGTGGTTCTGAGACCCTGTCTTCAATGTGAACAATAAATTAAGGAAAATCAAGAAATCCCTCATATGTCGGTAACTGGACAACCTCCGTTCCAACCCGACATAGCGAATGAGTGATTCTTCCACACTTCCTAATTGACACCTCATGCATCCGATTCTACTGATTTTCAAGTGCATCGTTAGAATCCAATGAGGCGAAGCTAGATATTCTCCAACCCAGCTCTACATATGCAATCGGATGGACATGTTCCTTTGAAATGTTGTATGCATGGTCCCATTCCCCTACAACTTCTTCCTTAGCTGGTTCAACATACCTTCTTCCTTCGCTTGGATCCATTGGAGCTATGACTCTGATATCACGATTCTCAAAATTCATCAAGCACTTCTTGAAGTTTATCACCACCAAGTTGTCATTATCCCATCCGATCCCTAGTAGTGCGGGATATGAGCTTCCTTAATCAACAACATCGATAACATCAAAATCATATGTTTACAGTCCTTCAACTTCCACCATTAAGTGCGGTACTCGCCCAATTGGCAACACCCTGGCCTAATTAGCCAGTCGCAGTTGCAGAGGGGACCAAACCAACTGTGTTTTTCCCATATTCTCCCATGTCTACTTTTTCAAAATGTTCACATCTGATCCCAAATCCAAAATAACTGAATCCACATCGTAATCCCCAATCTGGACATTCATCCTCATCTCCTTTCCATTTTTCTTCTTGTGCAAAAAATTCACAGTAGACTCTTGTTGACCCTTCTCTGGTTGATATAGAAAACTTGCGATCTAGGCTAACACATCAGTATCTTTTCCAGTGATAGGCAACATTCAAAGAAATTTTACAGTGTACCATGCTTCCGTGATAGTCCTCGTACTAGTGTTGAATAAAAAATAGGTGACATTTCATAAAGAAGCAACTTTCCCGGATCTCTTCTCATGGTATCATGTGCTTCAAGGAACGTATCCCTTCCAGTGTCGACATCAAATTGAGCCTTTTTTTGACCCACCAACGTAACTTATGGGATTGAACCATCATCTCCTGTTGTCACGCCTCCATGAGTACTGACGCCAACATCAGCAGGATGAGCCTTAGGTTCCATTGAGATATTCCAAACCATTGGTCCTTGGTTCTGGTTCTGTGGTGGATTCAGCAGCTAGTTCGCATTATGGTTATGGTTATGTGGTGGAAAAACATTCTTCGCTTTCCACTTTGCAATCAGCTACGGTCAATCTTCCACTGTGTGATCTGCAGCGGTACAGTAGGTACATTGCAACTGCAGGTTTAGACAATATCCCTGATAATACCCCAATACTCTAAAAGTGTAGCACTGCATAGTTCCATGACCTCATCCTCCTCCTCGACCGAAGCCTCCATTTCTTCCTCCTCGAAATCCTCCACAGAAGCCTCCTTATTGTTGATACTGTGGTTGATTAAACTACTATGGTTGTAGGGTATTCGAATGTGGTTGAACATACTGTGGTTGAGTATATTGCAGCTGAGTATACTATGACTGCTACGGAGCATACTGCATCTGGTTATATTACAGTTGCATCGGAGAAAAATACCACTGTGGCTGTACCACCTATGGTAGATACTGCGTGGTGGTGGTATCTCCACCAATCGGTGTTCTTATCCTGGAAACAAAACCATTTTTTGATACAGATCCATCGATAGGGTTTCACACTATATCAACACCCCTAACTCAGTGATCTCCTCGAGCACCGACCTAGACAGGTTTTACCTTGTCCAGCAACACCTACAAAGCAGATGAAGGCTCACCTAAGATGTTCGAGGGAGAACTGCCAAAACCACATTTCCAAAGTAAGGAGGGGTTTGTGCATATACTATTCAGATATTGCAACATAACACAGATATCCAGGCATGGATTTTATTGTTACATATTCATATCATAAACCATTAGATCACATCAATACATTAGATTACATCATTATGTTTTTGGGAACAGATTAATTAGCATGACATTGTTCAGAACGCAGAGACATCACATCATTCAGAAATAATAGACATATTGCAGCATTGATTCATTCAGATCGCATCATTTTACACACAAAAATCAGAAAGACACAAAACAAAGTTTTTTCATCAACATCCATTCATGTCATATTACTCTTTGCATCAAAACAGGTTCCCATAAATCATTCTCATAGTAGTGACAAACAACATGAATCGATCTTCCACAGATTTCAAGAAGATATACCATCATGTTATGTATCTAAACATGTCTCATTTAATCCTAGATTCCTACTACATTCCTAATTCTATATATAGGCTTGCACCTTTTACAAGATGATCCACTTTACTCGATTTTCTAACTAATTCATACCAAAAAATACAAAATCATGACCAAAAACTACAAAACTATGACCAAGCTGAATATTTGTCGACTTTTCCTCCTTGTGCACCATCCGCAGTATTGCGCATCATCCTTGGGGTTGTGCATCATCCTCGATCTTGTGCACCTTGCTTCCTTTTTCTCACAAAAACCACATGTGAACAATCCTTGTAATGCAGTAGACAAAAATGCAAAAAGAGGAATGTATAATAGTCATGAAAAAGATTTGGAAAATAGGAGAAGGTATAGCAGTAAGCTCACAAGGAGCCTCAGGAGGAATAGTAACTTGGTGGGATTCAAACTCTTTCAAAATCAATTCTAAGACATAAAATCATCATTGGTTGTTTGTATAGCTTGAAGATCTTAATTCTCAGGAGATCTTCTGGATAGGTAATTCCTATGGACCAAAAATTCACGGGAAGAAAGATAAATTTCAGACATAGCTGGATAAACAAAAATACGGGAAGATACATCTCACTTGTATTATAGCCAGATACTTCAACACTAACATCTCTCCTAAGGAGAAAAAGGGAGGATCCAAAGTTCTCTATTTGTTTGGAGAAAGGCTTGAAGACTTTATGAACGCCTCGAGGGTTATTGATATCAAACCCAAAAAATGAAAATACCCTTCGAGTAATAAGCATCTTGGCCCGGGTCACATTGCTGCCATACTAGATAGAGTTCTTATAAGGTCCTCCCTTCTCAATAAACCTCTCCTTCCCATTTCAAACATTTTTCCTTCTGATATCTCTGATAATCGCCCCATCTCATTGAATATTCCCCCCATTGGAGACCTTGGACCTCTTCCCTTCATATTCTCTTCCACTTGGGTCAAGGATACAGGTTTCTATGACATCGTTCAACAATCTTGGAACTTTTTCATGCAGGGTTCTCCAAGTTATATCTGGGAGCAGAAACTAAAAAACTACTAAAGAGGAGCTTAAAAAATGGATAGCAAATCGAGATTGCAATCCTGGAAAAGAGAAAGCATCTCTCCTTAGAACAATTGAATACATACAGGATCAAATGGAAAGATCAGAGATCACCAAGGAGATGTTATGGAAAGAAAAAGAAGTCAGTAGAAAAATACAAACTCTGCTTCGCAAAGAAGAAGAAGAATGGTGTCTAAGATCCATAAGCCTTTGGTTAAAAGCAGGAGATCAGAACACAAAATTATTCCACTCCTAATGCAAGGAATGAAACAAAAAGAACACTATAAAGGATATCACATCTGAGAATGGGGAGAAGCTAACAAATTCATAGGAAATAAAATCTGAGATCAAAAGATTCTTTGAGGATATTTACACTAATGAAGATGAGGCCACAAACGAGGATCTGGAAGACCTAAGCGCAGAAATACCCAACATTTTAAAAGAAGACAATGAATTTTTAACCCATCTAGTCTCCATGGAGGAGGTATGTAATGCAGTTTGGTCACTACATTTAGACAAGGCTCCTGGGATAGATTTCTTTACAATAAGTTTTTATAGGAGATGTTGGCGTATCATCAAAAGGGATCTCCACAGGATGTTAATTTGGATCCAATCTCCAGAAAAAATAGGGGGATCTACAAATTCCACTTTTCTTGCACTCATACCTAAATATAAATATCCAACCTCCATTAAGCACTATAGACCAATATCCCTCTAAAATTCCTCTTACAAAATCCTTTTAAAGATAATCTAAAATAGGCTCCAAAAAGGAATTCCAAATCTCATATCTGAAAATAAAGGAGGATTTATAGCTGGCAGGAAGATCTATGATATTATTCTCCTAGTTCAGAAGGAAATCCACTCCAGTCAAGCTCGAAAGGAAGCAGGCATGGATATCAAGCTTGATCTTACAAATTCCTTTGACATAATAAGGGATGCTTTCATTTATCAAGTCTTGGAAAGGTTTGGATTCCCTCCTAATTTTATCAGATGGATCAAAGCATGCATAAGTATCCCTTGGATTGCTCCTTTGGTCAACGGTTGATCTACCACCTTTTTCCAACCTCGGAGAGGAATTAGACAAGGTTTTTGTTGTTCCCCTTTCTTTACATCCTTGTAGAATATTCGCTCAGTAGAAGCTTAAATAGACTAAAAATAGAAGGAAACATTCCTATCATTTCCTTTGTTAGGGGATTCCAACCTATTAACCATGCTCAATTCGCCAATGACACCATTTTTCTTGGAAGAGATTCCACACAAATTTCTAGGAAGATTAAAATATCTCTTGACCTTTTTATTAAAGTCTTAGGAAACCAATTCAACTCCAAAAAATCCTATCTCTATGGATGGAATAGTAATCCCTGCAATTTAAGAGAAATAGTGCATATTTTGGGCATCAAAGTAAACATCAACTAGACTTCTTTTGTTTACTTAGGGATTACAATCACCAAGCATGTGAATAATTCTACATCATGGAGATCTATCATTCATAAGTTGAAAACCAAGCTGCAAGCTTGGGGATCAAGATGGATCAATCTAGCTGGTAACTTAATATTAATCAAATCCATTATAGCTTCTTATCCCATTTTCACGTATGCAATTCTCCTTGCTCCCAAGTACATAGTCAATAACATCAACAAATAATTAAGAAATTTTCTCTAGAAAGGAGGGAAAACGCAAGGAAAAAATTTCAATCTGGTCAATTGGAACAAAGTTATCGAAGATAAAACAAAAGGTGTATTGGGAATTAGGGATCCAAGCATGATGAAACAAGCCATGGGCGCCAATTTGGTTTGGAGATTTATCGCAGGAGAAAAAGAGTGCTGGAAATAGGTGCTCAGGAAAATATATATAAAAAATCCAAGATCAAAATGTATAGACTCAGCATGGAACGACAAAGGAACTTCAATTTGGAGTCTATGTAAAATTTCTGCTAGTTTAATTAAAGACAATCTATATTGGATCCCTGGAAACAACATGAAAATAAATATATGGACAGATAAAATTTTGGGACAACCACCTATTGCTTCTAATTCAAGTTTAGTCAATATTCGAAGCTTGATGCAAGGACAGGATTTGATAAACATCAAAGACATCTCAAATTAGCACAACAATGGGGAATGGGCAGTATGAAAGTTCTTGCTCCCACCTCCACATCTTCACAATGACTACTCTCTCTTTTATTCTCTTCTTCATGGTATCGCTCCTTCCAACAATAGGACTCGATACATCAAGGGATGGGACATTCCTAGATACTACACTATCAAGGAAAGGTATAAGATCCTGAAAAGCAATGACAACAACACCCAAACCAACTTTTGGAAAAAGGTATGGAACATTGACTACATCCCTAAAGTGAATATTTTTTATTGGTTATTAGTACATAATAAGATTTTGACTGCAGATAAAGTAAGAAAAAAATGATTTGAAGACCCCTCTAGATGTTCTCTTTGCACCTCTCATGATGAATTTGCTCTTCATCTCTTTCTGAACTGCCCCACGGCTATTCAAGTATGGAAACACACTCTGGGTTCTATAGAAGGAAACATCTGTCTCCCTGACAATATCATAGATTTGGTTGCAAAGTGGAAAACCTTGTATCCTGGTCAAACAAAGAAAAAACCAACCATGATCAGAATATGGAACACTATCCCACAAAATTATTGTTGGCAGATCTGGCTCGCCAGAAATAGAGCCATTTTTTATGGGAATAAAATTGAACCTCAAAGAGTAGCTATCAAAGTGCACAACATGATCTCTAAAGATATGGATTCAAAGTAGGTTTCCTTCACTGTGACAGAGAAAATTAATTCTATGGAATTTAATTTTTGCAAAGAGATTTGCATCTAGATCTCCCCTCAAACCAACCAAGTCACTCAACATTGGGAGATAAGAAAAGAAAAAGAAGAATTTAACCAATGGAAAAGAAAACAATTCTGTCACACTCTCTTTTTTTGATGGTGCTTCAAAAGGAAATCCTGGGGAGGAAGACGCGGGTGGGATCATCTTTGATCCTAGAGGAAATATAGTCACTTATTTTTCCTAGGGAATTGGACGAAAGTCCAACAATGAAGCAGAATGGATCTCATTATATATTGGCTTGGAACTAGCTGGTCATAACAACATCAACAAAATCATTGTCTTTGGAGACTCAAAACAGGTCATCCAAAAACTGAGAAAAGGCTATAAATATTGCGCCTCTAACTAGAAAAGAATATATGATCATATAAGTCACAATAACACATCTCTTCAATCCATGTATTATCATATACTCAAAGGAAATAATTCCATCGCGGATAAGTTGGCTAATAAAGGTGTTAAAAATAATTTGGGAATAGTTTCAATTAAGGGTCATCACTACCATCAGCATGTCCCTTAGGTCTCTCGTCTTATGGGGGTGTATGTCTTGGTCACTACACATGATCACCCTCACCGTCCTCCTCGACTGCATGTTCAACTCACATCCCTCGACAAAACAACTTTGGACTTGTGGCACTCTCAACCATGTGAAGAAATTATTCAACAGTCCTTCCTCCTGGATCTTCGAAGTTTATGTCGAATCATTGGCATGCTTATTTTATCTGCCTAGAATGATGAACTCCTCTTCCATGCTTCTTGTCTTCCTTTGTGAGCCAGTTATTTCCAGACGACAACATTCTCTTAGTCTCAATTCTCCAGAGAAAGAGATTGCTATTTTGTTTGCAGAACTTTTTAGCTCTCCGGTAGAGTGCGACTTGGAACATTTGTCTTCTAGCGGCTTCATTGGTGAAGCGCCTCCTCTCGTCCCTTGGATTTTGGAGGATATGGGCAGAACTACCCCAACAATATCTCAAATTGTTAAGGTCCCTCTATTCTTAACTGTCTCTGATAATATCCACAACAACGGTCTCCCTCCTCTGCAAAACCATCCTTCCACTCGTGCCCAGGTTCCTATGGTGACTTCAAAGGATATCGAATAGATAAAAGTAGCTTTGGATGAAATGAAAAATGGTATGCGTTGGATTTTCAAAATGGTAGGCACAGGCATCAATGAAAATACAGTTTCAAGAGAAGATGCAAAGTATATGGAAAACCATATGTTTTGCCATGAATCAAGGATAGATGATAACATTCGTGATCTTCATGAACTGTTGGGGACAATAGACATTGTAACATCTCTGAATTTTGTAAATAAAAAATAAAAATAAATGTCTATCTGCATATATAAATGACTCAATTACGACCACGTTAATGTGTGACTTACCATTATGATGAATTAATTTACTTGTCGTCAAAACATGAAAGAGCTCCATATTTATTTTATGACAGTTACAGTTTATGTATTTGTTGGTTATGCTTTAGAATAAAAGTTAGCCTTATGTTGGTGCTAGGAGGATGGGATTATGGTATTACTTAGCTCTGTAGCTAATGCATAAACTATTTAATTCTTGTAGGTACTATTGAAGATAAGGTTTCATCTTACCAGGGCATCCTCTAAGGGGTCTAAACCAATGCACACAAGTAAAGGCCCTGTTGAGGCCTGGAAATTCGCAAGCAAAAACAGCAAGGGATTCTCCCCAGTCAACATTCCCAACTAGCCCGTGACTGTTTGGTGTAGGGAATCCATCCAGTTTGCGGTCCAGCTACCGTAGGTCAAAGTAACAAAAACAAAGGGTTTTACCGGTTGCGGCCCGGTCCACCGTGTATTTGTATTTTTTGACTTAAGTATGATATGCAAGTGCCTAATTAACCATGCAGGGTGAAAAAGATGCAAAGAGTAGTCACAATGTGATGTGCAGGTTCTTACCTCTTGTCTTAGAACTCACAAGCATCCAAATCATGCAAGAAAATAAATACTAACTAAACTATCTCTAGAGAGCTGGGTATTCATTCAT